>OZ007589.1:42818190-43418190 GCA_963931845.1 Maratus michaelseni | reverse complement strand
ACTAACACTTTATTTTACTGCTCTCTTCGATTTACATCTCATTAAAAAATAATCTTCAGTATTTATTAGCTACTAAAAAAAGTATAGAAAAATATTCAAATGCGGCATTGCTTAACGATAATTAAAAGTTTAAAATATATAAAATAAATAGCTTTTAAATGAGTACCTTTGAAAGTGAAAAGAATTTTCATCTTGTTTTCCGGAGGAAAATTTTTTTTAACCTTTTATGCATAGTCGAACATGAGGATTTAGGATTTGAGCTGATTCATTTTCGTTATCTATGTTAGCAAACATGTGATTGTTAGTTAGCCCAACGTGATTTTTATTTTTCTTCTTTTTATTTCATTTTTACAGACATATTCATACTAACATATATTATAAGATTTTTCAGATTGCGTTAAAGTTTTTTACCAGTGTGAATAAGCACAATTAATTAAAGATCAACATCACAGATTGACAGATGTCAATTTACAATACTTTAATATTCAGATAAAAGATGACTTTTTATGTTTGATATGTACAAACTCCTTTGAAGTTAGTAAAGAATGTACTCACAAATGTCTAAAACACTCCAGAAACATAAATTGTTAGATTTGAAACTGATACTTCATTAAAAAGTGCATGCATAGTGCATATTATAGGTAATGCACCTTCTGTTTTCCACGCAAGTCAAAATCATTCACTACGACATAGAAGAAAGTCTATACAGAGAGCGATTAAAGAAGTTTGAAACTAATATAAGCTAAAATATATGTGTCATTGCTAGAAAAATTCCTGATATAGCCAGAAATTTCAATAATCAAATGAAATCTATTATTTTAATATTTGTTGTCTATTACATTGTAATTGATGAAAATACAGATATACGAAATTTCATCCAGTTTACCATTTTCATTTGAAGACATGTGTACTTAAAAAAGGTGAAGTTTCTGGAAATTATTCCTATACTCAATACAACCTTAGCTGATATTTTTGTCTTAATCATGAAAGTTTTTACTGATTAAAGTTTTTTGTTTAAAAAGTAAGTTTATATTGCAAATAATAGTGCTCCTGCAACGGTTGGCTTTATAAAAAGGAACAATTACAAAATTAACAGTGTAACGTAAAAAAAGAAAAAAAATAGAAAAGTTTATTAGGGATTTTCCTAAATAGGATTGACAGAGAATTTTGAATAAATAAATAGTTATTTTAAATTTTGATTTTTCCAAAAGAGAAGAGAAAATTTTGGTGAAAACAAAATGAAAGTACAAGACGTTGTGAGAAAACGAAAGTTAAGAACAATACCAAAATAAACACTTCATGGCAAATAAATAAAACTTTCTTACCTGAACTAAGAAATGACTGCATCCCTGAAAACACATGTTCAAACAGCCAAATATAGTGCTACAATTAAATTTACATTTATAGAATCTCTTTTTTAGCTTAAAATTGTTTAATCAAATTAAATTTAATATTTACTAAATTATTAGACATCAGTATTAAATTAGATTCCATATTATTATGTAACAGTTATCCACTGGGTACTGTTTTGAATTTAAGATTATTTAAATTATCATTTTGATTTAAAGGCACTTTGTGGAAAATACAATATATATATCCAAAAAACAATAAATTTTAAAAACCCAATAAATAGCCATTCATTGAACAACATAGTTTTATTTATGTATAAAGAAATATTTAAAATAAACAACTTTCTCTTTGGTGTGTGCACAACCTTACAAAGTATTTTGAATACAAATTGAAATATCTCATCATACAGATCCCAAAATTAACTATTAACATTTATAAATTTTCATGTTAGTTAAGATTATATTTTTCACGATTTATATTATCAATGATTAAATAACTAACGATTAGCTTTTATGATAAGATGAGCTGCAAATAAAGTCTCTCAATGAGTAAGATAAATGTTCGTTGGTATATAAGATACATACAATTCATACTTTCTTAGAGTTGATTACTCAGTGTTAATAATGTTTCCAAACTTGATTACTATTTTTTATTGATATTGTACTTTCATCTTAAAAATTAAATAATTTAAGATATTATAGTGAAAGTCACCATCACATTACGTAATTTAAAAGTAGAAACTGTATTCTTTTATCTCTTTGTGAATGAACATCATATCGTTGCCTGATCTCTATGAGTGAAAGCCACTCTTGTCAAAGACTTCAAAGTAATAATAAAAGGTTGAATATTACCGATTCACAGAGCACCATGAGGATTTCTGGAAGTACTGCTGTTATCCACAATCCTTAATCACAACCATTTTGGAAACAAATGGTAATCTCCAGGTCAGAGGTTTTGAGTTGAGTAGCACGCCTTTCCAGCACAGTTACGAACATTGAGCATCTCACAGCTCATATTTTTACATCAAAATTATATTTTAAAAGATTTATAAGTTATTTCAAATGAGATTGAATTTTAAGTTATGGTTGATCAAACGGTCTTATAAAATATGTACAGATAGGACTCTGCTGAGAAACCTGTTTAGTCTCACAGTAGGCCTATCGCGAAATAAGTATTATTTTTGAGTAGCACTCGTGTGAACTTGTTCCCACACGAGCATCCAGAAGCGAAAGAGACTGGACGCTATCAAAGGTACGCTTAGGTACCCCATTTTGCACCGAAACTTTTCAGCCAATCAGAGGCCTCCATGCTTCTAGGGCGTTCCAATAACTCCGGAAATGATATGATGCCACAGAAAAAATGCTTAAAACTTTGAAAGAATGAGCCGGAATGCAGGTTTGCAATCGCTAAAAGCAGTACGTTGACGGAATAAAATTAATGTGCAATTGGCAACTGCGAATCGAATTTGAAAGTGGCAGGAAAAAGCTGAAAAAAAATAAAGATGCCGATTGTTTACAATCGGAAAGAAAACAGAAATTAAAATTATGGTTGCCGATCTAATAAATAAAATTTAGAAAACGGGAATTAAATAAAAATGGGAAATAAAATATTTTAAATTTAAAAAGTAATTGAATCAATTTTGAATATATAAATTTTAGGAATTAAAATAGAATTAAAAAAGCAGATGTTTTGTCTGTGACATAACAAACAGAAAGGTGCAAAGATCAGGGAAATACAATTAATACATTTTGGTATAATTTTCATTGCGATTAAATATTTAAAATGCCAAAATTCTGTATTTAATTTGCAGGTATGTAAACATCCATGTGAGAAACCATGTATTTAAATATCTATACTAATAAAAGAAAGTTTCGTTCTCTCTCTCTCTCTGTGTGTGTGTGTGTGTGTGTGTGTGTGTGTCTGTGTCTGTCTGTCTGTGTGTGTGTGTGTGTGTCTGTGTGTCTGTTGGCGATGGCTAGGAAAACCTAGCCCACCTAGAAGCCTGATAATTTAGATATAGGTAGTCCAAACCCTCTCCTGATGTACCTGAACCTCAGAATTTTAATATTTCAATTATTTACTGAAATATTAATTAATATCCACAAAGAACTTTCATCAAAGATACGCTTTTTTTCTCTTGGGTTGGTTGGTTGCATCGATTCTTCACAGAATTAATTAAATAAACCAGAGTAGCAATGCATAGATAAGGATTTCTGACTAAATAGTTTCAATATGGATTGAAATTATCAGCGTAAAGCCATGCCATGCTATTGTTGCGCCACCTGCACATGACAAATTACACAGACATCCCCCTGTTTGAAATACTTTCCAGGCACATTTTTCTTCATGACAATTAGCCGGGTTTAAGTTCTTTTTTTACATGACATATATTATTATGATAGAGATTATTAATACAGAAAACTTTATTTAACAGATTATTTTTTATATTTGCGGGAATGGAGAGGGGCAAGGGTCTAATTACATTTAACAATTTTAACATTTTTAGCTGCACCCATAGTGTTTAATTGCTGTTTTATATAGAGAATACCACTATTTTAAATCTCAGCTAATAGTGTTCCAAACTTCTCCAAACCAGTTCCATTTTTACTAAATTATAGTAAAAATCAGCATTCATAGCTTAAAGGTGTATTTCTAGAAAGCAGTTACCAGAATTTCCAAATAATAGTCTAAGCCAAATTTCAAATTAATTTCCTAGCTTAACTAAATTAATCAATCTTTAAAGATGTATAGTGGACACTTCAACATCCCCTCCACCCGGCACCTCACTCAAGGTTATTTTCTCTAACTGTGCCTTATTTCAATAACTCGGCTAATAATGTTCCTATCTTCTCGAAACCAGCTCAATTTTGTAGCACGCCTACTATGCAGTAACATAGGCAGCAGGGACCTGTCTCAGAAATTCTCTCAGAAGGAGGTTTGTTTAGAACAGAATGCTTCCCTGGCGGTGGTATGGGGAAATAAAAAAATTTCCAAAGCGTAGGAGCATGCCCGGTATACGGTGCTGAAGCCATTGTAGACCGTGACCATAGTTTAATTTTTTAAGAGATTTAAGTTTATTACAGGGGCTCGGGCAACGCCGGCTGGGTCAGCTAGTTTTTTTATATAAACCTATGTTTGGCAGCACACTTTTGTACAACACCCTTCTTATTTTTAATTTTAGAAGTTTGAAAATATTAAAGTTTTTTACTTAAGAAATATCTTTTAAAGTTTTCTGGTACCTGTTTTAAATTTTTCTGGTGGGTTTCTATAAAATTTTGCATGTTTTTTTTTTTTTTTTTTTTTTTTAATAAGCTAGTATTTTGTTCGTACAAATTTCATTATGCACGATGGTAATAAAATAAATTTGCTTATTTTTTTTAATGTGGTCCGCGGCTTTGTATACAATTCTTAATTTGGCCCTCGATGGGAAACGAGTTTGACATCCCTGGCTTAATGTATATTGAAAAATAAGTTTACTTTTACTACAAACAATTTTAAAAATTACATTACAGTACATATATACATTTAGAGTTGTTACTTGAACATGTCCAACATTTTTATCCTTTTAGTGAGCAAAAGGTTATGTTAAGGTTATGCTAGATTAATTTTGACACAAATATTCAAATTAGTAAAGAAATCACATGAGTTATAATTTTCTCAACTGGGTGAAAAACTCTGGGCCAGGATTCAAACCAGGGATCTGTTGGCTAAAGCTGTCAATGCTCTAACAACTGAGCAATCCCGGGCAAATCCGGCAGATCTGATTCACCCAGTTAACCTTATTGATCATAACATCTGGTCTGATATCTGAATCAGTTCAACAGAATAAATCGCAGGTAATGGGAACTCCAGTTAATGCTGGATACATGATTACACTAGTTTAATTTTGACACAATTATTCAAATTGGTAAAGAAATCATATGAGTTGTAATTTTCCCAAATGGGTGAAAAAGTCTGGGCCAGGATTCGAAACAGGGATCTCTTGGCTGAAGCTGCCAATTCTCTATCAACTGAGCAATATTTGGAGTTTCTTAGAAAGTGTTGGATACAGATTGGAGATTAGTGAAATGTCGTTTTAGAATTATCCAAATATAGACTCATAATATTACAACTAAGCATAAATTTTATTGTTGATTTAAATAGGAATGATTTATATTTTTACTAAATAATTTCTACAGTTTGCATTTCAATAAGTTCTTTTCCATCTGGATATTTGACAATCTGAATAATTGGAGTTTTACTGTATGTTAATGTTTCCTGATTTTCTGAAATTTAAACTATCTTTTAATAAAGTTTAAAATAAAATTATTTAAAAATTTCTCTAACCTAAAATTACTTTTAAAAGCATGGATAAATTTTATCCAATCCGTGTAACTTTCAAAAACCCATAGAATAGAGAGCTAAATTTTTATTCACCAAAAATGGAAACATCTTAATTTTACTATGTGTATGTATTGTTTTCTGTTATAATTTCCAATACTACTTTGTTGTAGCTGTCCCCGCAAAGGAATCGCCAAGCAACAGAGATATATCGCCAAACTAGGTTATAAAATTTTGACAAATAATTTGCAGTCATAAAGAAACAACACTTGTTTATGTTATCGTCATATTTCTTTTTCGTTGATGTTCCAGAACATATTTCATAGCAGGGTTGTGCAAAATTTTAATTAGATTAACTATTGAAAACTAACGATTAAAAGTTTAATCATGACTAAAGATTGACCATTGAACTTTATCGTCAATCTTTAGTCATGATTAAACTTTTAATCGTTAGTTTTCAATAGTTAATCTAATTAAAATTTTGCACCACCCTGTTTCATAGGGGTTTTTTTTAATTGTCAATCTTTAATTTACCTAGTGCTGAGATGGATGCAATCTCATTTTTTCTCAAAAGCGAGGGCTTTTATCCAACAAACTGTTTGAAAATGGCCATGATATGAAACTGTGTTTTACTAATGATGTAACTATATAGAGATGCAATGTAAAAAGTTGTAAAAAAAAAAAAAAAAACTCTCTGCGTTGGAAATTGGTTTAGTGCTTTGAGAATACCATTCGTAACTGCTTTTAAGATTTATGTACTGTTGGGCAGAAGAATTTACATCATAAAATAATGTAAGAATCAATTAAATATGGGTAAAAATGGTAACAGTTGATTAGAATAGTTACATGAAAAAAGTGTACTCCCTATACAAATATTTAATGCCCAAAATAGTGGTTCCAATAAAATTGTTGAGATTCACAAAAGTAAGTTTGTATGTTAAAAAAAAAAAAAAAAAAAAAACAGCAGCAGGGTACTCACACAACAGTGGATTTCTAAATGCATATACCAGGAAAATGGCAAATGCTTTCTCGTTCAATTCTCAAATAGATATGTTATTACACTCACAGAAAAAAAATTGTTAACATGTAGAAAATGGATCACACTGCCTGCTGAAAAAGGGTTGTTATTCTTGCGAGACATTTTAAGAAACTTATGAAATAACCATTGAACTTTATCGTCAATCTTTAGTCATGATTAAACTTTTAATCGTTAGTTTTCAATAGTTAATCTAATTAAAATTTTGCACCACCCTGTTTCATAGGGGTTTTTTTTTTTAATTGTCAATCTTTAATTTACCTAGTGCTGAGATGGATGCAATCTCATTTTTTCTCAAAAGCGAGGGCTTTTATCCAAAAAACTGTTTGAAAATGGCCATGATATGAAACTGTTAAAAAAAACAACAACAAAGTAATTGTTTTACTAATGATGTAACTATATGGAGATGCAATGTAAAAAGTTGTAAAAAAAAAGTCTCTGCGTTGGAAATTGGTTTAGTGCTTCGAGAATACCATTCGTAACTGCTTTTAAGATTTATGTACTGTTGGGCAGAAGAATTTACATCATAAAATAATATAAGAATCAATTAAATATGGGTAAAAATGGTAACAATTGATTAGAATAGTTACATGAAAAAAGTGCATTCCCTACACCTAATACAAATATTTAATGGTCAAAATAGTGGTTCCAATAAAATTGTTGAGATTCACAAAAGTAAGTTTGTATGTAAAAAAAACAAAAAACAGCAGCAGGGTACTCACACAACAGTGGATTTCTGAATGCATATACCAGGAAAATGGCAAATGCTTTCTCGTTCAAATCTCAAATAGATATGTTATTACACTCACAGAAAAAAAATTGTTAACATGTAGAAAATGGATCACACTGCCTGCTGAAAAAGGGTTGTTATTCTTGCGAGGCATTTTAAGAAACTGTTATGAAATATTGTAACATTCTTAATAACAGAAAATATTATGTTATTTAATACTATGGTATTTATTTTTATATTTCTATTATACATTCACATTTCACAAGTTTGGCTATGACTTTGGTGAAATTGACTGCAATTTTGGTGTAATTGTAATTGTAAAGGCCACCATAACAAACAAGTACGTAATTTCTTTCACACCAGTATTCTTGCCTATTACCTATTCATGTTAATATTCTGATCTAGCTTATAATGAGAATAATTTCTACATATTTATGAATATTTTTAATCAGTTTTTTTTTTTTTTTTTACACCTGTTAATCACTAAGCATATTTTCCTTTCCAATATTTTTTTTTTGTCACTTTTGTCAAATAAAAGGACTTTAAAAAGTAACATCTATTGCTCAAAATAGTTTGTTGAAGTTACCATCAAAAGTTAGATTAACGTTATTTATAAAATCCATATATTTAAAGCTAACCTGGTATTTCGTTTTTCATGCGAATTTGACTTTTATACGCATGCGCGAGCATTCCGCCAATCAGCTAGAGGCTTTTACTCTCTACAGACAGATTTGTTTCAGCCAATGAGGTGAGGGCATTTCCTGTCTCTAGAGATCTTTAGTCGGGAGTCATCGTAAGCAGCATGTTTCAAAGTTTGGATTACTATAAATATTAGGTATTTTTTCATTTTATCTTTATTTATTTTGTTATATTGAGCTCATGAACATAGAAACACATATGTATTTCTGTGTTCATGATTGAATTCTTTGGATATGTCGTATGTATATTTTGCTACTTTAAATTTCTTAAACTAAAAAGTAATGGTCAAGTTTTTATTAGGATTTATAAAGCTGAAATTTACCTTTTTGAATATAATACTACAGATGTTTTAATAGTTGCATTCGGCTGTAAAAATTGATTAAAAATTTGACCAGCAGTTGCATAAAAAAAAAAAAAAAGTTTCACTAACATGGACAAATCCAGAAACTTGCTGAGTCGGCAATTGTGTTTATATGTAAAAAAATAACAAAATTCATAGTTTAATCACAATAAAACATCGTGAAATTTATTTATTGGTTGCGAGAAAAAGATCACAAAATTCAACAATCATTCGGGAAAATGTAACAAAATTCTACTAACAACAGGAGCTTCTAAACAGCTTTACCACCTGTGCATTTTGATGATTTTGTTATGATAGTGTGTATGGATGTGTTTTGCATGGAATTTTTTGGTTTGTTGACAATTTTTTTAAAGGTTTTGGAACTTTAGTATGACAATTTATTGGTGTTATGTCGGGTAATAGAAAAGCATTCTAAAGATTGAAATACGATCAAATCTTAACAAAACTTTCAATGATTCAAATGGATTTAGATAGATAATTTTAGTATATGTGTATATATATATGCAGTAGACTCCTTAAAATCCACTCATGTAAACAATGAAACTTACAATTAAGATGTAAGTGTAAAATTTCAGTTTTTAAAATGTTTTATATCATTTAGTACACATTTTAATATGTAAATGGACAGATGGTACAGCATCTAATGTATATGAATGCATATTTTGAACTGGTTTGTTTAGAGGCTCCTGTTGTTAGTAGAATTTTGTTACATTTTCTTGAATGATTGTTGAATTTCACAATACTTTCCCGCAACCAATCACCAATAAAACATCATGAAATTTATTGATTGGTTGCGGGAAAAAAGATGACAAAATTCAACAATCATTTCGAAAAATGTAACAAATTTCAACTAATAAAATGCACCAGAATGTATATAAAGCATGCTTTACAATTATATTATGTGCACTAAATAATTTTGCTAACAATATACGAAGAATCAAAACATATCTAAAGAACTCAATCATGAACACAGAAATAGATATCTGTTTTACCTTCAATGATTCAATAAAATAAAATAAAGATAAAATGAAAAACTACCTAATAATATAATAATCTAAACTTGAAACTTAAAAACTCCATCAAACGCGATAAATTGTACACAATTGTCATTATACAAGGTGACAGTCAATGCAGAATTCATTTATATACACTACACACTTTTCCTTTTCCATCCATTGATACGATAACCATTTTGTCAGGATAAAAATAGCACTTGCCTATCAGCGAGCAATACTGAAAATTGGCGATTGACTTTATTGCCACCTAAAGGTGAAAATAAGCACTCGGCGATAAAACTTAGAAAACTGGCGATTAAAAATATGAAAAAAACTGAACAAATACAGGATTTTCTGATTTTCTTTTTTCCTTTTGTGTTTTTTCTGCATCTGTTTGACAAAATTCAGGATTTTTCCTCACCCGATCGATGAAATTAATGATTTTTCTGCATCTGAGGGACAAAATTTACGATTTTTATGCACTCAATTGAAGAAATTTGTGATTTTTATGTGCCCACTTGACTAATTCGTGATTTCACTCACCCACTTGATGAATTTGTGATTTTTAGTGCCTGTCCTACAAAATTCATGATCTTTATGCACCCGATTTAAGAATTTCATGATTTTTACATGCCTGATAAATGAAACTCATGATTTTTACATGCCTGATAAATGAAACTCATGATTTTTACATGCCTGATAAATGAAACTCATGATTTTTACACACTTGATTGATGATTTTTTTTTTTCTGCACTCGACTGACGAAATTAAGTATTTTTATGCACCCGATTGCCAAATTCATGATTTTTATGTGCTGATAGAGGAAATTAATAATTTTTACGTGCCTGATCAACTAATTTCTTGCTTTTTATGCGCCCGTTTGAAGAATTTTGTGAATTTTAGGTGACCGATAAATGAAACTCATGATTTTTACACGCCCGATTGATGAAAAAAAAAAAAATTCTGCATCCGTTAGACAAAATTCATGATATTTATGTGCCGATGGATGAAATTAATGATTTTTTCAGCAATCATTTGACGAAATTCGCGTTTTTTCTGCTATCTTTTGACAAAATTTGTGTTTTTCTGTGGTCCTTTGATGAAATTTGCTTTTTTCGTGATCCTTTGACGATCTTCACACTTTCCCTGCTGCCTATTGACGAGATTCATGTTTTTTCAGCGATCCTTTGAAGAAATTCGTGTTTTTTCAGCGATCCTTTGAAGAAATTCGCATTTTTCTCATGATCGTTTATGAAATTCGCGTTTCCCAGTGATTCTTTTATAAAATACATTTTATTCTGCAATTTTTAGACGAAATTTGGTAAAAGATTATGAAATTAAGTATTTTTATGCACCCGATAGACAAAATTCGTGATTTTTATGTGCCGATAGAGGAAATTAATGATTTGTACGTGCCTGATCAACTGATTTCTTGATTCTTATGTGCCCGTATCAAGAATTTTGTGTATTTTAGGTGACCGATAAATGAAACTCATGATTTTTACACGCCCGATTGATGAAAAAAAAAATTCTCTACCCGACCGACGAAATTAAGGATTTTTATGCCCCCGATAGACGAAATTCATGATATTTATGTGCCGATGGATGAAATTAATGATTTTTTCAGCGATCCTATGATGTAATTTGTGTTTTTTCAGCAATCATTTGACAAAATTCATGTTTTAACTGCAATCCTTTGACGAAATACACGTTTTTTCTGCTATCCTTTGACGAAATTTGCGTTTTTCTGTGATCCTTTGACGATATTTGCACTTTCTCTGCTTCCTTTTGAGGAGATTCATGTTTTTTCAGCAATCCTTTGACGAAATTGGCGTTTTTTCAGCAATCCTTTAAAGAAATTCGCATTTTTCTAACGATCGATTATGAAATTCGCGTTTCCCAGCGATTCTTTTATAAAATACATTTTATTCCGCAATTTTTAGACGAAATTTAGTAAAAAAGCATGATTTTTTGGTGAAATTTCCTTTTTTGATAATGTATGATATAATGATTATGAACCATGATTTTTCTGTTATTGGGCGAGATTCATGTTTTTTCAGAAATTCTTTGACGAAATTCATGTTTTTTCAGTGATCCTTTGAAGAATTTCGCATTTTTCTCGCGATCCTTAATGAAATTTGCATTTTCCAGCGATTCTTTGATAAAATTCATTTTATTCTGCAATTTTTAGACTAAATTTAGTAAAAAAGTGTGATTTTTTGGTGAAATTTCCTTTTTAGCGATTCTTTGAACAAATTTGCTTATCTTTCGCGATCCTTTTGCATAATTCACGGTTTTTCTGTGGTCTTTTAACGAAAGTCATGTTTTCCCATGATCCTTTGATGAATTTAGTGTTTTTCCTCAATCATTTGACGAAATCTGGGATTTTTTCACCCGCGAAGATTGGTTAGATGTTTTTAGTCTGCAGGTGCCCTAAAAAGTCTGTGACGTCCGTTGCTGCATCGCACACATGGGGCATCGAACGAAGGGAATTCATCCTAAAGAATAATTGTTTCATTCCTGACATTTCTGGAAAGAAACAACGTTCAACTCATTGGCTGAATTGTAAAGGGCGAAATGTGTCAAACATTAGCGGGAAGAAAGTGCGCAATTTGTTCGTTCATGGAAAAAATCGTGAAATTCGTTAATCGATAGTCGATAAATTGCTAAATTTGTCAATTGATAGCGGAAAAATTGCAAAATTCATTAATCGACAGTGGAAAAATCACAAAATTCATCAACTGGTTTCGGGGGGAAAAGTTTTCAAATATCGTCGAATGGCTTCGAGAAAAAAAATCACAATCCGTCAATTTTGGGGAAAAAATCGTGAAATTCGCCAAATGGTTTCGAAATTTGTCGAGCGACAGCAGAGAAAAATAATCTTTTTCCATTCAATCATCGTAATTGGTGAGTGTGACTATTATGTTTGACCAGTGGTGGCAATAAAGTCCATTGCCAAATTTTCAGTATTACTCGCTGTTTGGCAAAAGCTAATTTTGTCCTATACTTCAAAACCCTTTTGATCATCACATCAGTGTGCAGACCATTTGATGAATTTCGTGATTTTTCCGTTATCGATTGTTGAATTTTATAATTTATCAACTATTGATTAGCGAATTTCATGATTTTTTCCATGAACATTTGACGAATTGTGCAAAAATATTAAGAATATCGTTAAATTGTCTTAGGTAAAAAAAAATGTAATATTGTCAAATGCCTTCAAGAAAAAAGTTGCAAGTTGAAACGAAACGCCTGTGACCTCTTTTTCATGTTATGCATCTCTGGGGTCCATCCCCCCACTCCCCCCCCCCCCCTCCCAAGTGAGACACTTTTCTAAATTTTGCACGCACCCCTCATGTGATATATCGCTGGAAAAGTCTTTGACCACTTATTCATGTTATGTATCTCCGGGGTCCATCCCGCCACTACCCCCCCCCCCCCCTCTAAATTTTGTTGACACCCCTCATGTCATATATTGTTGGAAAGGTCTGTGACTGCTTAATCATATGCATCTCAGATGTCCATCTCCCCACTTTGCCCCCCCTCCTCCCCAAAGGATACTTTCTAAATTTTGCATACAACCCTCATGTTATATATCATTGGAAAGGTCTGTGACCACTTAAACATATTATGCATCTCCGATGTCCACCTCCCCACTTTGCCCCCCCCCCCCCCCCCAAGAGATACTTTCTAAATTTTGTTGACACCCCTCATGTCATATATTGTTGGAAAGGTCCGTGACTGCTTAATCATATTATGCATCTCTGATGTCCATCTCCCCACTTTGCTCTCCCCTCCCCCCCAAGGGGTACTTTTTAAATTTTGTACACAACCCTCATGTTATATATCATTGGAAAGGTCTGTGTCCACTTAATCATATTATGCATCTTCGATGTCCATCTCCCCACTTTGCCCCCCCCAAGGGATACTTTCTAAATTTTGTTGACACCCCTCATCTCATATATTGTTGGAAAGATCCGTGACTGCTTAATCATATTATGCATCTCCGATGTCCATCTCCCCACTTTGTCCCCGCCCCCCCCTACCCCCTTACTTTCTAAATTTTGCACACAGCCCTCATGTTATATATCATTGGAAAGGTCTGTGACCACTTAATCATATTATGCATCTCCGGTGTCCATCTCCCCACTTTGCCCCCCCCCCCCCCCCCAAGGGGTGCTTTCTAAATTTTGCACACACCCTTCATGTGATATATTGATGGAAAGGTCTGTGACCGCTTAATTATATTATGCTCCCTACTATGAAATTTGTCAAGTTAAAGCAACTATAAATTTTATTTTTATGGTAGTATCAAGTTGGTAGTATCAAGTATTGCCGTCAAATTTTGACGGGTTCCATCTAGTATATTTCTTATAAGAGGGGGGATGGGGGGGGAGAGAGAGAGAGAGAGACAACCTAAAAATTAAATCTTTTTGCATTGTGTTAAATATAAAAAATAAATGATTCTGCATCTTTTAATAGGGTCATGAAATAATAATCATCCATTTACCAAAATTTTGAAATTTACATTTTTATAATGCCCTTGAAATTTTATTGCTTTATAAATAATTGTAACTTTATATTTTGTAACAACTTTAATATATCATACCTTTGTTTTAATACAAAGCATTAATGATTTTATTGTCTATACCAGAGTCTCCCAAACTTTTACACTCTAAATCAAAATTCATATTTTCTTCATGCCAATAAAGACAATGTCAACATTAAAAGTGGCATTATTACATCACTTATTTTCTTTTGTAAATATTAAACTGCAAAGTAATACCATGGTTATATTAAAATGCAAAATTCATTCAATAAGTAAGCAGAGGAATTGTATACAAAAATTAGAAAAGTTTTGCAAGATGGTGATTTATTAATTTGATGATTTGTGGGGAGAATTGTATTTATGATTCATTGGCACATATTGACATGCTAGCTGGGTAAGTCAGGGTTCATCTAAATGAGTATGGTTATCTGCTCTGTAATAATTTTCTGTATAACCTTCATATACCAGTACCTGAAGGTTCATGTAGCAGAACTAGTATGCATGCCATAGCAGGGTTGACAGTTTGGGCTTTTTTTTTTAATTCCCGAATTTTGCATTCATACCAGAAATTTCTTATAATATTCTTTTCTTTACTTGATGACAGACATTTCGTGATTGCCGAAAGTAAAATTTCTTCTTTTAAGATTTCTGGCATGAATTTGAAATTTTTGAATTAAAAAAAAGGCCCAAATTGGCAACCCTGTGTCAAAGTTTAGAAAACCCTAGTGTATGCAATTTTGTTCTTAAAATTATATAAGAGTTTATTTTCTTAACCTGTTAATGCCCAAATTAATAATAATAGAACTACATTATTACTTGTCATATAGTATATAAATAATTTTGAGTATGTTAAGGGAAAAATTTAAGAAATCCATGGTTTTAAAATTACAGCCCAACCAGAATTAGTAGATTCTAAATGAAAAAACTGTGCTGGAAATAGGATTTTATATCTGTCCTCAAATGAGGACGCTTAGTTAATGTGTGTGGAATCTCATGAACAATTTAATAAATACTTATTACATTTTTTAAAATCTTGTATTAATTTGTTACGTGCAAAAATGTTTATTTTTCATTCGAAAAATTCTTGTAAAATATATATATGTGTATGTATGTATGTATATATATTCTAATTTAGGCTTCAGGCATCTGCTCAAAATGGTAACTTTGTCCCTTCGAGAGAAGACCCAGAGTATTATAACGATCTGCCAGGAAAAGTACCTCCTGATATCATTACCAGTTCCACTCCTTTTGACAACACCTCTGTAAAGTCTCTAAATCAGGTAAATATTTTCTCTTTTTCACATGCTTATTCTGAGAGAGAGAGAAAGAGTTAGCTTATTTAAAAAAATAATGAATAAATAAATTATAGGTTTTCAGTTAGTTTTTAATTAAGTTAATTTAAAATAGAATTTATATCCAAGATTTGTTGTTGTACATATACATAATGGTTGAATTCATTTTTTTCCATGAGATATAAAATTTTCCACATCTTAGTAGAGGCGAGGAGGGGGCTTAAACTGAATCATGAAAATTTTACCTTGTATAAAAAGGTGTGATGAAGTTTATCACATATTGTTAAAATAGTGTTTTCATTTATCAAAATTAATCATAAATTAGAATAATTAATTTTATTGTGTTAAATCCTTTTTTTTTTTAAGTTTATTTTTTTTCTTTTACTTCATGTTAAAATTAACTCTGTACCGCAAGCCTTATATACTTCTCTTTTCATTTTCTCAGGCATTTAATCTTTGCGTTCTCAATTACAATTATTTTCGAGTCATACTAGCGCTGTAAATAAAAAAAATATAAAAGAAATCATTTTCCTCTTTTGATATTACTAAGTTAGAAAAATATTTCAACCCCGTCATTGATAACAATGACGGGGCATTTTTTGTTTACAACATGATATTTTAACCAGTAGAAACATTTCGCCTTTGTAAAATTGGGATCTAAGTTTTTATTTATTTTTATATTACTATTTATTTGAATAATTAATTTTTATAGTATTTTTTTTTAGTATTCTGTAAAGTGTCTGGAGTTTCTCCATAATTTTATTTCTTTAAAATTCTGGGATTGTTAATCAATAAATAAATATGTACATATCTATCAAACCAGGTTGATAGTTTGTAATTAAATAATAGCCCCAATCTTCCCACCTTAAGAAAGAAAGTATTAGGAAATATTTTATCTGTAATTTTAGATGCACTTGTATTCTGATGAAATATTTGATTTCTAAATCTTGGATAGATAAATAGTTAATAGCAGAAGTTGTTTTTATTTTTATTTACCTCTTTTCTGGGAATTGCATAAAATTCCATACTATATATACATACATATATATATATATATATATTATCTAATGTATTGAAAATTCCAACTTGGGGGGCTAAATCAAATTTAATGGAGTATTATATTGTGATGTATTAAACTTCTTTCTTCTAGGAATTCAATACACCATCTGGTCTCATTTTGTAATACATTCATGATTTGCCCATATATTGTAAATAATACTTATTATAATTTGTTTTATTTTGTCATTCATAATTGTATAACCAAAATGAAGAAATTGTAGATTTTTCACTGATATTAAAATCGTTATAAAATAAAGTCATCTACATTAAAATTTGTATTCATAAATTAGGGGTGCACAACCTTTTTAAACGAAGGGCCACTTACAAAAATGACTGGGATGTTGAGGGCCACCATCAGTAGCACAGAGAGAATTTTGTTTCGAGGAGGTGTGGGGGGAGGGAGATCTAAGTCTACAATCAGATTTTTAAAAAAACATCAATTTCGGAAGGGTAGTTTTAGCCCCCTAGGTTTCTTCCTTCCCAGTCAACATATTCAGTTCTGTTGGCAAGGATATATCAACAGTTTATATTTGTATTTATAAAAGAGACTAACAAGGAGACCGCCAAACATGATGCGCACAGATTTTGATGATTTTAAGGTATGTTATAGAGGTCAAACCCCTAACTATCCTGGTCAAAGGTTTCCTTCAAATGGCCCTTAGTTTTTGAGAAATTCGGGGTTAAAGTTCAGCATACGTTTGAAATACCCAATAGATTGCTACTTCGAACGAGGTCTCTGTGGTGCAGCGCTAGCATGCGGGATTCCTGAACGCAATGCAAGGGTTCTGTCCCATCCTATGCCTTTTTAATTTTTGGCGCATTGTACGTTTTAAGCAAAAGTGGGAATTCTGCATCTTTGAACTTTTTTATAATTTCATAATAAATTATATTTACATTTGTGTCGACGAAAATCCAAGATAATTAAAGTCTAGAAGTCCCGTCTTTTTTTTTTTAACTTACTATTATTGTTGGCATTTATGTTTATTTATTTATTTATTTATTTATCATAGTTATAAAATAATACATACTTTTTTTTTACTTGCATTTTCTATTTTTTTTTTAAAATAGTAATTGATGAGGAAAACATTTACAAAATAATATATCCTTTTAATATTATTTGATTCGTTCTAAACATCTTGCAACATCTTAACTGATGAGATACAAAAATGTTTATCATTACCGTCATTGACATTTTTAATTAAATAAATATAGAATTAATTGGGTGATACATATCGCAAAAGTATTCAAAACATAAAATGGCATTAAAAATTGCCATAAAAAGAATTTCTTAAGATGAAATTTTTTTAACAATGTTGGAAGAATGCCTTAATTAACATAATATATATTTTTTAAATACTCTACTTTTATATATATTAAAAAATGCATTAAAAGTTGGAAAAGAAATGCTAATTATCACACGTATAAGTCCAAATAAATACACATTTAATAAAGGATACTTATTGTAAAAACCTTTAAAACATAAAATGACATTAAAAACAGCACAGTTTATAAAAAGTGACTTTTTTGCATGATCATGAATGTTTTTAACATTGTTGGAGAAAATCATAAATAAATTTAATATATATGTATATATTAGTACTTGATTTACGATAAATACATTAAAAAAGGGTAAATGAATATAGTATGTATGCTTTTTAAAACTTAATTTGCGGTAAATACGTCAAAAATACGTTAAAAGATGAGAAACAAAAATGCTTAATCATCACTAGTAAATACACAGTTAGTTGGATGATACTTATCGTAAAAACATTCAAAACATAAAATTACATTACAAACAGCACAATTTATAAAAGCAACTTTTTTACACGAACATGATTTTTTTAACAATGTTGTTGGAAAGCATAAATCGTTTAGATTTATGAAAATTTCTCTGCTATCTATTAATTTTGATGCAGACCATGCGTATCTTATCATAGGGCGGAAGTGAGGGGAGCTAAATTGATGTAATATAATTGAATGTATTTTTATAATATCTTCTCGTGAAGATATTTCCCTCTGGTTTTCTAGCAAACTTGTTGCATTTTGTAACCTTTTCATGAAATTTTATACTTGGCGAAAAAAATAGACATCACATGGCTGGCAAACAGGGGTACATTTTGGTGGAATTATTTTTTTTTTATACATGATACCTCCCCATTTTCATTTTCGAAAATCTCATCATAGATTGTCGAATCTGTCTGACCTCCCCACGAATCAATTATCAAAAGAAAAGTATTTTTCTTAACGTAGGGAAGAAGACAAGTTTTTAAATATTCTGCATAGGTTTGCTTTGTCAACTTACCGGATTTTGAACACGTAACGATTACGTTCTTAAACGTGGCGCTCAATTCACTTACCTTCTTTTGAACAATTGGACCAAATGTTCCAGATTGTTCACGTAAGCAAATGAACACGAATGGTAAAACAATCCCAGATGCTGTAAGAGAGTACTGTGCTGTGTAAGAATGCGTTAATTTATTCAAATTTTTTTTGATAAACACTGATTTAGCTCCTCGCTCAGCAAGTGATCTGTTGTAGGTTGTTTGGTACTGGCATCCAATTTGATCCGTATTAATTACGTAATCCAAGTCAAATTTACTAATTAGCACTTTTGTTTGTACACGGAATCTTTCAGCCGCTTCCATTATTTCTTCAATCGTTGTAATTTCTTTGTGACTGACAAATTTCGTCACTTTACGTTGTCTTATCCAATAGTTCTTTTTAAATCTTTCTACCATCTGGGACTTGCAAGGAAATGGAAATCATCCGACTGAAAACAAGCAGCCGCACTCATTGCCCGGTGTTGTAAAGTCCGTGTCGTGACCTGTATATTAGTAATAAAAAATGAGTTAATAAATTAATATAATAGTTTTCATTTTTTTTTTTTTTGCAGTTACATCAGTAATTGAAAAATTCCGTTTTGTTTTACCTGTTCCATATTATTTCGAGCTTCAACAAATCTTTCATACGTTTCATAATCGATGCTTTTCCATTTGTCAAAATAAGTACCTCCACGATTTACATCATCTTTACATCTACGTAAGAGATGCTTTTGTTTTAAGCGACTTGCTCCATTAGCTTGCAATGATTTTAAACTCCATTTTGGATGGGCTTCAGCTAAAGCAACCGCATTCTTTTTGTACCACAATGGGATATAGTTACGTGGTTCGGGTGAAAATTCCTCAGCCACAAAATTCGCTTCATCTTCGTGAAATCCCGGACACTACATAAATAAATAATTAAAATTAAATTATTTGATTTCGATTTTTTTTATTGAACAATAAATATAATGAATATTTTTGGTAAAGTAACAAAACATACCTCTGTAAATTCGTTGTGTTCATCTTCTTCATTCATCATTATCAATTCATCTTAATAAATAATTTGCCGACTGTCCAAAATGTCTAAAATTGAGCTATGGAATTCTTCAGCCATTGCTATAGAAGCACTAGAAATATTAACAGATGGCGAATGTGTAAAGAGATTATCATTTTCTAACAATGTCTCGCAATATTTTAGAGCATTCGTTACTTCATATTTTAGTTTTTCTTCCAAGCCAGAATTGTCCATATCAATGCTTGTTCCTTCCATTATATTACAATCTAGAGAATTTTCCTATATACAGCATTACTCCAAACATTGCAACTGGCTGCAAAAAAAGCTTATGCCAAGGAAAATAATTTCATTCTGATATTTCCATGAAAGTCGCAGCAGACGATTTAAAAAAAAAATATATTTTTTTGTATGTATTGCAAATTTTATCTCTCATTTACAGACGATTTTTGCTTTTCCAGTTAAATTTGTGTGCGTGATACTGGCAGTGTTTTTACTTGTTAGATTGAAAACAAATCTGAAATGTAATCTGTCATTTTTTTGTGCGATTGAAAAATGATATTGAGTTTGAACTTTAATGATAAATGTATTTAGAGTGCACTAAATATTTATACAACTGGAAAAAACTTAAATATAAGTGTTACTGCTTTAAAATTTTATTATTTCTTTGAAAATATCTAATCTCACATACGTTTGGGAGATTCGAAGTGAAAATTATTTTGTATAAGTTATACAAAATAAAATTGTATAACATTAAAAAAAAAAAAAAAAAAAGAAAAAAAAAGTATTTTTTCAGAACTGTGCTTAAAATATAAAAAAGTAAATAATAATAAATAAATAAATAAATCTATCATTAATTAGCTTGGAGTTTCGTAAATAGAATATTAGTTTAATAATTGCAGAAAAGCTATAAGATTTTATGAAACATTCTATAATTTATTAGGAAAAATATAAAAAAAAAATTAAAAAAAATATATAATATATATAAAAAAGTTCAACGTAGAATTCCCACTTCTGCTTGAAACGTACAATGCGCCAAAAATTTAAAAAAAAAAAAAAAAAAAAGGCATAGGAGGAGACAGAACCCTTGCATTGTGTTCAGAAATCCCGCATGCTAGCGCTGCACCACAGAGACCTCGCTCGAAGTAGCAATCTATTGGGTATTATAAACGTATGCTGAACTTTAACCCCGAATTTCTCAAAAACTAAGGGCCATTTGAAGGAAACCTTTGACCAGGATAGTTAGGGGTTTGACCTCTATAACATACCTTAAAATCATCAAAATCTGTGCGCACCATGTTTGGCGGTCTCCTTGTAAGATTATTTTCAAAGTGTGAAAATACTCTTTGACTTTATTTGAAAGAGTAAATTTAGCTTTAAAGATTGTCGGTGACGAAAAAAAATTGTGTTTACATTAATGAAGGTGGGAAGGAGGAGAAACATATTATTCTAAATTGTACTTCTTAACATATTCAGTCATAAAATGCAGATATGAAGTAGGGATAGCAGAGCTGCCAACTGCTACGAAAAAATCATAGTTGCTATGATTTTGAGCCCCAAACTACGATGCTACGAAAATCTGTCTAAAACTACGATTTTCTGCCAAAAACAAAAAAACGTGAATTTTGTCACGGGATCACTCGAAAAATCATGAATTTCGTCACAGGATCGCGCGAAAAATCACGGATTTCGTCATAGGATCGAGCAAGAAATGTGCATTTCGTTACAAGATCGCTGAAAAAACGTGAATTTCGTCCAAAAATTGGCGGGAAAAAGCAAATTTCGCCAAAGTACCGCCGAAAAAACGTGAATTTCATTCAACTGATTGCTGAAAAAATGCGAATTTCCTTAAAAGATCGTTCAGGGGTGATTCTGGTCCGAATTTTCCGAAAAATTAAGGCAATGATTTCCGAAAAAAAAATATCGGTCATAAATCCGAAAATTTGGACATTAAATGTATCGGTATTTCGGCAAAGGAACGCCGAAAAAAATCAATCTCGTCTTTTGTTCGAAGAAAAGTCGCCAATTTTGTCAAAGGATCGCGGGAAAAACGTGACTTTCGTCAGAGAATCGCGAAAAAACGGCAAATTTCGTCAAAAACATTGCGAAAAACGACAAATTTCGTCAAAAGATCGTGAAAAAACGACAAATTTCGTCATAAACATTGCGAAAAACGGCAAATTTCGTCAAAAGATCGCGAAAAAACGACAAATTTTTTGTCAACAGATCATGGGGGAAAAACGTGACTTTTTGTCAGAAAATTGCGAAAAAACGGCAACTTTCGTCAAAAACATTACGAAAAACGGCAAATTTTGTCAAAAACACTGCGAAAAGCTGCAAATTTCGTTAAAAGATCGCGAAGAAACAGCAAATTTTGTCAACAGATCGCGGGAAAAATGTGACTTTCGTCAGAAAATCACGAAAAAACGGCAAATTTCGTCAAAAACATTGCGAAAAACGACAAATTTCGTCAAAAGATCGTGAAAAAACAGCAAATTTCGTCTAAAGATTGCGAAAAAATGACAAATTTTTGTCAACAGATCGCAGGAAAAACGTGACTTTCGTCAGAAAATCGCGAAAAAATGGCAAATTTCGTCAAAAACATTGCGAAAAACGGCAAATTTCGTCAAAAGATCGCGAAAAAACGACAAATTTTATCAACAGATCACGGGAAAAACGTGACTTTCGTCAAAGAATCGCGTTAAAGCGGCCAATTCCGTCAAAAACATTGTGAAAAACGGCAAATTTCGTCAAAAAATATCGAAAAAAACGCAAAATTTATCAACAGATCTCGAAAAAAACTGCAAATTTCGTCAAAGGGACACAAAAAAAAAGTGGCACTCCCGGTTGTATCAGCTTACTCGACCTGATGAAGGACTCTAACTCAGACATTTTTCTCTGGAAGATATACCCGTAGTTCCATCACCCCCTCCCCCCAACCGCCTTGGAATCTTTCAGAAAATTCACTGTGAAGTTCAGAAATTTTGGCTTAGGAGTGGACAGAGCATTAATTGAATAGGAATAATTATGTTTAATCAATCCCACCCGCAACAAAAAAAATTAGCAAAAAGAGTCTCCTACTTTGTGTACTTATGGATATACACATGCGTTTAATTGACTAGTATTTGCTTTCTTAAAATTTACAACGTAAAAAACAGCCACCAACCAACCAACCTTCAGATAAATTTGAATTTGGTGTGCTACTATTTCTCATTTTCAAAGGTTGGCAGGTCTGGGATAGTAAGAGTAGTAAGTAGTAAAGGAGTGAGTAGTAAAGATTGTCAGTGACGAAAAAAAATTGTGTTTACATGAATGAAGGTGGGAAGGAGGAGAAACATATTATTCTAAATTGTACTTCTTAACATATTCAGTCATAAAATGCGGATATGAAGTAGGGGTGCACAACCTTTATAAGAGGTGGGCCAGTCACAAAAATGACTGGATTGTCAAGAGCCAACATCCATAGTGTGGACAAATTTTGTTTTGTGGAAGCAGAGGGAGGATCGGCTTAAAAGTTCATAAAAATGCTAATTTTAAAAGGAGGGTTAGCCCCCTATATTCAAGAACCTCCTTAGTCAACATAACCCTGTTCAGTTGGCAAGGATGGAAAAAATTTGCATTTTTTTCCACGCATGATTGACAATATTTGCAGTTTTTTTCCTAGTGATTGATGAAATTGATGATTTTTATGCACTTGTTCGGCGAAATTTATGTTTTTTTTTGCGCCCGATCGACGAAATTTGTGATTTATATGTACCTGATCGGCAAAATTCAAGATTTATACGCACCCGATCGGCAAAATTCACGATTTATACACACCCGATCGGCAAAATTCACGATTTTTATGTATTCAGTCGGCATAATTTACCATTTTTACGCGTCCGATCGGCGAAATTTATAATTTATATGCACCCAATTGGTAAAATTCATGATTTTTACGTGCCCGAACAGCGAAATTCGAGATTTTTACACACCTGATCGGTGAAATTTGCGATTCATACACACCCGATCGGTAAAATTCACGATTTTTACGTGCTCGATTGGCAAAATTCACGATTTTTACGTGTTCGATCGGCAAAATTTACCATTTTTACGCGTCCGATCGGCGAAATTTATAATTTATACGTACTCGATCGGTAAAATTCATGATTTTTACGTGCCCGATCGGTGAAATTCGAGATTTTTATACACCCGATCGGTGAAATTTACGATTTATACACACCTGAGGGGCAAAATTCCCGATTTATATGCACCCAATCGGCAAAATTTGTGACTTTTAGGGGCTCGATCGGTAAAATTTGCGATTTTTACGCACCCTGTCGACAAAATGCGCGATTTATACGCATCCAATCGGCTAAATTTGGAAATTTCGCAATTTTTACGCACCTGATCGGCAAAATTTGTGATTTTTACGCACAAGATTTGCGAAACTCGCGATTTTTTTCGTCCGATCGGCAAAATTGATCCGCGGGCCACAGGTTGTGCATCCCTATCATAAATTATGGTTATTAAGACCATTACAAGTATAATGAGCAATTATTCTCAAATAATTGTTGCCAGTGCAATTTTTCCATTACATGATTTGTTGCAATTCTTTTTGTATTTGTGCATTATGTTTTATGTGTTTTTGTTTTGAAAACTGGTGTGCAAATAAATAAAAAAATCCTAAAACAATAAGTTGTATTGTTTGTGTGTTTTGCTTTTTATTTATTTATAGTAATCTTTTATTCATTTTTAAGGACCTAAGACATAATTATAAACATATTGTTATTTTTTCATATTTATATGTCATAAAAATTATTTTAGTATATATATATGTGGGGGGGGGAAGGGGGGGTAGTTGCGAAGAAAAATTGTTACTTTAATGTTGAGTTTAATTTTATAAGTTCGTAGTTAAAGATGTTTGCATTAAAGTTCCTTGTTTAAATTTTTTGTTCTACTGTAGTTATTAATTTTTTTTGTGGGACCATACACATTTTGCTGGTCCTTATTTATTTTTAAAATCAAATTGCAGCGCTGCCTACATTTGTTCTAATATGTTAAAACCTGGATTCAAAATTAGAGTTCATTTGTGAACATGAATGTGTTCCATGTTTAATTTTTTTCAAATCCTTGAATATTCACCTTATGTACAATATTCTATCCAAGGTCTATCAAATTAATTTCAATATCAAATAAAACTAAAAATTGTACATTTAAAGTCATTGTGTAACTTAAAATTCTGCAAATTATAAACATAACAGAATAGGAACAATAAAACAATATCTAAAATGTATATGGTTTTCTTAACATCTCCCTATTGTTTCTTGGATATTTCTGGCAATAGTCTTTAATAGTAAACTGAGAATTAAATTCTCCATTTATTTTGATTCTTTTTTTTTTTCTGTATCAATAACAAGTATTATTAACTTACTTTTTGAATATCAGTCTTCATTTTGCCAGTGTACATGATCCAATTATGAAAATTCTTTCAAAATTCTTTGCAGAAAATCTTTCTTTTTTTGTTTTAAACCACCTCGTCTTATTTGAAGTTAGTTTTTAAAATCATTGGATACATTATGAAATATTTTTATACTAAATTCTTTTTATATTAGAGATTTAATTTTTATTTGTTTAGTTATTTATTTATTTTTATTTATTTATTTATTTATTTATTTTGTGTCAAATTTATAGCTATGCATTTGTCTCTGAAGTACCATAAATGGTTAAAGAGATTTTTAATTGTTATTTCTGCAATTGATTTGAATAGTTTTTGTTTGCAAGCAATTTTCTGAGAAGTTAATATCATTCGTAGGAGCCTTGACTGTGTTTGTAGCCGAAAATCATCCTTTTTGTACAGCATTTTATTATGAAACAACAAATATGTTACAGAGTGTTTTTTATCTCTGGAGTTAATTTAAATTTCTCCTTTAATAAATACTTTTCAGGCAATAGATTACTTTGGCCATTCCTTCAGCTAAATGATAGACTCCAAGTTAACAAAAACATACTTCTCGAGGTCACATGTCCCCAAGCAATATTAATAAATTCTAAGAATTTTCTGCCCTTTTCATAGTTTTTTTTTTTTTTTCGTCTTCCAATACAAATAAAGTCTCATGTATATTGTCCTTCAGTGTTTCTATAGTATTTGCACTTGATTGCCATGTTGAATATTTTGTTTTACTAATGTCCCTCGACAGACTTTTGAACTTTTAAAATTACATCTGGTCCAGTGCTTTGTGAAACATGTAGCTTATTAAAAACACTTTCTAATATGATAAAAAAAATGTGATGACGACAAGTCAAATGTAAAACAACTTGATGGAGTTTTATTCTAGAAAATTGCTGACCATTTTATCAAGTGTTATAGCTTGAACAGCATTCAACAATGACCAATTAGCTAAGATTTATATTAATATAATAAAGAGAGAACTCTTGACTGACTGACTCATCAACACAGAGCTGAAACGTCTAAAGTCAGGATCATGAAATTTGGACAGTAGATTGCTGTTATGACCTAGGCAAGCAATAAGAAATGATTTTTGGAAATGTGCCATCTTAGAGGGTTAAATTGAGGGTTGAAAGTTTTAGGGCATTTCATCATATCTCAGTAGCAGTTTTAGGTTAGAGCAAGAAATTCAGCATAACAAATCTACTACAAAAAATAGTTAAACACGTATTGCAGCCATTTTAGAAATTCAACCACCAAGGGTGTTAAATGAGGGTTCGGTAGTTTTAGGTCATTTTGTTATATCTCAACAGCAGTTTAAGGGTAGGAGCATAAAATGCAGCCTAACAAATCTACTAAAAGGATAGTTAAACACATATTTCAGCAATTTTAGAGCTATTTTAGCGATTTTGTCGCCAACATCAGCTATGAACCCAATAATGGAAGATTAGAGGAATAAGACAGCTACCAGAGGGCCCGTGCGAAGATTTCGCACTGAAATCTAATATTTTTTAGGTACTTCTCTATTATCCTGTCGACCACTTTTCATAACAAAAACTACCGCCAAACTGTAAGATTAAACGCCAAAAATGCAGTCCCATTTACTTGATGTCAGAAGCATTATGCGTGTTTGTTACGTCATCTACGTAATTTGCTACGTTTATTTGGCGATAGTTTTTTGTTATGAAAAGTGGTCGACGGGATAATAGAGAAGTATAATATTTTATGAATATGTAATATTTATTAGATGCAGGTTTAAACTTCTAAAGAAAAAGCAAGGATAAAAATAACTGCAAACAACATTTAGTTGTTAGTCAAGCCAGAATATCATCTAATTTATTCCATCAAAGTTAGACTAAAAACTGATCCAAGATTGCTAAAGGCACACGAGAGAAAAAAATTAACAATCGTATTTTGAATTTTGATGATGCCGTCATCCGCTTCGGGAAAAACAGGGGACTTAGAAATATAAATCTAAACATTTCAATTTCAATTTTGCTTTTTAATCATAAGTATAAAATATACTCGTGCGGCATTTTTTATAATAATTGCTGAGCATCATATAATGTGGTATTTTTTTTTTTTGGCAACAATAATTTCAGGAAAACCTTTCATTTCTTTTATGAAAACAATGCCGATTTAATTTTTAATTTTCAGCAAATTTTAATCAAAAACTTGTTTTAACGAATTGTTAAGTGGGCTATGTCAGAAGCCGGTTCTAAAACCTTTCATATGGTATCTCATTCGTTGTTCTGCGTTTCATATTTTCTTAGAAAAAGGGATGTTGACAGGAGAAATAATATATATGACCAGAGGGCCCGTGCGAAGATTTCGCACTGAAATCTAATTTTTTAGGTACTTCTCTATTAACCCGTCGACCGCTTTTCATAACAAAAAACTACCACCAAACTGTAATATTAAACGCCAAAAATGCAGTCCCATTTACTTGATGTCAAAATCATTATGGATGTTTGTTACGTCATCTAGAGGTATTACATTCGACATTTGCGTGTATTTTTCATTATGTTTTACTGATTTAAAATCTTATATTTTATTTATTTTTTAATATTCCAATGGCAACGTTGTCCCGTTTATTTGGCGATAGTTTTTCGACGGGATAATAGAGAAGTATCATTTTTAATCAATATGAAATATTTATTAGATGCAGGTTTAAAATTCTAAAGAAAAAGCAAAGATAAAAATATCTGCAAACAACATTTAGTTGTTAGTCAAGCCAGAATATCATCTAATTTATTCCATCAAAGCTAGACTAAAAGCTGATCCAAGATTGCTAAAGGCACGCGCGAGAAAAAAAATTAAGTCTTATTTTGACTGCATTAGAGGATGACGTCATCCGCTTCGGGAAAACCATGGGACTTAGAAATATAAATCTAAACATTTCAATTTCAATTTAGCTTTCAATAAACCCGTGCGGTGTTTTTTATAATAATTGCTATGAGCATCATATAATGTGGTATTTTATTTTTTTGGCAACAATAATTTCAGGAAAACCTTTCATTTCTTTCATGAAAACAATGCCGATTTAATTTTTTAATTTCAGCAAATTTAAATCAAAAACATGCTTTAACGAATTGTTACGCGGGCTATGTCAGAAGCCTGTTCTAAAACCTTTCATATGGTATCTCATTCGTTGTTCTGCGTTTCATATTTTCTGAGTAAAAGGGATGTTGACAGGAGAAATAATATATAAGGATTGTTGATTTTTGATTAGATATTTTACGTAACATTTTTCCAATGAAAATTTTTTTATTTATTTTATTTTTTTTTTCTAATTTAATAATATATATAGATACCATATAAAATAAAGTTTTGCTATATGCTACGCCATTTGGTTGATTTTTTTCTTTTTTTTCATATTATCAGGGAAATTGTGTATTTTTCTGCTACTTGCACCAAAGAAACAGCATATTCTCATTTATTAAAGCAGAGGTTTTTTCTATAATTGTGTTGAAGTAACTTCTTTCTTTTTCTGATTGTAAGTAACTTCATTTTTCTTAACCAATTTCTCATTAACATTGATCGGTTCAATTTTCAATAATTCATATTTCACTATCTAATGATTTAAAATTTACGAAAATTATTTCAACATTTTTTAGTATGCTGTCCTTAAATGTGTAATGAAATTATATTTGATGTTGCTATGAAATTACGTGTTCCATTTTAATATATGGATGAACTCTTATAAAAAAAAATAAAAATAAACCATGTACTTTTATAAAACATTTTCAGTTAATTAAAACAGTACCTTTCTTTTTTTCTTACATTTATTAGAGCTGAGTTAGTCTGCAATTGAACATTTTTCTGCAGAAAGAACTGTATATCACTGATGTCACTAGGCTTTTGAAGTCCTGGGACCCAGACACTTCCAAAAAACTGAGATAATGGAAATAACCTCAGGATATGGAATAAATGGAAATAATGGAAATAAACCATGTACTTTTATAAAACATTTTCAGTTAATTAAAACAGTACCTTTCTTTTTTTCTTACATTTATTAGAGCTGAGTTAGTCTGCAATTGAGCATTTTTCTGCAGAAAGAACTGTATATCACTGATGTCACTAGGCTTTTGAAGTCCTGGGACCCAGACACTTCCAAAAAACTGAGATAATGGAAAAACTATAATTCTAAAAATAAAGGACTTATTTAATGCAAAATATGCCTCTTTTTGTAATGCATTCCTTCTCCAATGGTTTGCTTAACTGATGTACATTCCCATCATCACTGGTACATTAGATTTTTTTGAAGCTGTTGGTCTTTAAAACTTAAATTTTACTTATAGCTGTTTTTTTTTCCCTTCTACATCCTCCCTCGCATAATTCTGCATATTAATGAATGATTTAAATTGTTTTACACTTAATGAGTGGATAAAAACGCTGATAAAATATCAGTGGAAAATGAGAAGATTTTTTCAATATTTATGATTTGCTAAAGTCTTTCTATTTCAGAAAATATTTATTAGTTACAAAAATTTTCGAAACAAATTATGATATTACACATCTTTGTTTTCAGGCTAGCCAAGGAGTGAAAGAAATCAACTCCAATTCAAAAAATTATCCAGTTCCTTATGCTACAACATCTGTACAAAAAGAGCCTTCAGATAGTCTTATTGATTTCAGCAGTTCCGGTAATGTGTCTATATATAGACGACCTGCTCCAGGTATTGTATTTCAGCAAAATGTACTTTTCTAACATTTGTAAAAAAATCTATACGTATATGGGTGCCTAAGTTTAAGCTTTTATTTTAGAATACGTTAATACAACAGCTGTTATATCTAATGAGCGGAATATTGATGCAACCAAGCAAAAGAATGTTATAAAACATGACATATTTGATATGCGTAAGTACTTCTTTATTCAACTTTTCAGTTATATAATTATATAAAAATGTTTTACTTATATCTTTTAGGTAGCTTTCAATACAAAAAAGTATAAAGCTACCTATTGCAGCCGTTCGAAGGAAAGCAGATCCGGAAAATTTCGATATATTTTCACCGATCATGACCCCCAGACCCCAAAACCACCCTCCGTTCAAATGTTGATTTATATATATATATATATATATATATATCTGACCTATGTCATACGAGATAACGCTCGTATTTATAAATCAATTTGGATGAAACTAATTGTGTGTATTAAGCTCACCAATGTCTCGACCGAGTTCGTTGGCCAGCTTGGTCTGCCATTTTGTTTCAAGATGGCGGCCATTTAAAAATTTAAAACTAAAATAAATATACAAAAAAGTTAAAAATTCAAATTTATTTTTTAATTAAATGTTAGGCCTTGATACGAGGATTCCAGAGCATTTTTTGGTTTACCTCTATCTTAAAAAATGGCTCAGATAGAGCAGTTTGAAATTCTAGGGTGGCTGACATTTTGAAACAAGACAGCACATTACAAAAAATTTCATTGTTGTAATAATTTTCCCAATCATACGCATAAAACTATATATTCATATCCGTTAGCGCCAAATTCTCGCCAAACTTGGCGACATTTGGCGAAATATCACCAAATTTGGCGACCAAAATAAATCTTCATAAATGAAGTCAATTTGGCTATTGCTGAATAATTTGGCGAATTTCTTATTCAGATTCAGTATTAACGAATCCTTTGTAAACGTTTTCTTTGCATTTTAACTTGCTGTTTTCGTGTAACATTAGCTAAAATTTTAAAACGAAGATATAGGAAAGCTACCTTTTCCTTCCGGTACAGGCCGGAAGGACTTTTTTAACTTAACACTAAAACTACCAAGGCGGGTCATCTATGACCCAAGACATGATTTTTCACTCGTATCACTGTTGTTTTTAAGATTAAAAATTTGAAACTGCCTGACTTTTCCTAAATATACAGTATAATGCCTTTACACTAATTTAGTTGAATGAAATCCAGTGAATACTTTTTTATCTTCAGGTCTGTATACTTAGAATTACTGTGCGTAAAATGTAAGTAAAAAAACATAGAACTATGTATATGTTTTATTCAGTTATTCTTATTAATCTGTAGGAATATTATTATGAAATTCAAATTGATAATAATTAAACATATATTATTTGAAGGATTTTCTTATTTTACATTTCATATGAGCTGTGAAAATCTCAAAGTATCTATTCTGAAATTAGAAATTTAAATTTTCTTTGATGGTATCTGATCTTTATATTTCATATTGCGTAATATTCTAGAAACCAAATTTTATTAATCATGAATTAAAAATAATTGTATTAAACATCAAACCTTATTGTGTGCCTGTATCTCCAATACAAAACCAGAATAACATCACTAATGCCCATGGGTCAGCTATGACCCACTCTGAGTATGCAAGAAACACGGTAGTTCTAGTGTTGAATGTTAAATTTGATATAAACTATGCACTATTTCACGTATATGTACTATTTCACATATGTACTATGTACTATCCCCTTTTCTAGGTCTGAATTAATAATTATAAAAATGCTTTAGTATTTGCATTATTCTGTCAAAGTTATATTTTAGCATGTGGTAACATGCTTTTTATCAGTGTAAATTGGAATCCCTTTTGTTGTCGTTCTGTTTTGTTTTTATCTTGGTGTGTAGGTGTTGCACTGGTAGCTATACTAATATTATAAACTACCATTTGTGTGTTTGCTTGTTTGTTGTGGGTAATCTCTGGAACTATTGAGTGATTTAAAAAATAATGATGGCAAAAGCTAGTGACCATCTGCTCCAACATAGGCTATATTTTTTTCCATACAACAACCCCAAAGGGGCTGCAGCAGCAAAAAATGCTCTAAAATTGCAATTTCTGTGATATTGTTGAGACTTGAAATTAGATGTTATTACTTTTAGGATGTAAATACTTGCCATGAATGGTTGCAAAAAAGTTCGAAATTGTGAAATTAGTGGAAACATTATAAATAATGTGTATTTGGAATTGTTAGGGCTAGAAACTTAAAATTTGATATGGCTATTACTTTTAAGATGTAAATGCTTACACAGAGCAGTTTTTAAAAAATATTCAAAATTTAAAATTGTGCACGAGTAAAAGTGTTCTAAAATTGCGATTTCTATGATAGTGTTAAGGCTAGAAACTTAAAGTTTGGCATGGTGGCTGCTTGTGCTTATAAAATGTAAATGCTCGCTAAGAATGGTTTCTAAAATATTTGAAATTTAAAAGGGTGAAATGAGCTGAAAATGTTCTAAATTATGATTAATTTGATGTTGTTAGGACTAGAAACTTGAATTGTATAATAAAACTAGGTTTATTTTTCCCTCAAGCCATCATAAGACCTCAAACAATTTAAATGCAACACAATAGGTTTTTACACAGTGTGAGATTACTCTCACATTTCCTTTAATTTCATGTGTTTCGTTCTTGTTTAGTGCACGCTCTGTTGCTAAGCCTAACATTGGCGTCTTTCTGCGGCCGTCAGATCGCTCTTTTCTGAGCCTACTACAGCATTTTTGGGAGCGCTTTTCGCTGGTGATGTTTCTCCGGTGTCGTCGCTTTTGTTCTACCTGCAGCTGGAGGCATGGTTTCATAGTAGAGGGTTTATTTATATTGCACAAATTGAGAATTGGGTTTTTTTTTTTATTTAAATCATTTGTCTTTTAATAATTATAGTCATTTTTTAATTAACTAATAAGTTTAAATTTCCCCGTGTTATTACTTTTGGGCACCCTGTCTCCTTTAGTATTTATATCTGTGCAATGTAATTTTAATCAGAATTCCAGTAAAAGTTATATGTTAATGAAGGTGTATTCTTTTAGTTGTTACGGCACAGAGTCCGAGTCTTAGTACCCGCTTCAAAATTCCAGCAACAATTTTTTTTTTTTTTTTTTTTTTTTAATTTTTCCTTCAAATGACTTAATCTATTATATTGGTGTATGACTTCTTAAATTTTAAGATTGCCTGGATTTAATTAATGATTCTCAAGAATAAGATTTTAATCATCATGGATTCTTCGAACGACCACCAGTCATCTAAAATATTTCCATTTTGAAATCTCTTAAAATAAAAGGATTTTCTGTTGAAAAATTTCATTCCTAAGAACAGAGTACCAAATGGAAACATGATGTTCTGCCTTCCTTTATTGATGATGTTTCAAGAAAAATATAAAAGATCTTTATCCAACTTTGTGTTCTTATTTCAAGTCATCGATGTCTTTTCATAAAGTAAGATCTAATTTAATCTATCATTTTCTCTTCTCCAACTTCTGATCGTAAATAATTCCTCACGGGTTTATTGTGGTTCTCAATGCAAAGCTATTTCCTAATTCCACTAAAGATCACAATTAATTATAAATCAATTACAAATTATAAATTATGAACTACAATAAGTATCCAACAAGTAATTAATTTACACCACACACAGCTAGTGTTTAATAAACTATTTCTGCTAATTTTAACTAGTGTAGTTAATGTTAAAAATTATTATTATTATTAGAGTGAATGTTAAAAAAAAGACAGCTTGGCATTTAAACAAGGATGTATCTCTGGATGCAGAAATGAAGCTTGTCTGACATCTATTATTTTTGTAGTACATTTTTTATTGTATTTTGTTGTTGTTTTTTTTTTTTTTTGTTTTTTTTTTTTTTGTTTTTAGAAAGAAAAATGAAGAATTTAATTTGATATTTAACATTGCATTAATTCAATTGTTTTATATTTTGTATGATTTATATACAGGGGGGCAAAAATATAGGTGCCAATCGGCCGATTCCCACCACAAAATTTTTAGTATTCTTCTCCTAATAAGAATACTGATAAAATTTAGGCGAAGCATACTAATAAAATTTGACGAAGAATACTAATAAAATTTAGTGGTGGGAATCAGTCCATTGGCGCCTAGATTTTTGCACTCCTGTTTATATATATATATATTTAGTTAACCAAATTCAAAATTTATTCTGCATTTTCAAATGGTTTTTGATTTTCAATTTATTAAAATTCATGACTGAAACTTTATTTATATCAAATAACACAGTGTAACTTATCCATGGATCATAAACTTTTTATTATGGTAGGCACATTTGTTTGTTTTAATAATCTTTGTGCAACCCATTCTTCCCCCACATATTGTATATGCATTTGTATATAATACACATATGCAAAATCATACATGATTCACCATTTGTTAGACTATATAAATATGCACAAATGAAAAATACATGCGACAAGTTTAAGTATAAAACAGTAGAATCCTGATTAACCAACACTCAATTATGTAACATACTTGGTTAACCCAACAATCCCCACATATATTTCCATTCAACTTGTGCCGGCACATATAAAGGTATTTTGTGTTTTCATTTCAAAATTCTGGAAGAAAAGTTATTATTTTTAATTTATAACCAATTATACAAAGCTTTAAATTTGCATAACAATGTTAATAAGTTATTAAAATATTGTTAAATTTTTTCAATACATTTAAAAACTGTAAGTTTTATTAAATAATACAGAATTTTGTCACGATGATTATAGAGCTAAGTGAAACAAAGCTCTTTTGCAATGACTCCAGTGATTTCTTAATGACTCTACTCCTCCTAAACTATTTTGCCAATGGCAATCTAATTCAGTACAGTGATAGACGCCATGACTGTTGAGGTTTTCATAAAAAAAAAATTTTTTAAAAAATAAAAAATCTGACAAAAATCATGTCTTTGAGAAATAATTATAGATCATAAGTACTGTTATGATTTAAAAATTTAACTCTTAATTTTTTCAGTATTTTTACATTTAACTTTAATTTATTCATCCATTTAATTCAACTCATTAAATTCATTTAAATTAATTAAGCTAAATTTCATTTTTTGCATTTTAAATCAAACATTCTTTTTAAATTGTTTACTTTTGGTGAGTATAATTTAATTTCAGAATCTTTCCATTACATATGTTTTAGGATATTCATTCCAAATTTAATTTACATTTTATTCACTTTGCAATATTAATTAAACTTCATTTCAAATTATCTAAAATAAAAATATTTCTGACTTACTTTTTCTAACTTTTAAATAATATACAGTCTAAAATAAATTATTCCAAAATATAGTGTATTTCCTTTTTAATAATATTGATTAAAAATTGGTTAATTGTTAATTTGATTCTTTTCAGAAAGTTCAAATTCATTTATTTTAATTCAGGCAAATTCTTTCAGAATAACGAACTTTTCCATATATCATTGCAAAATTTCTAAGTCCAATAATCATTTTTCAAAATTTCTTAATTTAAATATTTTACTTTCAAAAACATATCTGGTGGAAAGAAAATTTAATTTTATTTAGATTGCTAAAATTTCATTTGTTTTCATCCATTAGTTTGGCAATTATAGATTTTTAATTACTTTCGTTTTTTCTGTTTTGAATTTCGTCGAGATTTGCGATCAGACGCCATTGATGAGTATTTAGATGTTTCAAGTAAACACGAACCTTTCTTCCCGCGGATTTTGAACAAGGTCGTTTTGACAGCGCTCCAAGGTCGCGATCGAATGTTCTAAATACTATTTAATGCTGTTGCTAGGGTTGGAAGTGTCAGTGAAACGTCTGACTGTAACTTTGACTATGGTCTGTTGGGGCTTGTTCACTGACATTCAGACGGTTCGGATTTTTTCATTGGTTGTTCCGTAACCGCCGTCGAGTTTTACCTGAGTGGGAAACTGTGAAGACTCTTTCAGTTCCTGAAAAACTTTGTATGATGTAGCGTGGGCTAGATGTTGCTCTTCGGAGCTTAAGCCATTTTGGCTTGCGGTGAAAACAATGAATGTCATACATCAAGATATATTTCTTCCTTAAATTATTTCTTCATTTTTATTAAGTTCATTCAACTGTAAATGTTATAGCCATCATTGATAATGATCAGGAAAAAGGTGCTCCTACTAATCTTTAACAACTTAGCTTTTGGTTTCAAGATATATACAACATATTTTTAACTTACTTCCAGCGTCATGGTGAATTCAAGTGTTCTTGTGCTGTTTACAAATATATATATGAGAAGTCAAGATAATTAGATAATACGCATTTTTTCTGCACATCTTCAGAATGATTATAGCCTCCGAATGGATGCTTTCTCCTTCATTTTGATCTTGATATCTTCGGCAACTAAGTATATCTACATCCGATTGATGCTTCTTTACAAAGCTGCTGAATGAAATTTTGTCATCATCGTATTTCATATACTGGCGGCTGAAAATTCTTCATACAGTGAAATTTAATCTTTAACTTCCACAGCTCTACTATTTACCCTCAATTAACTTTAGAACTAATGTGTCGAATTCATCTTTATGACTAAGGAACTATGAAATATTTATTGGCGCCGTGTACCAGTCACGATTTGGGTTGTGTTCCTATTTATTGGCGCCGTGAACCAGTCAGTGACTTGGTGTTTATTTTTTTTTCATGCAATATTATGTGAATCTCATTTTTATTATGTTTTACTTCTCAAACTTTAATGATTATTATTGTGCCATTTCTGAAACTTATTTTATTTTATTAAGAGTAAACAGTAACATTATTTGAATTTGTCTAGTGGTTGCCGTTGTTAAAATATTTTTGTCTATGATAACAGATATTCAAAATAAATTAATTGATTAATTGCAAATCAGATTAAATTTAGATAAAAATACTATTACTTTTGAAATAAGTTAAAACTTAATAAATTTATTCAGTAAAGTAATTTGAAAACGGTAATTTCAACTTAATTTTTCTTTAAGAGTAGATATGGTGATAAAAAATATTAACAATAATTTAAAAAGTATCATTTTCAAATTAAATTTATAATATAAAAGATGTAGATGGCAATGTTGGTAAAAATAAATTGGCTCTGATTATTGCTAATTTTAATGTGTTTGCAGGTAAATAATATGGTATGCATTTTTTTTTAAATGTATTTGGTAATTTCTAATACTGGCAATATTAAATTATTTATATTAAAATAATAAATATTATAAATTATTAAACATTTTATAATTGATTTAAAAGAAATCAAACTGATGAAATTTATTTTATTCATATAAAGTTTTACATTTTAAGAAAATTTTTGATATAGCATCTAGAATGTTGGAAGTAATTGTATTGTGTGGAATATAAACTTGTGCAATTTTATTTTCAATGTGTACATAAACTTTTTATAGATTATTAAGATTATCTGGTTTAAATTTTAAAATTAATTTTATTTATTTCATATGTGACTCAACTCATTTACAATAATTTTAAAAGTGCAATACTTAAAATTTATTTTGTTGACTCTCCATTAAAAGATTGATATGATTATATTCTTTAATAGATATTCTGCTACAGGAATTTTAAACAAAAACTATATAAAGTCTAATAATTTTTTTTTTCTGTCAATTACTTTTACTGAATATTTTTAATTTTCAATAATCTCAATAATAATATAATAAAGTTAAATATATAAATGTTCTATTTCAGTGAAAATCAGGTTAGGTAGAATCTTCTGGCAAATACTCAAAAGCCTTATTATTTAAAATTAATTATTAAATCTTGGGGAAAAATGGCTTAAAATAATAATTTATATTTGCAGAAGCAAAAAGTGATTTTAATTTTACTTTGACTTTAAAATTAATAAATATTATTTATTAAACTCTAAATACTTCTTTGAATCATAAAAGTGTTATTTTGAAATAAAAGAATTTCTTTACAAAATATTTAAAATAAAATACTATTTATATTTAATTTGAAAAATGGAATATAGATGTTTTCGGAAATTTTATTTGTTTACAAAGAGTTGTAGTAGGAGAATACACACAGAAGGGAAACTCAGCCTAGCATGGGAATTTATAAGGAGGATCCTAGATTCTTCCCCTCTGACAAATCCTTCACGATAAATCCTTATGATTTAGAGTGAACATTATTGATCTTGGAAATGCTGATATATTTTTTGTAACATTTTGGATATAAAATTACTAATTTAATTATTAAACAAATTTGATAAGATTACCTCATGACACCATTATTCCTTAGAATTGATTTTTTTAACTATAGCAAGTTAAAATTATTCCTCCCTATTATTTTTCATATATTTAAGATATATATAGTTTTAAATTACTAGGAAAGTGCTCTTGCATCTATTGCCACTATAAAGGCACAAGTCAATATTTATATTGTGAAAATCTAATTGTGTTAACCCTTGAGAGTTGTCATTAGTTTGAAATCTCAGGTGGCGAGAAATCCTGAAGCGTTTCTGTCGATCATATAGATTAAATTTGATTTCCTGCTTTTGCTTTTGTTTTGTGCTGTCTGGTAAAATTGAAACAATAATTTGTTCCGGATAACATAGGATCCGCACAACATGAGAATGCGCCTCATTGGACCTACTTGTTTTCGGATGATGGTACAGAACTTCAGTGAAAATTTTGATTTTTTTTTCCCAAAATTCATTTGCTATAGTTCAACTTTACCTTTTCATACTTTAAAATCCTCTATTTGTACAATATATTTTATTTTTTTTGGGTGTCATAGAGATTTTGATTTCGCTGGGGAATAATGTTTAAATTTACTTGTAAATAAAATTCATCATTATGTATATAGAAATGAGTAAGCTCATAATTCCTTAAGGAAAATTAATATGATGAAAATATTTTTTTTGAGACTGGAGAAATGTGATGAAGGATAAATTGTAAATAAAAATAAATGAAAAATCAATCAAAATTGATGTATAAAGAAATATATCAAAAATAATGATTGATAAATGAAAAATAATATAAAATGTCATGAGCTTTCAAAATTTTTTCCTTTCCCTCAGGCTGTTATACATAGTAATATTATGATCCGACAGTATCTATCAAATTGAGGCGAATTGTATTTTTTTTAAAGATTCTTGTGAGTTTAGCTAAATTTTGGAGATCAATAGCTTACGCGCGGGCTACTCTAATTTTGGGGACAACAACAGTTTCTTCCTTTTACAGTGTACACTTTAAAAAATTGTGGATGGCTAATGTATCCAAGAGATACAAATTTAATCATGACTTGTTTTCCGCCATTGTTGGTAAATACTATGCTGAGAATCGGTAAGTTCCTTTACCACACGTGCAATAGGCGAAGTGTATGAACCATTAAGATATGGTAGTCTCAATGTTTTTCGGCTTTTATTATCCTCAGCAAATCATTTTTTACTTTTTAGAAATTAAATTAATTTTACCTATTTCAAAATTTTATAAATCTGCATTTCTACAACTGATTTTCTTTAATAAAATTCCTTTTTACATAACTTTACTGATATATTTTGCGTAGGATTTTGGGTTATTAGGGATATTGTTGATTGGCCGAACAGTATCTTTGGTGATTTGGAGTGTGTGCAAAAAATTTGGGAGCTCTAAAATGTTTATTTATTCATTTAAGAAATTTTATAGTTTATTTAAAAATCATTGAACAACAATGATTCACAATATTAATTATTTATGTAAAATTTATTTTTATTACTTTTAATTGCAATCTTGGAGAGTCATATTCATTTTTTTTTCCATAGTCACATATATCTCACTAACTTCTTAGTACACATACCTTGTATTTGTGTTGCAATATAAAATTTATTCTTAAATTGTTTTTATTTTCTAACTTTTTTATATTTATTACTCACAACTGTTTGATTCTCATACCTTCAATTGTGATAACATCTGTAATTTTTTCATACATATATATACTTACAAGTCACTTGCAGTATCTCTGAATTGGTTTATGTATATAATTCTTCTCGGATTTTTATCACTATTCAATATGTTGTATTTTGTTAACGGTATAATTTTATTATTTGTTTGTATATTCTGCAAAAGTTAGATGAATTTTTAAATGTGCAATAGATATTTTCTAGAAAGTTTGTATATTACTTATATATTTCAGAAGGTAAATGTCATACTTTAGTGTTTTCAGGTGATTGTTTTGTAATGTTATTATTTCATTTTGCTCGGGTTCGGTTCAGTGTGTCTTATTCAAAATTTTTAAAAATTTTCAACCCTTTGGCAAAAAATTTTTTTTTACTCTTTTTTTTTTTCCATTTTCTGGAGGTAAAATGTTATGATTTAAAAATTTAACTCTTAATTTTTTCAGTATTTTTACATTTAACTTTAATTTATTCATCCATTTAATTCAACTCATTAAATTCATTTAAATTAATTAAGCTAAATTTCATTTTTTGCATTTTAAATCAAACATTCTTTTTAAATTGTTTACTTTTGGTGAGTATAATTTAATTTCAGAATCTTTCCATTACATATGTTTTAGGATATTCATTCCAAATTTAATTTACATTTTATTCACTTTGCAATATTAATTAAACTTCATTTCAAATTATCTAAAATAAAAATATTTCTGACTTACTTTTTCTAACTTTTAAATAATATACAGTCTAAAATAAATTATTCCAAAATATAGTGTATTTCCTTTTTAATAATATTGATTAAAAATTGGTTAATTGTTAATTTGATTCTTTTCAGAAAGTTCAAATTCATTTATTTTAATTCAGGCAAATTCTTTCAGAATAACGAACTTTTCCATATATCATTGCAAAATTTCTAAGTCCAATAATCATTTTTCAAAATTTCTTAATTTAAATATTTTACTTTCAAAAACATATCTGGTGGAAAGAAAATTTAATTTTATTTAGATTGCTAAAATTTCATTTGTTTTCATCCATTAGTTTGGCAATTATAGATTTTTAATTACTTTCGTTTTTTCTGTTTTGAATTTCGTCGAGATTTGCGATCAGACGCCATTGATGAGTATTTAGATGTTTCAAGTAAACACGAACCTTTCTTCCCGCGGATTTTGAACAAGGTCGTTTTGACAGCGCTCCAAGGTCGCGATCGAATGTTCTAAATACTATTTAATGCTGTTGCTAGGGTTGGAAGTGTCAGTGAAACGTCTGACTGTAACTTTGACTATGGTCTGTTGGGGCTTGTTCACTGACATTCAGACGGTTCGGATTTTTTCATTGGTTGTTCCGTAACCGCCGTCGAGTTTTACCTGAGTGGGAAACTGTGAAGACTCTTTCAGTTCCTGAAAAACTTTGTATGATGTAGCGTGGGCTAGATGTTGCTCTTCGGAGCTTAAGCCATTTTGGCTTGCGGTGAAAACAATGAATGTCATACATCAAGATATATTTCTTCCTTAAATTATTTCTTCATTTTTATTAAGTTCATTCAACTGTAAATGTTATAGCCATCATTGATAATGATCAGGAAAAAGGTGCTCCTACTAATCTTTAACAACTTAGCTTTTGGTTTCAAGATATATACAACATATTTTTAACTTACTTCCAGCGTCATGGTGAATTCAAGTGTTCTTGTGCTGTTTACAAATATATATATGAGAAGTCAAGATAATTAGATAATACGCATTTTTTCTGCACATCTTCAGAATGATTATAGCCTCCGAATGGATGCTTTCTCCTTCATTTTGATCTTGATATCTTCGACAACTAAGGATATCTACATCCGATTGATGCTTCTTTACAAAGCTGCTGAATGAAATTTTGTCATCATCGTATTTCATATACTGGCGGCTGAAAATTCTTCATACAGTGAAATTTAATCTTTAACTTCCACAGCTCTACTATTTACCCTCAATTAACTTTAGAACTAATGTGTCGAATTCATCTTTATGACTAACGAACTATGAAATATTTATTGGCGCCGTGTACCAGTCACGATTTGGGTTGTGTTCCTATTTATTGGCGCCGTGAACCAGTCAGTGACTTGGTGTTTATTTTTTTTTCATGCAATATTATGTGAATCTCATTTTTATTATGTTTTACTTCTCAAACTTTAATGATTATTATTGTGCCATTTCTGAAACTTATTTTATTTTATTAAGAGTAAACAGTAACATTATTTGAATTTGTCTAGTGGTTGCCGTTGTTAAAATATTTTTGTCTATGATAACAGATATTCAAAATAAATTAATTGATTAATTGCAAATCAGATTAAATTTAGATAAAAATACTATTACTTTTGAAATAAGTTAAAACTTAATAAATTTATTCAGTAAAGTAATTTGAAAACGGTAATTTCAACTTAATTTTTCTTTAAGAGTAGATATGGTGATAAAAAATATTAACAATAATTTAAAAAGTATCATTTTCAAATTAAATTTATAATATAAAAGATGTAGATGGCAATGTTGGTAAAAATAAATTGGCTCTGATTATTGCTAATTTTAATGTGTTTGCAGGTAAATAATATGGTATGCATTTTTTTTTAAATGTATTTGGTAATTTCTAATACTGGCAATATTAAATTATTTATATTAAAATAATAAATATTATAAATTATTAAACATTTTATAATTGATTTAAAAGAAATCAAACTGATGAAATTTATTTTATTCATATAAAGTTTTACATTTTAAGAAAATTTTTGATATAGCATCTAGAATGTTGGAAGTAATTGTATTGTGTGGAATATAAACTTGTGCAATTTTATTTTCAATGTGTACATAAACTTTTTATAGATTATTAAGATTATCTGGTTTAAATTTTAAAATTAATTTTATTTATTTCATATGTGACTCAACTCATTTACAATAATTTTAAAAGTGCAATACTTAAAATTTATTTTGTTGACTCTCCATTAAAAGATTGATATGATTATATTCTTTAATAGATATTCTGCTACAGGAATTTTAAACAAAAACTATATAAAGTCTAATAATTTTTTTTTTCTGTCAATTATTTTTACTGAATATTTTTAATTTTCAATAATCTCAATAATAATATAATAAAGTTAAATATATAAATGTTCTATTTCAGTGAAAATCAGGTTAGGTAGAATCTTCTGGCAAATACTCAAAAGCCTTATTATTTAAAATTAATTATTAAATCTTGGGGAAAAATGGCTTAAAATAATAATTTATATTTGCAGAAGCAAAAAGTGATTTTAATTTTACTTTGACTTTAAAATTAATAAATATTATTTATTAAACTCTAAATACTTCTTTGAATCATAAAAGTGTTATTTTGAAATAAAAGAATTTCTTTACAAAATATTTAAAATAAAATACTATTTATATTTAATTTGAAAAATGGAATATAGATGTTTTCGGAAATTTTATTTGTTTACAAAGAGTTGTAGTAGGAGAATACACACAGAAGGGAAACTCAGCCTAGCATGGGAATTTATAAGGAGGATCCTAGATTCTTCCCCTCTGACAAATCCTTCACGATAAATCCTTATGATTTAGAGTGAACATTATTGATCTTGGAAATGCTGATATATTTTTTGTAACATTTTGGATATAAAATTACTAATTTAATTATTAAACAAATTTGATAAGATTACCTCATGACACCATTATTCCTTAGAATTGATTTTTTTAACTATAGCAAGTTAAAATTATTCCTCCCTATTATTTTTCATATATTTAAGATATATATAGTTTTAAATTACTAGGAAAGTGCTCTTGCATCTATTGCCACTATAAAGGCACAAGTCAATATTTATATTGTGAAAATCTAATTGTGTTAACCCTTGAGAGTTGTCATTAGTTTGAAATCTCAGGTGGCGAGAAATCCTGAAGCGTTTCTGTCGATCATATAGATTAAATTTAATTTCCTGCTTTTGCTTTTGTTTTGTGCTGTCTGGTAAAATTGAAACAATAATTTGTTCCGGATAACATAGGATCCGCACAACATGAGAATGCGCCTCATTGGACCTACTTGTTTTCGGATGATGGTACAGAACTTCAGTGAAAATTTTGATTTTTTTTTCCCAAAATTCATTTGCTATAGTTCAACTTTACCTTTTCATACTTTAAAATCCTCTATTTGTACAATATATTTTATTTTTTTTGGGTGTCATAGAGATTTTGATTTCGCTGGGGAATAATGTTTAAATTTACTTGTAAATAAAATTCATCATTATGTATATAGAAATGAGTAAGCTCATAATTCCTTAAGGAAAATTAATATGATGAAAATATTTTTTTTGAGACTGGAGAAATGTGATGAAGGATAAATTGTAAATAAAAATAAATGAAAAATCAATCAAAATTGATGTATAAAGAAATATATCAAAAATAATGATTGATAAATGAAAAATAATATAAAATGTCATGAGCTTTCAAAATTTTTTCCTTTCCCTCAGGCTGTTATACATAGTAATATTATGATCCGACAGTATCTATCAAATTGAGGCGAATTGTATTTTTTTTAAAGATTCTTGTGAGTTTAGCTAAATTTTGGAGATCAATAGCTTACACGCGGGCTACTCTAATTTTGGGGACAACAACAGTTTCTTCCTTTTACAGTGTACACTTTAAAAAATTGTGGATGGCTAATGTATCCAAGAGATACAAATTTAATCATGACTTGTTTTCCGCCATTGTTGGTAAATACTATGCTGAGAATCGGTAAGTTCCTTTACCACACGTGCAATAGGCGAAGTGTATGAACCATTAAGATATGGTAGTCTCAATGTTTTTCGGCTTTTATTATCCTCAGCAAATCATTTTTTACTTTTTAGAAATTAAATTAATTTTACCTATTTCAAAATTTTATAAATCTGCATTTCTACAACTGATTTTCTTTAATAAAATTCCTTTTTACATAACTTTACTGATATATTTTGCGTAGGATTTTGGGTTATTAGGGATATTGTTGATTGGCCGAACAGTATCTTTGGTGATTTGGAGTGTGTGCAAAAAATTTGGGAGCTCTAAAATGTTTATTTATTCATTTAAGAAATTTTATAGTTTATTTAAAAATCATTGAACAACAATGATTCACAATATTAATTATTTATGTAAAATTTATTTTTATTACTTTTAATTGCAATCTTGGAGAGTCATATTCATTTTTTTTTCCATAGTCACATATATCTCACTAACTTCTTAGTACACATACCTTGTATTTGTGTTGCAATATAAAATTTATTCTTAAATTGTTTTTATTTTCTAACTATTTTATATTTATTACTCACAACTGTTTGATTCTCATACCTTCAATTGTGATAACATCTGTAATTTTTTCATACATATATATACTTACAAGTCACTTGCAGTATCTCTGAATTGGTTTATGTATATAATTCTTCTCGGATTTTTATCACTATTCAATATGTTGTATTTTGTTAACGGTATAATTTTATTATTTGTTTGTATATTCTGCAAAAGTTAGATGAATTTTTAAATGTGCAATAGATATTTTCTAGAAAGTTTGTATATTACTTATATATTTCAGAAGGTAAATGTCATACTTTAGTGTTTTCAGGTGATTGTTTTGTAATGTTATTATTTCATTTTGCTCGGGTTCGGTTCAGTGTGTCTTATTCAAAATTTTTAAAAATTTTCAACCCTTTGGCAAAAAATTTTTTTTTACTCTTTTTTTTTTCCATTTTCTGGAGGTAAAATGTTATGATTTAAAAATTTAACTCTTAATTTTTTCAGTATTTTTACATTTAACTTTAATTTATTCATCCATTTAATTCAACTCATTAAATTCATTTAAATTAATTAAGCTAAATTTCATTTTTTGCATTTTAAATCAAACATTCTTTTTAAATTGTTTACTTTTGGTGAGTATAATTTAATTTCAGAATCTTTCCATTACATATGTTTTAGGATATTCATTCCAAATTTAATTTACATTTTATTCACTTTGCAATATTAATTAAACTTCATTTCAAATTATCTAAAATAAAAATATTTCTGACTTACTTTTTCTAACTTTTAAATAATATACAGTCTAAAATAAATTATTCCAAAATATAGTGTATTTCCTTTTTAATAATATTGATTAAAAATTGGTTAATTGTTAATTTGATTCTTTTCAGAAAGTTCAAATTCATTTATTTTAATTCAGGCAAATTCTTTCAGAATAACGAACTTTTCCATATATCATTGCAAAATTTCTAAGTCCAATAATCATTTTTCAAAATTTCTTAATTTAAATATTTTACTTTCAAAAACATATCTGGTGGAAAGAAAATTTAATTTTATTTAGATTGCTAAAATTTCATTTGTTTTCATCCATTAGTTTGGCAATTATAGATTTTTAATTACTTTCGTTTTTTCTGTTTTGAATTTCGTCGAGATTTGCGATCAGACGCCATTGATGAGTATTTAGATGTTTCAAGTAAACACGAACCTTTCTTCCCGCGGATTTTGAACAAGGTCGTTTTGACAGCGCTCCAAGGTCGCGATCGAATGTTCTAAATACTATTTAATGCTGTTGCTAGGGTTGGAAGTGTCAGTGAAACGTCTGACTGTAACTTTGACTATGGTCTGTTGGGGCTTGTTCACTGACATTCAGACGGTTCGGATTTTTTCATTGGTTGTTCCGTAACCGCCGTCGAGTTTTACCTGAGTGGGAAACTGTGAAGACTCTTTCAGTTCCTGAAAAACTTTGTATGATGTAGCGTGGGCTAGATGTTGCTCTTCGGAGCTTAAGCCATTTTGGCTTGCGGTGAAAACAATGAATGTCATACATCAAGATATATTTCTTCCTTAAATTATTTCTTCATTTTTATTAAGTTCATTCAACTGTAAATGTTATAGCCATCATTGATAATGATCAGGAAAAAGGTGCTCCTACTAATCTTTAACAACTTAGCTTTTGGTTTCAAGATATATACAACATATTTTTAACTTACTTCCAGCGTCATGGTGAATTCAAGTGTTCTTGTGCTGTTTACAAATATATATATGAGAAGTCAAGATAATTAGATAATACGCATTTTTTCTGCACATCTTCAGAATGATTATAGCCTCCGAATGGATGCTTTCTCCTTCATTTTGATCTTGATATCTTCGACAACTAAGGATATCTACATCCGATTGATGCTTCTTTACAAAGCTGCTGAATGAAATTTTGTCATCATCGTATTTCATATACTGGCGGCTGAAAATTCTTCATACAGTGAAATTTAATCTTTAACTTCCACAGCTCTACTATTTACCCTCAATTAACTTTAGAACTAATGTGTCGAATTCATCTTTATGACTAACGAACTATGAAATATTTATTGGCGCCGTGTACCAGTCACGATTTGGGTTGTGTTCCTATTTATTGGCGCCGTGAACCAGTCAGTGACTTGGTGTTTATTTTTTTTTCATGCAATATTATGTGAATCTCATTTTTATTATGTTTTACTTCTCAAACTTTAATGATTATTATTGTGCCATTTCTGAAACTTATTTTATTTTATTAAGAGTAAACAGTAACATTATTTGAATTTGTCTAGTGGTTGCCGTTGTTAAAATATTTTTGTCTATGATAACAGATATTCAAAATAAATTAATTGATTAATTGCAAATCAGATTAAATTTAGATAAAAATACTATTACTTTTGAAATAAGTTAAAACTTAATAAATTTATTCAGTAAAGTAATTTGAAAACGGTAATTTCAACTTAATTTTTCTTTAAGAGTAGATATGGTGATAAAAAATATTAACAATAATTTAAAAAGTATCATTTTCAAATTAAATTTATAATATAAAAGATGTAGATGGCAATGTTGGTAAAAATAAATTGGCTCTGATTATTGCTAATTTTAATGTGTTTGCAGGTAAATAATATGGTATGCATTTTTTTTTAAATGTATTTGGTAATTTCTAATACTGGCAATATTAAATTATTTATATTAAAATAATAAATATTATAAATTATTAAACATTTTATAATTGATTTAAAAGAAATCAAACTGATGAAATTTATTTTATTCATATAAAGTTTTACATTTTAAGAAAATTTTTGATATAGCATCTAGAATGTTGGAAGTAATTGTATTGTGTGGAATATAAACTTGTGCAATTTTATTTTCAATGTGTACATAAACTTTTTATAGATTATTAAGATTATCTGGTTTAAATTTTAAAATTAATTTTATTTATTTCATATGTGACTCAACTCATTTACAATAATTTTAAAAGTGCAATACTTAAAATTTATTTTGTTGACTCTCCATTAAAAGATTGATATGATTATATTCTTTAATAGATATTCTGCTACAGGAATTTTAAACAAAAACTATATAAAGTCTAATAATTTTTTTTTTCTGTCAATTATTTTTACTGAATATTTTTAATTTTCAATAATCTCAATAATAATATAATAAAGTTAAATATATAAATGTTCTATTTCAGTGAAAATCAGGTTAGGTAGAATCTTCTGGCAAATACTCAAAAGCCTTATTATTTAAAATTAATTATTAAATCTTGGGGAAAAATGGCTTAAAATAATAATTTATATTTGCAGAAGCAAAAAGTGATTTTAATTTTACTTTGACTTTAAAATTAATAAATATTATTTATTAAACTCTAAATACTTCTTTGAATCATAAAAGTGTTATTTTGAAATAAAAGAATTTCTTTACAAAATATTTAAAATAAAATACTATTTATATTTAATTTGAAAAATGGAATATAGATGTTTTCGGAAATTTTATTTGTTTACAAAGAGTTGTAGTAGGAGAATACACACAGAAGGGAAACTCAGCCTAGCATGGGAATTTATAAGGAGGATCCTAGATTCTTCCCCTCTGACAAATCCTTCACGATAAATCCTTATGATTTAGAGTGAACATTATTGATCTTGGAAATGCTGATATATTTTTTGTAACATTTTGGATATAAAATTACTAATTTAATTATTAAACAAATTTGATAAGATTACCTCATGACACCATTATTCCTTAGAATTGATTTTTTTAACTATAGCAAGTTAAAATTATTCCTCCCTATTATTTTTCATATATTTAAGATATATATAGTTTTAAATTACTAGGAAAGTGCTCTTGCATCTATTGCCACTATAAAGGCACAAGTCAATATTTATATTGTGAAAATCTAATTGTGTTAACCCTTGAGAGTTGTCATTAGTTTGAAATCTCAGGTGGCGAGAAATCCTGAAGCGTTTCTGTCGATCATATAGATTAAATTTAATTTCCTGCTTTTGCTTTTGTTTTGTGCTGTCTGGTAAAATTGAAACAATAATTTGTTCCGGATAACATAGGATCCGCACAACATGAGAATGCGCCTCATTGGACCTACTTGTTTTCGGATGATGGTACAGAACTTCAGTGAAAATTTTGATTTTTTTTTCCCAAAATTCATTTGCTATAGTTCAACTTTACCTTTTCATACTTTAAAATCCTCTATTTGTACAATATATTTTATTTTTTTTGGGTGTCATAGAGATTTTGATTTCGCTGGGGAATAATGTTTAAATTTACTTGTAAATAAAATTCATCATTATGTATATAGAAATGAGTAAGCTCATAATTCCTTAAGGAAAATTAATATGATGAAAATATTTTTTTTGAGACTGGAGAAATGTGATGAAGGATAAATTGTAAATAAAAATAAATGAAAAATCAATCAAAATTGATGTATAAAGAAATATATCAAAAATAATGATTGATAAATGAAAAATAATATAAAATGTCATGAGCTTTCAAAATTTTTTCCTTTCCCTCAGGCTGTTATACATAGTAATATTATGATCCGACAGTATCTATCAAATTGAGGCGAATTGTATTTTTTTTAAAGATTCTTGTGAGTTTAGCTAAATTTTGGAGATCAATAGCTTACGCGCGGGCTACTCTAATTTTGGGGACAACAACAGTTTCTTCCTTTTACAGTGTACACTTTAAAAAATTGTGGATGGCTAATGTATCCAAGAGATACAAATTTAATCATGACTTGTTTTCCGCCATTGTTGGTAAATACTATGCTGAGAATCGGTAAGTTCCTTTACCACACGTGCAATAGGCGAAGTGTATGAACCATTAAGATATGGTAGTCTCAATGTTTTTCGGCTTTTATTATCCTCAGCAAATCATTTTTTACTTTTTAGAAATTAAATTAATTTTACCTATTTCAAAATTTTATAAATCTGCATTTCTACAACTGATTTTCTTTAATAAAATTCCTTTTTACATAACTTTACTGATATATTTTGCGTAGGATTTTGGGTTATTAGGGATATTGTTGATTGGCCGAACAGTATCTTTGGTGATTTGGAGTGTGTGCAAAAAATTTGGGAGCTCTAAAATGTTTATTTATTCATTTAAGAAATTTTATAGTTTATTTAAAAATCATTGAACAACAATGATTCACAATATTAATTATTTATGTAAAATTTATTTTTATTACTTTTAATTGCAATCTTGGAGAGTCATATTCATTTTTTTTTCCATAGTCACATATATCTCACTAACTTCTTAGTACACATACCTTGTATTTGTGTTGCAATATAAAATTTATTCTTAAATTGTTTTTATTTTCTAACTATTTTATATTTATTACTCACAACTGTTTGATTCTCATACCTTCAATTGTGATAACATCTGTAATTTTTTCATACATATATATACTTACAAGTCACTTGCAGTATCTCTGAATTGGTTTATGTATATAATTCTTCTCGGATTTTTATCACTATTCAATATGTTGTATTTTGTTAACGGTATAATTTTATTATTTGTTTGTATATTCTGCAAAAGTTAGATGAATTTTTAAATGTGCAATAGATATTTTCTAGAAAGTTTGTATATTACTTATATATTTCAGAAGGTAAATGTCATACTTTAGTGTTTTCAGGTGATTGTTTTGTAATGTTATTATTTCATTTTGCTCGGGTTCGGTTCAGTGTGTCTTATTCAAAATTTTTAAAAATTTTCAACCCTTTGGCAAAAAAATTTTTTTTACTCTTTTTTTTTTTCCATTTTCTGGAGGTAAAATGTTATGATTTAAAAATTTAACTCTTAATTTTTTCAGTATTTTTACATTTAACTTTAATTTATTCATCCATTTAATTCAACTCATTAAATTCATTTAAATTAATTAAGCTAAATTTCATTTTTTGCATTTTAAATCAAACATTCTTTTTAAATTGTTTACTTTTGGTGAGTATAATTTAATTTCAGAATCTTTCCATTACATATGTTTTAGGATATTCATTCCAAATTTAATTTACATTTTATTCACTTTGCAATATTAATTAAACTTCATTTCAAATTATCTAAAATAAAAATATTTCTGACTTACTTTTTCTAACTTTTAAATAATATACAGTCTAAAATAAATTATTCCAAAATATAGTGTATTTCCTTTTTAATAATATTGATTAAAAATTGGTTAATTGTTAATTTGATTCTTTTCAGAAAGTTCAAATTCATTTATTTTAATTCAGGCAAATTCTTTCAGAATAACGAACTTTTCCATATATCATTGCAAAATTTCTAAGTCCAATAATCATTTTTCAAAATTTCTTAATTTAAATATTTTACTTTCAAAAACATATCTGGTGGAAAGAAAATTTAATTTTATTTAGATTGCTAAAATTTCATTTGTTTTCATCCATTAGTTTGGCAATTATAGATTTTTAATTACTTTCGTTTTTTCTGTTTTGAATTTCGTCGAGATTTGCGATCAGACGCCATTGATGAGTATTTAGATGTTTCAAGTAAACACGAACCTTTCTTCCCGCGGATTTTGAACAAGGTCGTTTTGACAGCGCTCCAAGGGCACGATCGAATGTTCTAAATACTATTTAATGCTGTTGCTAGGGTTGGAAGTGTCAGTGAAACGTCTGACTGTAACTTTGACTATGGTCTGTTGGGGCTTGTTCACTGACATTCAGACGGTTCGGATTTTTTCATTGGTTGTTCCGTAACCGCCGTCGAGTTTTACCTGAGTGGGAAACTGTGAAGACTCTTTCAGTTCCTGAAAAACTTTGTATGATGTAGCGTGGGCTAGATGTTGCTCTTCGGAGCTTAAGCCATTTTGGCTTGCGGTGAAAACAATGAATGTCATACATCAAGATATATTTCTTCCTTAAATTATTTCTTCATTTTTATTAAGTTCATTCAACTGTAAATGTTATAGCCATCATTGATAATGATCAGGAAAAAGGTGCTCCTACTAATCTTTAACAACTTAGCTTTTGGTTTCAAGATATATACAACATATTTTTAACTTACTTCCAGCGTCATGGTGAATTCAAGTGTTCTTGTGCTGTTTACAAATATATATATGAGAAGTCAAGATAATTAGATAATACGCATTTTTTCTGCACATCTTCAGAATGATTATAGCCTCCGAATGGATGCTTTCTCCTTCATTTTGATCTTGATATCTTCGGCAACTAAGGATATCTACATCCGATTGATGCTTCTTTACAAAGCTGCTGAATGAAATTTTGTCATCATCGTATTTCATATACTGGCGGCTGAAAATTCTTCATACAGTGAAATTTAATCTTTAACTTCCACAGCTCTACTATTTACCCTCAATTAACTTTAGAACTAATGTGTCGAATTCATCTTTATGACTAAGGAACTATGAAAGAAACTTAATTAATCTTAAATTGAACACTGAACTTAAGCAAAGATAATTTAAATTCAACTTTATAATATTTCATCATTATCATATATGAATTGATAATAAGATTAACTATCTCAGATATAATAATATACCACCCATGAGATAAAATGTATTTATGTAGAAAAAAATAACGATGTGATTAATGAGGATATCTAATCTTAAAATTTTTAAAGAAGTAAATATATATTCATTGTATAAAGTGTAAAAAGAAAAATTTCAAGTGGAATTTGTGTTTTATTTATTGAGTGCACTTGTGAATAAATGACAGTTGTACTTTGATCTTGGTGAGTTATCTTTTCTTTCATTTATATTTATGTGTTTCAGCTCTGTTTGAAGTAATAGAAAAAGTTCTATTTTCTAATTTATATAAGTATATTATAACTTAAGTATTAACTTTATGAATTTAACGTAATTTCAAACTTAAACTTTATGGCATCGCAATTATGTGCTGCTACTTACGATCATGCCTATAATGGTGTTTGGGGAAAGTGTTGAATATATGTTTTGTCTAAATTTTTAGGTTTTCTGAATCACTCCGGTGCGAGTCGCTGGTGATTCACCCTTTATTAATTTTTGCTTTTATGTTCATCACGATCCCTAAATACCGTTATAAGTACCATAGATTTAACGTTAAAAGCCATTATCTTTTTAAATTTCCAAATCCATTTTTTCTTTGTCATTGTCACAAAAATAAACTGTGTGTAGAAATATCTATATTATAAATTAAAAACATGTCCATGAGTAAAGCTGACGTCATATTGAACTGCAACAACCTAAATAATAATTTTTTTTTCTTTTTTATTTATTTATTTTTTTGAATTTATTAGCTTCTAAACATCACACAATTTCAATTTTTATAAAGTCAAACAGGGGGAAAAGTGTACTTTCCAATGCAATTTGTTTGAAAACTGTATCTCAATTTACTGATATTTTATTAATTATAAAATAACTTTCAAGCACGATTTTTATTTTATTTTATTTTTTTGTTGTTGTTGTTTCTTTTAAATCTATCATTATAACATACAGCCTGCTTACAGAAGATTGACACATTTACACTTATATACACACAATATAAATAGTTCAGTATTTGTTTGCAGCTTATAATCCATAATGAAATTAAACCTGTACAGTTAAATTATACATCTAAACATGTCTTTCTGATTTTCCAACATATCTCTGGTCCACATAATCGTACTGTACATGGTATTTATTACAGTGGCAATTTTTGTGAAAGTCTTATTGAAGCTTTATATATCTTTAATATGGAATGATCATAAAATAATTTTTAAAAATGTGAAAAGTAATAAAAAAATATGTATACCATACTTGTAAAAGAGTTAAATTTATAAACTTTTTTCTATTTTTTAATAACAAATTTATGCAGTATTTATCAGAAAAACTTTTAGAAAATCAAGATCACACTATGATAATCCTGCTAGTTTAAGTGCTATTGAACCGATACTTACTATACTTTTCCATGAGTGCACAATATTAATACATGAAATTTTCAAAAAAATTTGTAAGCACAAACTCTTATAAAAAATAAATAAATAAATAAATAAAATAAAATAAATAAATACTGGTTTGGTGCAAGTGTATCTGTAGGAATGTGGTTGATGAGTGATGACCACTGCATTTCTGCAATCCGTGCATGCCTACTATAGCTTATCAAGATTATATTAAAATTTGTTTGTAATTTAATTGTGTTCTTTCAATAAGTCTTTAAAGAAAATATATTGTTATGCATCAGATGTGCTTTTTCTTTTAGAACCTTTTGTCACTACTCTAAGCACCTTGGAAAGTGAAGAAAGTCCCATTGATTCTATACTCAACAGCCCCAATGCTACCTTGCCCATGTCAAATTTCTCACAACTAAAACCTGTATCAAAAATGGAAGCAGAAAAGGCAGCATTATTAGAGGAACCTTGGTTTCATGGAGCCATAAGTCGTGCTGAAAGTGAAGCCCTTGTTGTGAAAGATGGTGATTTTCTAGTTAGGGAATCTCTAACCACACCTGGACAGTATGTTCTCACTGGTATGCAAAAGACTACTAGAAAGCATCTTTTACTAGTTGATCCAGAAGGTGTGGTAAGTTATTTTTTTCTCTGTTAATTAAATATATTTAGTGTATTGCAATATACATCGTTTGCTCTTGTTTCATTAACTAAAGTTATGCTTTATTCAGGGGTCAATGCAGGTTTTTTTTCTTGTGGCCCATTTTGTGAAAAGTAAAGGTTATTTTTGTGAAATTTATTATATTTTTGTGAAAAATAACATTTTGTAACGAAAGTTGAAATCCAATTAATCAAATTCGTACCAAGTATTTATAAACAAAAACTTTTTTAAACCTTTTTGCTGAAGATTTCCTCTCTGGTGAACTTGTTTGTTTACAAATTACACATTTTAAAACATCACAAAATAATAAATAAATAATAAATAGTAAGATTTTATGGAATAGAATTTTGTGAAGGGACCCATTTTATCAAATTTATTTTTGTGAAGGGGCCCATTTTACTAAATTTATTTTTGTGAAGGGCCCCATTTTATTAAACCGATTTTTGTGAAGGGGCCCAAAATAGGCCCCAAATTTTTCCTGGATCGACCCCTGTTGTTTTTTATTTTTTTACATTAAACCAATGTTTATAAAATTATATTACAGTCAAAAGGGAAAAAAAACACTATTCAGGTATCTTTCTTCTGTGTTATGGTATTCATGTATATGCATTCATGCTGTAATGTTATTAGTAAATTAGCTAAACAGCAAAATTTTTATCAAATTTATAGCAGTTGGTATGCTTGATATATTTTTTCCCCTTTAATGAATATTTGTAATTTATATAAAGTTTATGTCTGACATCGTATGTGTCATATAATACTTTGTCATTAGTTTGACCAATATATAATAAATATTTTTTTTATGTAAAAGATGGTTTTTGAAGGGAGGTGAGGTAGAGTCATTGTGTAACATGTTCAAATTAAGTTTCATCAAAATTACATATATTAATTCATTTAGTTATTGATTATTATTCATTCTTTTCTTGTTTAAAAAATCTGAACAAAAATAAAATAAAACCAATTACGTTATATTAAGCCAGGAATGTTTCTTGTGTAACTAGGTGGGCTTTGCTCATCTAGATGGTCCATTCAAGGACCCTGCTACCTTAGGCAGTGTATATACTGGAAGGTGTGTCAATTTTTTTATAAGAATAATTTTACTTGTGCCTTTGTTCAACAATTTCTTTCTTAACAGTCTGTACCTTACTTTATTAAACTGTTGGAGAGATAGGTGAAGCCTGGTTCTATGCTACTTAAAAAAATTACCCATGTATTATTCAGTTTTAAACAAAAATCCAATGGAAATGAAACAAAGAATGCAAAACAACATTTCAATTTGAGCTAACAATTTAAATTTTACTATATCACAAAGTCAAACACACTATAAACTAAAAAACAAAATAATGATTTATTCTTTCATGCAGGTTTCCATTATAGAAAGGTTCTGTCTTAAAAGGTTTGCATAGGTAGGCAAAACAAATATTTCAAGATTACATCATTGCAGCCATCTGTTAAAAGCAACGATATTAGGATTTCAATTTTTTTTTTTAAAGTAATATATACATACCATATCTCAAATAATTATGAGAAGAAAATTGTTGTATGAAACCTGGCAGACATGTTATCAATAAATTATCATTTAACAAATATGATATTGCATATATCTCCAACATGCCTTTATTTCAATATCAGAAAAATGGCAGGTGATGCCTTTCTATGCTTTTATATATCAATAAACATTATTCAGGGCTGCCATTTGTGACTAAAAGCCACTATTTTCAGCATGGCTATCACTATGGCTATTATTTTAGCCCAGAGCCCTTCAAAAGCTTTTGGAAAAAACAAAAAATAGACTATTTTCCTATTCCAGCTACTATGTTTGTAAAAAAATAATATTTTATCAATCCTAGTGATGCCAACTTTTTTTTTTTTTTTTTTTTTTTTTTTTTTTAAGGCTAAAAGTTTAATTGAAAATTAAATTAAAAAAACTAATTGAAAAATTTATTTGATGTACATAATTTCAGACATGCAGGATCATTGGCAGATACCTTCCTACCAAGTCTTGTAGCTATGCGCTCTCTTCAGAATACAGGCAGACAGACACACACACAAACTTTCTATCTTTATTATTATAGACAATCATTACAGCATCAAAAATTGAATTAAAAAAATATATATATTAATGCAGATGTGAGTTTGGGGATACTCAGAAATCAAGGAGCCATGAACCATTGGCTGGAGTTTTAATAAAGCCTTCATTACTATATGAAAATCATGTTTTCTATCACAATTTTTAATTTAATAACAGATTTAAAATGTTGAGAATAACAATTTAGAATATTTTGTTTCTTTCTTACTTATTTAGATGGCTTTATTGGGCTCATTGGTGGCTATAAAATCAGACTTTATGTCAAATTTCTATTTTATTTAACACTAGCTGACCCACCCGACATTACCCGAGCCCATGATAATAACCTTAAATATACCTAAAATAAATGTTGAATGATTTTATCTTTTTTAACGAGAATCAAAGTAAAAAGGGCTAGCAAGAAACGTTCTAATTTTTTTCTATCGATTATCATCGACATACATTTAAACTTTAATATATATATATATATATTTCTTATTATCCAATCTCTGAATTTTTTATGCATGATAATAAATGTTTCCGAAGCCTGTATGTAATTTTTGTGCTAAAATATGAATATTTAGTTGTAAAAAGAAGTTTTTCTTCTCACTTTTTTTTACATCAAAATCCTATGGGGGGGGGGGGCGAAATTTGCCAAAAGTGACTTTCAGAAGTGAATTTTTTTCAAAGGGTTAATATTCTTGTTTTGTGAAATGAGTGGCACCATCAAAATGTACAATGGTTTGGTATTTTTCTTTTTTTTTTTTTTTTTTTTTTTTTTTCGTAATTTGTTTTTCCAGGCCGATGCGTAATTTTGAAGTATGTCGAAAAGAGGAGGGAGTGAGGTTATTGTAGAATTAAATGTTTTTTAAAAAATAGTTGTTAGCGTCCGAACTCTTTGAAATTTTTATGAGTCAATTATAATGTTTCTGTAACCTGTGGAAAAAAAATATTGATATTTAATGGTAAAAGTGCTTGTAAGTGCTTTTTTTTTTCATTTCAGGTCAATAATTATGTCTAAACACTTTGAAATTTTTATTAGTTATAAATATGACAGTTTTGAAGTGTGTATTGAAAAAAAATGATATTTATTTGTAAAAGAGCTGTTTTTTTTTTCTCACTTTTTTTTTCCGTGTGTTGTCCTTTAACATTTAAAAATAATAATAATTCTTATCGTCTAAACTCTTTGAAATTTTTATCAATTAAAATATAACAGCTTTAAAGCTTGCATAAAAATTTCATGGGAAAATATGGATATTTAGTCATAAAAGCATGAGATGAAGCCACCTGCATGTTTGCGTTCTGCGAGAAAATTTCACAAATTAATTTTTTTAAAACTGCTTCTAGTTATCTGAATGAATGTTTCAAGATTTTTATAGGTGATGTAAATCCGGTATGCTAAAACCATGTAAAAAGATTGTGTCAAAATACTGGTGTTTAATTACTCTTAATGTAAAAAAAATGTCTTCCCGATGCGCAAAGTGACCTGCAGCCGTGAATTTTTTCTAAAGGATTAAATTCATATTTTTGAAAACCATCGTAGAAAAGAAGGTGTCTGCTTTAAGTAGGTATTTTTTATTAATCCGTATCTCGTAAATTAAGCCCAATGCAAGCTTCGACGAAAGTGAAGAAAAAAATCTTGAAACTGAACATTTTGAATTTTTTTTTAAAGGCTTAATAATACTATTTTTTCAAATGGATTGTGGTGTTTTAAACATAAAAGTACTACATTTAAGAATATGTCTTCCATTTTTTCATATTTCCAACAGTTTTGACAATGCACGCTTAGAAGAAATATCAAAATGAAAAGCCACTCTCTCACTTTTGGTTCTTCTCTTCTTTTGCACTCCATAAACAGAGTTTGTTTCAGGTGTACCTTGCAATGTTTTTGTTAGCAACTGCTTTTTAACTGCTGTTCTTAATTAATATTTCAGCTAATTATCAAAAGATGCAAAATATGAATCTCAGGTGTAGGTTGAATGTCGTGTTAACATGGAAAAGTGAAAAGTTGAAACTTTTAAAAGCAAAATCTCAAAAAAGTGTAAAAGTATATATGTTTGGATATAGGTTTTCTTACAAAATATGAATAATTACGATGGCTTTTTCCCAAAATATATGATTCATGTAGTCAAAAATATAACTAATAAAAATTCAGCCTTTTTTTTCGTAGCTTAAATTTTAAGTTAAGAGTTCGATTTTTTTTTTTGCATTATAGTCACATGATGTTCATTGTAATCTTTACAAGAATATCAAACATTTACTTTATTATATTATATTCAGTACATTCTCAAAAATCTGCACACCCTGGGACCAAGGACTTTGCAGATTTCTGAATTGTATAGATTTTAGATCATTGGTGAAAAGCAAGGCAGAAAGTCAAATTTTGTTAAATTTCATGACCAGTTGAATTTCACCATTTTTGATTTATGCGACCAGAATTCACAACTTTTTTTGTGACCAACTGACGAATTGTTTTTGCACAATTTCGCAAATAAATAATTCACAGAAGAATCCCATGCTTGAGAAAAAAATTTGAGGGGAAATTCCATCAGCATTTTTGATTATGTGGGATTTTCCTATTTTGTGCACAATTTGTGCAATCCTGCATGCAATTTCAAACCTTGTAATATTTTATATTTAATATATTCTAATATGACATACAATGATAGATGTAATTTACTTATCAAATAGGTATCCTGATTTGTGCTTGCCAGTTTGTGACACCAAAACAGATAAAATAAAAGTATATTTTCTTTCATTAACTGATATTTTTTATTACAGTCGCTTCAAAGTCTTGCAGTTTTCTCTGAATTTTCATTCTGTATATACACAGATTTTTATCAATTTCAAAAAGAAACTATGAACAAAGACTTTTTTTTTTCATTGTGCCATTATTTAGAAAACATTTTTATGTGAATATGAATCAAAATAAATTTATAATGACTTTAAAAAGCTGTACATCATTCAAATGTGTTTAAAAATGTTCTAATAAAGAAGGTCATTGCTTCCAAACCTATAGTTGTGATTATACTAATGTTTCTATGCATATTCCCACATATGTTTTATTTGGTTGGTCGAACTATTTATTTTCTCTTAAAAGAAAGGGGATTGGAAGGAGGATAATTTGTCTATATTTCATAAAAGTAGTATTTTAATGAAATACAATTATTTTTGAAAAGGTGGTCTGAAATTTGCAGATCTTCTGATCCTAAGCTATAAAAATTTGGATAAAATTACTGCATGTATTTATTGATGTAATAATTGAGGTCAGTTTTACATGAAATCTGGCTATATCTTTTGAAACAATGCTTTACAAACTCAATTCAGTATTCAGAAAAGTTATATTTCTTCTGAAATCAATTGCTATTTCATGAGGATTTTTTGTTTTGTATAAGATTTTTTTCAAAAATTTTAAATAAAACACAGAATTTTATAAAGTTGAGCAGTCGAAACTTTTAAAATTCTGATGACATTTTGTAAACATTGATTAAAATCTTTTTACGAATGAAGGTCATCTTTTTGCATTTTAATACAAATAATCCATGATGAGTTAAATTTATCAAATGTACTCAAGTGCTTATTCAAAAAATAAATAAATAAGCTCCACTTTCTGTTTCAGATAAGAACAAAGGATCAGGTGTTCGATAGTGTTAGCCATCTTATAAAACATCATCAAGAAAACAGTTTGCCAATCATCTCTGCTGAAAGTGCATTACTTTTACGGACACCTGTGTGTCGAGTGAGATCTGCAAGCAAGTCAGTTCAAGTGTAACTTGTGTGGGAAAAAAAAAAACTTTTAAAGATCTGCCAAAAAAATAAGAATCTCTTAGGACTAATCTTTGTAGAAAAGAAGATTTTAACTTTTTACTTTTTAATCTGTATTGCTCATGCTGCACAAGTTTGTACATATCTGAATCTATGCAAAGTAATGACTATGATCATCTTTTCAAAAGATAGTATTAATTATTCATTTGTATCTCACTTTTATTGGCCAAAATTAACTTTTATTATTGTTAAAAAATTGTTTTTTTATTTTGAAATAAAGGCTAATATATATTGGCTAAAGATTATTTGTTTTATCGCTGTTGGAATTTCATTTTTTCTTTAGAATTTCATGTAAGATAGTGAAATTTATAATTATTATTTATTTAGTGATTTTTTTTTTATTTCAGGTGAATATTTTTACGGGTGACTAGAATTTATTTCTAACTACCAGATTTTATCAAATTTGTAATGCCCTGGTCATGAATATACCTAACACATTTAGCTTCAAACTATCAATGTGTTTAAAAAAACATAGCTCTTTCGGAGTTAAAATTAACTTATCAACACTACATTTAATATTAAAAAAATATATTTTTTAATAGTTAATTTTAATATTTAATACTAAATTGTAAATTATTGAAAAAGATTATATTATCATAATATTTTTAATTATTTTGTATCAAATTCGTTTGCAAAAATATGTTTTTTGTACATAGAAAATCATATAATATCAGTATACATTTTTTATGTTAATGTATTCCTAATTTTTTTGTGAAAAAAATTTACATTTTTTGGCATTTGTCTCATTTAGTTAAAAAAATTTCATTTTTTTTAATTGATTCTCAATAAGTGAAGTTGAATGTGGAAAGTGCTCTTTCATCTCTTGAATTTTCATTAACATTATAACTATGTTAAAAGTTTTGGTACTTCCTTTTTATAGTTGCTTTGTCAATCTCAAGAAAGTAAGATTTTTTGCCAATATAAACACTCAAAAAAAATATATATATATAATCTTAATATGGCTTATTAGTCCAGTAGAAATAGCATTTTACCTTACAAAAATTTGGGTAACTCTGATTTTTGGATATACTGTAAAGGTTGACCCTTTAATAAAAAAAAAAGTTTTCGACCTTCTAGACCTTGTGCGTTTTTCACAATATTGAAAAAAAACAGTATAATCAATATAACCAAAAGAAACCCTTGTAATGATACCATTATCTCAGATACTTCATCGTCCGTGTCTGTACTTGACTCGATTGGTTGTTCTAGGTCATCAAAGTCCTCAAGGTCCAGTATACCGTAAAATCCCGTTAATCTGCCCCCCTAAACACGACGGAAAATCGTAAAATAAGCAGGGGGGGCTCTTACACGGTATTAAAACTGTAGTATATGATATTTATGGGTGGTGGTGGTGGGGGGATAGATGCTAATGGCTGGTCATCGCAAAGCATGCGTTATTTTAATAAAGTAACAAAAGAAAAACATTTTGAAAAAAAAAAAATGATAGATAAAAAAAAAAAAAAATTATAACTTCACGATTAATGGCGATTTCAGATTATAGGAAATTCTGGATTTCAGAAGTTTTGAAACTGGAATGCATTTAGATAAATAATAACACTAATATGTCATTAATATACTATATCTGTCATTAATATGGTAACAGAAAAATAAAAGGAACTTAATAATTTAAAATAATTAAAAAACACTGAGAAATTGCAGTTGAAAATGTCCTGAAGTAATTTCGAGAACTAGTAACATTTTATGTGGTGTCGCCATCTATTGTAAGTTAGGAAGATTAAATAACCGTTTTTTTTTTAAATCATGATTTTGTATCTATAAATGCTAAATAAATAATACAAGTCACAAAAATTGAGAACATATAGAACGAATTGGTAGAGTTGCCAGATTATTAAAACAAAAAACATTACTACCACAAAGATAGCACAAATTACGCTACAAATTCGACTGTGTATCGACAATTCGATTGATCTGATCAATCAATCAATATTTTTTTTGTGATTGGTTTTCAAAATAATGTTAAATACGACTATAAATTCTTTAATAAAATAAATAGATTCTCTTTTAATCAAAATATTTTCTACACAGCATCAAATACACATTTTTTTAACTTATTTCATAAGAAACTTTCACTATCGATATTTTTATTACCTTCATATCGCCATGGAGATAAATTTACAGCAAAACTAATGTTTGGTTATATTGCTTTTTCAGATCGACAATGTGTTTGTGCATGTTTGCGATATATCAAAGAATCGTCACGCCTTTCTGATCTGTCGGAAAAAAAAAAAACACTCGGGAGATAAAATGTTTGGTGTTGATCTTGATGTGATAGCTTTTGGGGGAGGGCGCTTTCTCGGGATTTTTTGAATTTTCCAATTTGCTTACAAAGTGGGAAGGGGGCGCTTAATCGGGAAGGGCGGATTAACGGTATTTTACGGTAATATCAGGAGCGTTGCCACATAGTTGGTTGTGGCACTTCACACAGATAACTGAGCACTTCAAGCCTGCCTCTCTAAAACTGCAATTCGTACTACAATTTTTTTTTATTTTATTTTTTTTTTTGCATTGGCAAGATATGAAATCGAGTGGAGTTTGAGGAGCTGGTCCATTCATCATGGTGACTGGAATGAGCCCATGACCACCCCCACTTCCAGCCGCATTTGAGAGGATCCCTTTCGTTTCCCAGCCATGTCTGAACGCATGATATTCAGCAGCATCACGAGTAGGTGGTAGTCTAGCTAAATTTAATTTAATATTGTTAGCTGCTCTAGCAAAGCTGACATACCGTAATACATTCAAGTTTTGGTTGGGATCACCTCCATACAGGGCAAGAAGTACATCTTCTGTGGCTTCAACAAGTTTGTGCCTCTCTGCATTTGAGTCTTTAAAGATTTGAACTTTTTGGTTCAGGGATGGGTTCTGAAGAATTCTGCAATATTTCATTTTCCCATGGCTGTAAAGTTCAGAAGTGGTGTCACAACCACTTACTGCATGAAGAAAAAGAATATTTTGTGCAACTTCCTTAAACTTGAAACACTTGTTGGAGTAGAGATCATCAGGCAGTTTCTCTCTCCTGGCCCTTCGGAAATAAACATTGTCTGCAGCTAGAGAAGCCACAAGAACAATAAGGTCCATGTCTTCACCTTTGACAATGACAGCATCGTAATCACGGGCTTAGGAAATAGCTGTGTTCACCATTAGCACATCTGCATCTTCAGTGGCCTGCGTAGTGATCATTTGTACTTTTTCAAATTCATTTCGAAGCATATAAATGAAAATTTGTTTATTTGTTTTCATTCTCCAACAATTTTTCTTGTCGCATCAGTGGAAACATGGTCTCATTGAACTTAACCTCAGCAGAAGTATGAATCTTCAAGCGACGAGCACTTTTTATACTTTTTTGATTATGTTCAGGGTAAGTTTCTAATATTTTCTTTATTTTAAAATTTAAAACTGAATTCAAAGCACCGGAAAACAATTTCCCTTTATACAGGTCTTAACTGTCTTATCAGGTATAATTGTTGTTATTCTTTCTGTTGGGACTAACATTCTCAAACTGAGATGCATTCACCATCAATGTAAACTTTGACTAACAAAAATATGTGGGACAAATGAATACAAACACGACCAACCAAATCTTCATAGTGCACTCTCTTCTCCTTCCATTCTAGCGTTCGGGCCACATGCTCCTTTTGCTCCCACCTCCCTTAGTTTCGGCCTTAGATACTCCTTTTCCTTTTTAAAATTTCTAAATTATAACTTATTTATCTTTCAAGTATTTTTTTACATTATTCCCAGCTATTAATTTTACTTTCGGCTTTGAATTCTTGGCCCTGCACCTATGTCTACCGACTAGGTTTTTTGGTTAACTTAGTTTCCCCCCCCCTCAACTATTCAACAGTTACCTATTATTGTACATACTATAATTAATTAATTGCATCGTTTAATCAATATAAAAAAATAAAAGCTCGTTTTTAAATTAATGACTTGTCAGGCGGTATTTTTTGTTTTAACCATAAATTGTATTCTGATTTTTTAGAGTCTATTATAGATATTTAATGATCTAATAAATGAAACTTATAGACTACTTCATGCTTTACAAACTTTATAATGACACTTTTGTCTCTAAAACGCACTAAAAGTAGTTTATTAAGCAAAAACTAACTTCATTTGTGGATTTTTGCGATTTTTTGCATATTTTACCCTATTTTGCCGGCTTCGTATCTCACCCCTATTTAGACAATTTACAAACATGAATACTGCATGTTGTAGAGAATTTTATGCTCTACAAAATGGGGAAAGTGCTTTTCTGTAAAATGCATTGAAATCGAGTTATTTAAGAAAAATCGAAAAAAGTTCCGAAAAATATTGGTGTTTTCGATATTGCGAAAAACGCACAAGGTCTAGAAGGTCGAAAACTTGATTTTTTTATTAGAGGGTCAACCTATACAACATATCCAAAAATCAGAGTTACCCGAATTTTTGCAAGGCAAGGCCCTTTTTTGAGCTATTTCTACTGGACTATATTTATGTATATCTGAAATTGCTTCTCAAATATATGTATTAAATGGTGTAAATATTGAACAAATTACCTGTTCACTTTACATATTGATGATAGTTAGTTATTTCATAAAGATGTAACAATCTGACAAGGTTTTAAAATATAAATAGCTTTTAAAATTTTTGCTTTTCTCATCAAATACAATCTCATTTTCTCTGTCTTGCCAAGGTGCCTATAAAAAGAGAAATTACCAAAATTTCTGGTCTATGGGTTATTTTTTTTTTAGGTCATCAGGACAACCAAAAGTTATGTTTTAAATCCAACTGAATAGTGTGTTCCTACAGGCTTTTTTAGAAACTTTACTTTTTGTAATTAAAGGTAAAATCCAAAGCACTACTGGACAGAGAAAGTTCACACATTTTCATCCCCCACCACACCCAACATACACACACCTGCTTCCCACATGCACCAACTGCCTGTTTCTGTTATTTCTTCTAACCACAAGCCAGTGATCCTGCTTTTGGAGATTATTGCAATTATTATATTAATCATTTGTATTTTTTGTTAGATTTAGTTAAAAATATTTTTAACATCTATACATTCATAGAAGGAAATTTTTCATCCTGTGACGGAATACTGTCTTTTTTTATACTCAGTAAGTCAAAAATGAATGGAAAAATCCAGGGAAAATGTCCTGGCCCATTTAATTTTTTTTTTTTTTTAATCAGCCAGGCCTGTTTAAAAATTTGCCTTCATTTTGCCAGGCCGACCATACAGACATCTATAGTCTGTTCAGGGAAAGGAGATAACGAAAGTAAACAAACGGGTTGCAGAAAAATCGCCAAGGAGCCACACAATTGGCACAATTCCCTAGGTTGGCGAATTTTATTTTTTATTTTGATTTGTTAATTTTTTAAACATTTATTTTGATAACTATATGAAAACAACACAAGTTGCTAACTGACTTACATCGAGATTTTAAACAAAAATGTAAAAGTTTAAGACGTCAAAATATAAATTATTCTCTATTTATTTTAAACAGCGTTGAATTCAGACATATTTTTTCCTGGTGGGATTTCTGTGCCTCCAGGCGAGACATTATATAGTTTCGGGGGGGGGAGGGTGGATTATACTTTTTGACCCTTAAAAGTATAAAATCAGAAATATTCCGGGAGGGGACATTTTAATGCCCCGAACGGAATTTCCTCCCGGGGCAAACCTTCTGAATTCAACATTGTTATAAACTATCATCAGGAGTTAATTTTGTTAAATACAAAATAGTACAAACCTATTTATATCTTACATTATTGAAGCCCACTTACCTCATAAATCATTCAGAAGATGAAGTTGAAGTATCGGAACTATTAGAATCTAGATTGATTACCATGGAATCTACTATATTATCTATAGCATTATCTAAATCCCACATTTGTTTTTCCACTGTATTTGTTACATGTTGAATGCATCTTTTCCATTCTTCAGTGCCAATTTTGCTGATACTTTGAGAGAATATATCTTTTACATGAGGCATTTTGAATGTTTTGTTTTCTTTCGCAACGAAGTTCTTTATTTGTGCCCAAATCGGTTCAATAGGATTAAGCTCGCAATGACAGGGGGGGGGTAATCGTAAGACAGTTTTATTTTGTGCTTTTGCCCTTTCATCGACAGCGTACTTGTCATATTTATTTTTATTTTGCTTCATTAACTGCAACAGTTCCGCTTTTAACATTCCGTCCTCAAAAGGGATATTTTTTGTTAAAAGCCAATCAGCAATTTTTTGTTTTCTCCACGAAGTATTCGGTATTTTTTCTGATTTTCAGAAATGATAAGGAGCATTGTCCATTACTATCACACAGTTATCTTCCAGTCGAAATAAGATATCACCAAACCACTTTTCAAAACGTTCTGAATTCATGTCTTCGTGATAATCTTTACTTTTATTTGATTCGAATAAGTCAAGCCCTCCATCCACGAAACCAGAATCACTACCAATATGGGTAATTATCATCCGTTTTCCTTTTCCGGAAGGAGATTTTAATCCGGAAGAAAGACCAGACAAAAATGCTTGTTTTGATAATTTTACTAGGTATCTTTCCAAACTTTACTAACTGTATGGCCTGCATTCAATCAAGTTTCATCCATATAATATATTTTCCGCCCTTCTTCTCTGAAAGATTTGATTTGCCTTAAATATTTTCTTCGCCACACAATTATTTCGTTTTTATCAATGAGAGTACTGTCTCGTCCTCTCCGTGAATATCTAAAGTTTAATTCTTTCAGGAGATGATAAAATGTTGTCCTTTTAAAGGTTGGCAAATCAGGGTCATCATTTACAGCTTCCAAAACTTTATTTATAGTGGGCAATGCATTCCTCAAAAAGAACGCGTGGATTTTTCTCCTAATAACATTCCTATCAAAATCATCTATATTTTCTAAAACACGTTTACGTAATTTTATTTTCTTTGGCGAGTTTAACACACCACATTTTTTATACTCTCTTAACACTCGAAAAACAGAAGCTTTACCTACGCCTGTTATACGAGCAGCATTATCTCCTATATGAGAAATCGGAAGTTCAGGATTCGATTCAAGTTCTGTTTTATATACATTTAAAATCATATCTTTCTCCACCTTACTCAAAGCTTTTCTTTTTACTCTCTTCTTAGGCGGGCTCAAAGAAGAATTTTCACACTCCATTTGTGTATATAAAATACAAAATCAATCGAAAAAAATCGTCAATTTAAAAAGTGAAAGACAAGAAACAAACAGCCGTTTGGGAAAAAAAGCAGAAGCTCAAACAATTGGCGCTTCTGGCACAGCGCCAGGTTTTAAGCATCGCCAATCCCCATGCGCATTTGTTTACTTTCGTTATCTCGTTTCAGCGAACGGAGTATAGTAACAGAGATTTACAGTAAGTGCAGAGATCTGCACACCTTGCGGGGCTGTCCTTAAATTCCATTAGATTCCTACAAGAATTTAATTTCCACTTTTTGATTTTCTTACCTCCTTGAAAAAAAGCAGCTGAAGATTTTGAGCTAGATTATTTTATAATTTACTGCTAATTTTTTATGCTTTAATGATTTCTGGCACAAACAGCATCGAAATATGTACACATCATATTCAACACATTTTACTCAATATATGAATTCTGCATTTAATTTTTTACATGGTCAGTTCAAATTAAAAATAGTTTTCAACCAGCTAATTTTAATAACAAATAATTTTTTTTTAAAAACATTTTTAACATTTTCAAACAAATAAATCTAAACACAATCGCCCAATATTACTGGCAAGAATGAATAAACAATGTGCATAAATTTCAAAACAAATATGAAGCTGTTGCCAAATGCAGACTTCATGAGTGAAGAATAATTATCATGGAGAAAAATCCCCACAAAATTCAAAGAATGACTTGAACAAAGGAAACCCACATTTAGTTTCATGACTTCACAATGTTAGAAGGTGTGTCTAGTGTCTGAATGGATGTTAGAAGGAGCACAGATTAAATACAACATATGTTATATTTAATCTGAGAGAAAGAATGGCTACTTTCCAATTCTATAGCTTATGATGTTAAAAGGCGTGTCTTAGTTTGATTTCATTATGACACCACAAAACGATGAAGTAGCGATTTCCCAGAGTAGCTGATTGTTTTGTCAGTTTTTTCCAGGTTTAGGGAAGTCCTTGGATTATCCCCTGATTTTTAAGACTGAAATTAAATCTTCTGAATCCCATAATCCCCTGATAAGTATGAACCCTGTGCAAGAGAAAAACAAAAAAAAATCTAGGTCTAATTTAGCTAAAATCCTATATATTATTTCTGTTGTCAACATCCTTTTTTCTAAGCAAATAAAAAACGCAGAACGATAAATGTGATGCCATATGAAAGAATTTTGAAACAGCTTCTGACATAGTACAGTCACATTTTGTCAAAACATGTATTTTGATTAAAATTTGTAATTAATTAAAAATTACATTGGCGTTGTTTTCATAAATGAAATGAAAGGTTTTCCTCTAATTAGTGTTGCCACAAAAATAAAATACTGCAACAATGATTATAAAAAAGAAAAAATTCAACAAAAAGTGGGACATAGTCATAGTCGCTGCACAGGCTTACTTTATATTTATGATTAAAAAGCAAATTTTAAATTAAATTGCTCAATTCATTTTTCTTTATCCCATGCTTTTTTCCGAAACAGATGATGTCACCCTCTATTGCATTTAAGATACAATTGATTTTTCTTTCTTTTTTTTGTGTTTACTATTTTCGGTCAGTTTTTACTATAACTTTCATGGAATAAATGAGATGCTATTCTGGCTTGACTAATGTTGTTTGCAGATATTTTTAGTCCTTAATTTTTTTAGAAGTTTACACCTGCATCTAAAAAATATTAGATACTGCTAAAAACTGTTAGACTGCAGTGCGAAGTCTTCACACGGGTCCCCTGGTCTATTGAATTTTTTTTTTTTTTTTTTTTTATGTTCCTTAATAAAAATAAATCATCTACTTATAATAAAATCCGAAGGCAAGAAAGTGTCTGTAACGATTCCGGGCGCGACCACTCTGGTCTGCGAATCGACCATAGTTAAACACCATGTTATGCTTAATGAAAAACATATGCTACATCCGATTCTGCTGTTAAAATATTTTTAAAAGCATATTAAAGCTTTTAAATATTTTAATTTTGTTTTAAACCTTCTAAAACTATTTCATATAAAACATGTATATCACAATTTTTCTGTAAAAAAAAAATTTCTGTAAGCATTTTTTTTTTTCAGAAATAGCGGTGATTTCTTTCTTAGGGAGGATTTGAGGTGATCGATCCAGTATATTGGCGCCATCTACCGGCGGATTTTGAAATTTTGCTTCCATCGTAAATAAAATGATTCTTAAACATAATTAAAATATAAGGAATACATAGTACAGCGTAATTTGCAATTAATTTTGCTTATATAATCAAACAATGAGTTATGTGGTGAGTCAAGCTGTTTAGAAACTCATTGATAACATGATAACACTTTTTTACAAAAACTTTCGCACATGGATTATCTGTTAATATTTAATTTGAATGTTTTGTCCAATCGTAGAACTATTTCAAAAATTTAATACTGTGTAAAAAAAAAAAAAATTATATATATATATATATCCTCATCATTTTTATTTGTAGAAATCATTTGTCCTTTTTAAAATGTACTTTTCTACAATACAAACCTTTCAATAATGAAATCTTCATGCTGTTTGTTTGTATGAAGTCTTATGAAAATCAGATCAACAATCCATCATTTTTGACGGAGTAATAACTATTTCATATCATTTTGCTCATTTAAAATTTTTTTACATAATTGATGCATTTTAATTTTGGGCAGTGTTTTAGTTTTCTGTTAGTTTCTTCAAATTTCTTCTACCTTGCTGGAAGAAACCCAGCCCTGCTTTTTGCAATGTTAACAGTATGCTGAAATGCTACTGAAACCATTATGCAATACTTGATAAATCTTTTGGTGCTCAAATAATTGTTTATTTACTTATAAATAGCTATAATGTTTGCTAGAGTAGAGGAAATATACAATAAAAGACCCAAGGCTGTAAATAAGGAATACTATATATGGATCACTATATGTAATATACTAGAAGATAGCCCGTCAGAATGACGTGTTTGAATTTTTAAAATAATGATATAGCATTGCATTATAAAAAGAATTATGAAGTAATAAATTTAATCTTATCTGATTAACAGGATCATGTAGGGTAAAATAGTTATAAAAACAGCCCATTCTTTCAAGCTTTCTTTTTCTAATTATAAGAAATTGAAGGTTATAGATTTTTTAAATGCCTGTAGGCAGAAGAACGTAAAAAAATATTTAATTTCGATAGCGTAGCTGCGGTATATTATGATTACACTTTACTGGCAACAGAGGGTGCCACATGGCAACAAATTCGCTTTAGATGGAGTAAAATAGTTATAAAAAAAAAGCCCACTTTTTCAAGCATTCTTTTTTTTATTATTTATAAGAAATTGAAGGCTTATAGGTTTTTAAAATGCCTGTGTGGAGAGGAGTGAAAAAAAAAATTAATATTGATAACGTAGCTGTGATATATTACGATATTTTATCTTATCTGACTAATAAGATCATGTAGGGGTAAAATAGTTGTAAAAAGTCCATTTTTTCAAGCATTCTTTTTTTTTTTTTTTTTTTTTTTTTTTTAAGAAATTGGAGGTTATATATTTTTTTAATGCCTGTGTGCAGAGGAATGTAATAAAATATTTAATACTAGCTAACCCGCCCGGGCCCGAGATAATTACAATCTCAGAGAAAGGCGTTAACCCCCTCCTTCCCCATACCCGCAAATATAATGAATAATTTGTTCAAGAGAACCACCGTCACCTACATTAACGCGATCATTAAAAAAAGAATTACGCTTTTTCTGATAATTAAAACATATCGAAGACGCTACGCTAAAATAGCCGGCAGATGACAACCCCTTCCCGACTGTGATAAAGATATATCACAGTTTTATCTTTTTTAATTACTTTATATTTCAGTTCATTGTATTTCTGTAGTTTATAGCCCTTCCAGTTTAATTGCTGTTCTTTTAAAATGCCTTTTTACCAGCGATCGTGCGCCTTGTACGTTGCTTTTTTGGCAAGGCTGATTCTCCCTACCTTGCGCCCTGCATTCATTTCAATCGGCGCTGATTTTGAGCTGTGACGTCATCGCATTCGGCAGCTTCCCGCTCGTGTGTTGTGCGCATGCGTCACCGTCGCTCTTGTTCCCTGTGTTTTCGGGAGCTGTTTTGTTTTGGCGCTGCAGGCGAAAGGGGTGTGTCTTTCAAATACAAATTAGAATGGTTCTTTTAATTATTAAATGTTAATAAGTTTCTGATTTGTTATTTTAATTTTCACGTAATTCATAGTCAACAAATTAATTTAAATTAATCTTGCTCTCACATTTGTGCACCCCTGTTATGGGTATATATATTAATGTTGCACATTTTTCTAACAGAATTTTAATAAAAATGATGCTGTAATTTTATGCTAAACGTCGTATGGTCTGGAGGCCTGGCCTGTGCCGGCGCTCGTATCCTAGAATCGCCGTTGTGCGAATTCTTTGGAGATCAATTTCGCGTTTTCAGTTTTTCATTATTCTATAAAAATGCTGTTGTAAATTTTAAATTTAATATTTTAAAAGTTTTAAATCAACTGGTAATTTAAGTAATTCTGCATTAATTCTACGTCCCTTACGGCCAGAAGGAATATTTTAGAGATTCTTCGAATTTCATGATGATTGAGCCAGAACTTTATAAAGCAATGATGTGCAGCTGATTTTATTCTCATCATTCCTCCTTCCTCAAGAATTACAATAAAGATTTTATGGATCCAATTCTTATACAGTATTCATCATTTATAGTCTGCATCTATTTCTTCACACAAGTAAGAATGTTTTATTTATTTTTAAGTTGATGTCATTCTCTTCAAAGAATATCGACCTAAAGAACGTCATGCACAAATCGTGCAGGGTTATTTGCTTATTTAAATCACAACTGCAATAATAATTTAAAAATTCTCTATATTCCTTAATTCTCCATCCCATCAAAATTATATTTTCGTCACATTTGGTGCCGTACTATTCTTTTATGAAGAGAAAAGTTGAAAATTTTTTGTTCTTAAAAATTATTCTGAAAATTTGAAACTTATAAAATAAAATATATTTGAAGATTTGATGCTCTATTAATTATATTAAAAATAAAATATTATTTGAAGAATTGCTGATTTTGATTAAATTTTTAGAAGCTTAAAAAAAAAAAAAATATTCTTGTGCTGCTGAAATTAAAGAAAAAATGTTTTTTCCGCAGAAGATCGATGTTTGCAATACATCGTTAATTTCGGAACTTTTATTCTCAACTGGCTTGCATATATTTAATAATTTATTTATAATTGAAAAATGTTATTTTAACAGAAATTAATTTTTATTATGGTATTTTTCCATGAGATTTCTTGAATATTTTATGCAAATTTTCATGAAGAATGAAATTTTAGAAAATAAATTTATTCTTTTTAACAAATAAAAAAATATGGTGCTTTATATATATATATAAAGTTAAAATATATATATATATATATAATTCATGATGAATGTGAAAATTGTTCTTGTTCTAAGTTTTGAGAACAAAATTTAAAGAGGCTATGGTTGTTCTTATTCTTATTTTGGGTTATTTTTTTTATTAATTTATTGGCACTTTTAAATGAAATTGATATATTTTATGAATATTAAAAAAAAAAAAAAAAAAAAAAAAAAATTGAAGCAAATTTTATTGGAATTAAATTTATTGAAGCTATGTTCTCATCATATTACTAATTTTGCTGCACTTATTCTGAGTATGATATGCCTTCATAGAAGCTCAAGTTTTCATGTGATTTTGTAGTTGCTTTATCATACATAAATTTTTGTGTTCTTGGTTGCTTCTACAAAAGTTAAATTACTTATTGCAATACCACTCCAAGTTCATTGACTCTCGCCATTTTCCTACAAATGTTTGTAATGATTATAGTGTGCAAGCAGTCTGTGTTCTTTCTAGAAATTAAAATTCAACAACTGTACTTATATTTTTAAAAATATTACAATATTTTGCATTTTCTGTTTTACATTTTGAGAACTCTGTTTTTTTTTATTTCAAGGAATTGTTGCTTCATCCTAATATAAGTTTTATATTACACAGCATCTGCATCTTTTTGTTAAAATTCTCATACCATAATCACAAAAAGGAGACTGGTATTATTATTTTTTCTTTTTTTGAGAAGTTATAGCCATTACCTAACTGCTGCATATTCTTGTTCCTGAAATAGTTACTGTCTACCCATGCTAAATTTTTAACATTCTACAATCTGAATATATACTGACAACTTCAATAAACTGGTTATTTTTATCATCTGACTTTGCTTACCTGGTGGAAGAATCTTCAGAATGTGTTATATCCATTGTTGGCTGATTTTCTCTGCTGCCTGCAAATATGATGATTCCTGATAGTACAATAATTACTTACCTGCACTCTTTTGCGAGTTGAAGTGACTGTTGATGGTCGCCATTCATATAAGGCAAATATATCCGTGTGATTGCTCCTCATCAGTCCTCTTCATCTTGTGGATCTTGTTTCTCCCTCATCAATATTACTCATTTTTATGGATCTAAAGTGTTACAAATTTACAGCTGTGCCTATTTGCAATAGTTTTCTATCTTTTTCTACCCTCTGTTGCAAAACCCGATTATGGAAGTGTACTGTCATTTATTTTAAAGTTCAGTTTTACAGCATTTACAGAAATTGCTGCTTCCTCAAATAGAACTTCTCAAATTTGGAAAAATTATTATGATTATTTGAAAATTTTTATTATGCTTAAATTATAGTGCCTTGTTATTCTAGTATTATTTCATAACCCAATGTTTTCTAAATCATTTTTACCATATGCCTCACTTTAAGAAAATTAATTTATAAATGAAGAAAATTTATAAATGAAGAAATTTTTTTTTTGTTGCACCATTAAATTATATTGCAAAGTTGCATGCAAAGCAACACATATTCTTAGAACTTTCCAGCGCATCATAAAGAAATATTCTTCCAATTGTGAATCATTTTGGTGAATATTTTGTTTTTCTAAGAATCTAAAGTGTTTTTATAGTCTTTGTGACTTTCTTCAAACGTCACCAATCCCAATTTCGTCTCTAAAGTGTGCAAGTAGTGTTGTATTGCCTAAAATCTGCAATTTCTGCTTGAATACACCTTTACAAAAAATGTATATAGGCAACTTAGACTTACCAGTGCCTCTCAACAAGAGTCCTTGTGCTCTTTGTGTTATTTTATTCTAAGTGCCACTTCATCATATTATTCCTCAACATCATGGAACCACAATTCATGATTTAGTCTCTGCTAATTACCTGATGTGTCTTCAAATGCTCTTACCTGCTGCGTCTTCAAATGCTCTTACCTGATGTGTCTTCTTCATATGTCATTAAGTGCTAATTTTTTTTAGTGCTAAAATGTCCTTATGTCTTCAATTTTATTTTAGTGGTGTGTGTTTCAGGAAAAAGGCCAAATTGCTGCTACACTGCCATAATGTCAATCAACCAACCAGTGTGCCACATAACTTGCAAACTTTTCAGCAAGTAGTTACTTTTTTTTCTCAGTGTAATCATCTTTTTAAAATCAAAACTGATTTTAGAACTCTTTAAAAGGTATTACATCTGATTATTTGTTATGTAAAAGCAGAACGTTTATATCCTTCATCTGTAAACAAACAATTTTTTTTTTTTCTTCCTTCAAGCATTGTATTAGCAATATTCATCTGTTTATTTACAATAGTTTTAGCAAGAATGTTGTATATTTTTATCTAATTTGCATGCTTGCTAATGGTTTAACGGGAACATCGCTATTAGCATTTTTGTAAGTTTTGATGAATTTATAGTATGTTTTATGCTTATTTGATTTACAGATTCGTCATCGGTTCTGGAGATCGCCTTTGACAGTCTTGTAAGTTTTGGTGTTTGTTCGATTTACAGATCTACTAATTGTTTAAAACGGGCTGCTATTAGTGTTTTGTGCATTGTAATGAATACATATTAATAGTTTATATTTATTTAATTTACTGGTTTGATAATGGTCTCAAGATTGTGGGAGGCTATTACCACTTTTGGTAAGTTTTGTAGATACCACCCAAATAATTCATATATTGTCAATAGCTGATTTTTCTATAGGATATATTATCCTTTTCATTAATGTTATATAAATTTATGATTATAACATGCTTTACATAACGATGCACTGTGTTTGTTTTCATAATTCTCATAAAATGTGTCATTTGATTTTAACTTGTCTTTCTTTATGAAAGTTAATGGTTAAATTATTTTTTTTTTTGAGGATCCTCACCTTTTCTCACCTTCTCTTATTTTTTCTCTCATTTTTACAAAAAAAAAAAAAAAACCATGGTATATTAAAAGAAAATTTATTGTGTATGAAGAGAAAATTTATTGAGTATTAAAAAAAAAAAATGTATTGAATATAATTGAAAGAATTTTGTTGAATATTTCAGAAAGAGTTTTATTGAGTATTTCATGAAAAATTATTTTTACTGAATAATTATAGAAAATTTTATTGAGTACATTAAGTATGGAGTATTTTACTGAAGAAATGTGTCATTGTTGGTTAAAAACTTATATATTTATAAATCCAACTATTTTGATGAATTACTATTATTTATGACAAATGAATTTAAATTTTTTTTGCAACATAATTTTATGCAAATTTCATATAAATTTTGGGTAATAATTGTTATGCATGTTTATATACTTGTTATCAGTATTTTGTGCATTATATTGATTGCTTACTTTTATATGATTTGAATTATTACTAATGCAATATGTATGACTTAAAAAAAAAAAAAGTACATACTTAGGCCTTTGAATGAATTTAAATCCTTACAATGGATTATTGTTGTGCACATATATGCTATTTAAGAGTTAATTTATATGCTCTATATTTTTAAAAGTCCTAGGCATCAGTCAGAATTTAAAGTATTCTTGACTTTTTGTTGCTTTAAAATTGCAACTTATTATTATTTTAAATATTTGTCTAGACAAGTCGGAATAATGGAGATATTACCGACTCTTTTTATGTTGCTTTACGGTTGCAACTATTTTGATATGATCTCATTGCTAATTTAAATTAAATATTAGCTTTTTTTAATATACATGATATTTGTTTAGAGATCAAAATTCATGGAAGGTATGCCTTTCTTTGCTAAAAATGCAATGGGGCTTCTGTATACTATAACATTTTGTATAATTTGTGATGAGATTTTTGAATGTACTACAATGATGTATATTCTTTCTCTTTTTCTTTTTGGTCGCTGCACATCACATCAAATTTCATTAATTAATAATTAATTTACTTTTCTTGGCTCTAAATTTAAGTAATTATGTCATTTTTACTTTGGCATTTAAAAATTTTGTCTTCCCTTTGTCGAAAAGGCTTTTACTGTTTTTAACCCTTTTTCTCCTTCGGGTCAGTCAAAATTTTTGTCGGTGAATATTGTGATAAAGATATATCACAGTTTTATCTTTTTTAATTACTTTATATTTCAGCTCATTGTATTTCTGTAGTTTATAGCCCTTCCAGTTTAATTGCTGTTCTTTTAAAATGCCTTTTTACCAGCGATCGTGTGCCTTGTACGTTGCTTTTTTGGCAAGGCTGATTCTCCCTACCTTGCGCCCTGCATTCATTTCAATCAGCGCTGATTTTGAGCTGTGACGTCATCGCATTCGGCAGCTTCCCGCTCGTGTGTTGTGCGCATGCGTCACCGTCGCTCTTGTTCGTTGTGTTTTTGGGAGCTGTTTTGTTTTGGCGCTGCAGGCGAAAGGGGCGTGTCTTTCAAATACAAATTAGAATGGTTCTTTTAATTATTAAATGTTAATGAGTTTCTGATTTGTTATTTTAATTTTCACGTAATTCATAGTCAACAAATTAGTTTAAATTAATCTTGCTCTCACATTTGTGCACCCCTGTTATGGGTATATATATTAATGTTGCGCATTTTTCCAACAGAATTTTAATAAAAATGATGCTGTAATTTTATGCTAAACGTCGTATGGTCTGGAGGCAGGACCTGTGCCGGCGCTCGTATCCTAGAATCGCCGTTGCGCAGATTCTTTGGAGATCAATTTCGCGTTTTCAGTTTTTAATTATTCTATAAAAATGCTGTTGTAAATTTTAAATTTAATATTTTAAAAGTTTTAAATCAACTGGTAATTTAATTAATTCTGCATTAATTCTACGTCCCTTACGGCCAGAAGGAATATTTTAGAGATTCTTCGAATTTCATGATGATTGAGCCAGAGCTTTATAAAGCAATGATGTGCAGCTGATTTTATTCTCATCATTCCTCCTTCCTCAAGAATTACAATAAAGATTTTATGGATCCAATTCTTATACAGTATTCATCATTTATAGTCTGCATCTATTTCTTCACACAAGTAAGAATGTTTTATTTATTTTTAAGTTGATGTCATTCTCTTCAAAGAATATCGACCTAAAGAACGTCATGCACAAATCGTGCAGGGTTATTTGCTTATTTAAATCACAACTGCAATAATACTTAAAAGTTCACTATAACGGCACTTAAATAATTTTATCTTCGTCACATTTGGAAAATATCTTCGTCACACCGACCTCAATTTCAAATCTACATCTTAATTAGTTACCTAAATTTTTGTTCATTAGTAAAAATTGGCAATTATTTCCTTTCATTTTTGCAAACTAAATGGAGAGATCGGCCAGAGAAACAGATCTCTTTATAGTTCAGTTTTTAATGAAAGCAGATCCCTGTCTGAAACTTTCTCGGATTGTTTTCACTGGCACCGGCAGATTTTTGCATAAATTTAAAACAATTACCGACCGAATTTTTCAAAAATCACATAGTCAGATGTAGAATATTTTTTTACATATGCTCAGAAATTTTCAAATTGATATCTCAATTAGTTTTCTCAAAATTCGCTAATTAGTAAAATAATTTCAAATTCGTTCATTTCCGCTTGCAAATCCAATGCGCCGGTTCGTTTCTTTCGCCATTTTGATTTAAAAGATGTCATTTTAGAAGCAATGGTTAATGAGAATCTAATTAATATCTAGGCTAATTATCAAAATATTAAAATTCTGAGGGTCAGGTGCACCAAGAGAGGGTTTGGACTACCTAAATCTAAATTTACAGACTTCTAGGTGCGCTAAATTTTCCTAGCCATTGCCAACAGACACACACACACAGAGCGAAACTTTATTTTATTAGTATAGATTGACAATGTCGCTGCGTTATGATTACACTTTACCGACAACAGATGGCACCACATGGCAACATCTTCATTGGCATTTTAACAGAAAGTTGCATGGAGTTTGTTCAATTATTGCATCCATGGTCTATATTTTAATGAATCTCAAAGGAATGATTCACATATTGTTTACTATCGCTGATGGCTGGATGAAACGATTTTCAACTCAAAATACAAGGGAAAGCTGTTAAGTCACAAATGATAATTAAATAATAACTGACAATGATATTTACTTCAAAACTATTTTTATTTCTCAACATATTCTCCACCAATATTTATGTACTTATATCACCATTTTATCAGTGCCCCAACACCAGCTGCATAAGATTCTTTGGGTTGCTGTCTCAGCCACATTAGGACAAGTTGAACCTTTTCAGCATCTGTGAACATCATCTTACAACTTTTTTAACATCCACCATACAGCTTCGACTTAGCCCCAAGCGATTTTCATCTGTTTAGTCCACTAAAAAACCATCTTGGAAGCAAGATGATGTTCACAGATGATGAAAAGGTTCTACTTGAAGTCCTAATGTGGCTGAGACAGCAACCCAAAGAATGTTATGCAGCTGATGTTGGGGCACTGATAAAACGGTGATATAAGTGCATAAATATTGGTGGAGAATATGTTGAGAAATAAAAATAGTTTTGAAGTGAATATCCTGGTAAGTTATTATTTAATTATCTTTTGCGACTTACTTAATGACTTTCCCTCGTATATCGTAAAACATGCATATTTCGATGTAGCTCATCACTCAAGATGATTTTGTTTTTTCACAATCTTTCTAAAAAGGTCAATCTTATGCAGCTTTATTGAAAAAATTAAATCTCTGAAAATTAAAATAAAATGGCTGATTTTAACAAAAGACTGTCGGGATCCGGATGAGTTCACTCCAGAAGTGTCATACACATAGCGCTATTATATACAGTGTTATTCATAAATATCGAAACAATAGGCTATCTCGTTAAATATTACTCCTAGGCACATACTTCCAATTGCAAAGTTTCATAAAAAAAGGTGCAAAATTTGATGAGATAAGTTGCAATTCCATGGGGGGTCTATTTGAGAAAATACAAAAATTTAATTTTTAGACGGCCCCCATAGGATAAAATTTCCAATTACGAAATTTTTCCTTATCCATTTCTGAATTAAACAAAAAAAATCCATCTTGATATCTGCAAAATTCACAGAGATATTAAAATCCAAAATTCGTGACTTACACCACTTAAGCATACCTCTGAGCGACGCGATATTAGTTCATTTGAAATGGAAGTTAGGGATCGATCATAAATTTACACATTATTAAAAGTCGATCTAAGACAATGCCTTAACTTTTGGATATAAAATAACAGCGTATAGATTTTTTCGTTAAACTTGCTTGAGAAATATGCTAGAGGTCTGCATGAGCCCGTTTTTGGCACCAGGCCCGTAACTGCCGGCGCCCGTGTCTTTGTTGTTATTATAACGTGTCGAAGCAGACAATAAGTTTAGTAAAAGTAGTAATAGCGATAATGAAACTTCTGTTAACGGAATCATTGGAAATATATTTTAATAAATTACACAGAAATATTTTCAAAAATTTACTTTTCATTATACAGCTTCAAAAGTTATGTTTTTAAACCTATTGATCGCCGGTCCGTATACAGGGACCGGTCTAAAATTGTAATTAAATTGGAAAACAGAGTACGTGGAAGTTTGATGGCTGAAATTGGCAAGGTAGTGACTAAAAGTGTTGAATGTAGATAATACACATTGATAACACAGTTTTTAGGTTTAAATTAAACTAACGTTTATTTGACATATCACAAAATAAAATAAAGATGAAAAGCATGACAGACAATTTAATTAAATAAAAATATAATTGCATATGGCAACAAAAAAAAAGGTGGCAAAAATAATATAGCATGAAATAACTTTAAACTTTCCAAAACAAAACACAGTTCAGTATAAAAAGAGACTCAATTTTAATCCACATAATTGTAGAAGCACTGCTGAAAAGATGTAAAATATATTAGCGTAAGCCTTATTCTCTATTCGTATTTGACGAAACCAAAAGTAGATAAGTTGACATCACAGTAGAGAAAACAAAACTGAATATAGGTGCACATGTCACTGAAAAAAAACCACTTTCATCATATATTCTAATAAGAGCAAATCTTGTGGGTGGTTATATATATATATGCAAAAATTATCTTAAAAACGGCTCTAACGATTTTGACGAAATTTCGTATCCTACCGTTTTGGGTCACCAGAAAACCATTGGGCTAGGTCACATGCTCGAGAAAATTCAATTAGTGGGTCATTTTGGGTCATGGTCTAGCTAATTGTATCTAAAAAACGGTTCAAACGATTTTGACGAAATTTTGTATCCGACCATTTTTCGGGCATGAGAAGTCAATTGGGCTGGGTCACATGTTCGAGAACTTTCGATTAGTGGGTTATTTTTGGGTCAACGCGGGTCAAATTAATTTTATCTAAAAAATGGCTCTAACGATTTTGATTACATTTTGTGTCCTACGAGTTTCGAGCACGATAAAAGCATTGGGCTAGGTCGCATGTCCGAGAAAATTCGATTAGTGGGTCATTTCTGGGTCATTGTGGGTCAAGATCTAAAAAGCGGCTCAATTTACCCTAAATTTTGCATCCAATGGTTTTCGGGCACGAGAAGACTGTTAGGCTAGTCACATGTTCGAGAAAATTCAATTAGTGGGTCATTTTGGGTCATGGTCAAGCTAATTGTATCTAAAAATGGTTCAAATGATTTTGACTAAATTTTGCATCCAATTACACTAAATTTTGCATCCAATGGTTTTCGGGCACGAGAAGACTGTTGGGCTAGGTCACATGTTCGAGAAAATTCAATTAGTGGGTCATTTTGGGTCATGGTCAAGCTAATTGTATCTAAAAATGGTTCAAACGATTTTGACGAAATTTTGTATCCGACCATTTTCGGGCATGAGAAGTCAATTGGGCTGGGTCACATGTTCGAGAACTTTCGATTAGTTGGTCATTTTTGGGTCAACGCGGGTCAAATTAATTTTATCTAAAAAACGGCTCTAATGATTTTGATTAAATTTTGTGTCCTACACGTTTTGAGCACGATAAAAGCATTGGGCTAAGTCGCATGTCCGAGAAAATTCGATTAGTGGGTCATTTCTGGGTCATTGTGGGTCAAGATCTAAAAAGCGGCTCAATTTACACTAAATTTTGCATCCAATGGTTTCCGGGCACGAGAAGACTGTTGGGCTAGGTCACATGTTCGAGAAAATTCAATTAGTGGGTCATTTTCGGTCATGGTCAAGCTAATTGTATCTAAAAAATAGTCCAAACGATTTTGACGAAATTTTGTATCCGACTATTTTCGGGTACGAGAAGACTATTGGGCTGGGTCACATGTTCGAGAACTTTCGATTAGGGGGTCATTTTTGGGTCAAAGCGGGTCAAATTAATTTTATCTAAAAAACGGCTCTAATGATTTTGATTAAATTTTGTATTTTACGAGTTTCGGGCACGCGAAAATCATTAGACTAGGTCACATGTTCGAGAAAATTCGATTAGTGGGTCATTTCTGTGTCATTGTGGGTCAATATCTAAAAAGCGGCTCAATTTACACTAAATTTTGCATCCTATGGTTTTCCGGCACGAGAAGACTGTTGGGCTAAGTCACATGTTCGAGAAAATTCAATTAGTGGGTCATTTTGGTCATGGGTCATGATATTTGAACTCAAATTTAATTTTGACCGAGCATAGCTGGGTCTTCCCTGCTCGTATTAACAAAACACAATATCAAATGGACTTCGGAAGAATAAATATTACTGCAGCATTAAAACATTTGTTTAAAATTTATCATTGTATAACCTAGCTGCTGCTATCCTTCGCTCGCCCACCTCTCAACGGCCTTCTCATTCTCTTTTAAAAAGCATCAACATACCGCTTTCCGATAACGCCCCCTTTCTAATGTGCAAAGTTGAGAAGTTCTTAAACTGCCTATTGGCAAAGTAATTTAGAGTGCCTTTGAAAACTGTGGCACGGCCTCTGGGCGCATGCTCCCCTATAGCGTTACAAATAAAATAATTTCGTAGCTAGCGGTCGCAACTGAATCCGGAAAAAGGCTGAGAAAACGATGGTCGATGTGAGAAACGATATCGAAACGAACAGTTTGGAAAGTAAACATTATCGGCGAGTTGAAAAACGAAAAGAAAGATTTGAACGATATCAGAAATGGAAAACGATAGCGACTGAAGAAAATGAATACAGGATTGAATGGGAAAATTAGACAAGTACGAAAAGGTGACATTGAGTATAAGTTTCAAGGCCCAAAATATATATATATAGGGCTAACACCTATTTTTCATTTATTTCAAACGACATTGTTTTTTAAAAATAAATTTTTATTCAAATGCAATAGTCTAAGACAACGGTTCCCCTGGGATACGCGTACCCCTAGGGGTATGTGACGAGCGTGTTGGGGTTACGTGAAAATAATATAGGTAATGGCGGAAATCTCAAAAATAGTTCAACTGAAAACGCATAAACAAAGTTGATAGTTTTGGATTACGAAGTAATTCTCATGCGTAACTCTAATATGTTACTCTTAAAATGAGGGAAAAGCCTCATTAGATCTAGTAATTCTTTGATAATAATTCAATGTCGCTACCTTCGTCCGCCTCTAATCATATAGTATAATTACTTTTGTTTTCCCGTATTTTCGCGAAAATTGAAGAGAACAAAAAGCTCAGTAAAAAGTATCTCATCAAAAAGTCACCTGTAAAAAATGCAGCCAAGTCTCGTAACTCATTTACCGTAAAAAGTACTGAGATCGTATAAAGCCAAGTTTAACTATCTTATTAACTCTGAAATTTTCATTCACAAATCACTCCTAGTCTCTACATCTTTAGTTAATTATTATTTTGTGACTTGGCAATTACGTAGCACGAGAATGTGATGTATATAGTTAGTCTTAATCAAATAATACTATAACATATTAAAGTGCAATAACTTCCCCGTGCGTATATAATTTGCCTTAATTAAATTATCCCATCCCATCCCATAACATAGTAAGGTGTAATAACTTCCCTGTGCTGCGTAATTGCCAAGTCACAAAATAATAATTAACTAAAGATGTAGAGACTAGGAGTGATTTGTGAATGAAAATTTCAGAGTTAATAAGATAGTTAAACTTGGCTTTATACGATCTCAGTACTTTTTACGGTAAATGAGTTACGAGACTTGGCTGCATTTTTTACAGGTGACTTTTTGATGAGATTTCACTTCTTTTTGTAAGTAATCCTCCTTTTCTTGATTTTGGGTTCTTTTTGGAGATTATCCACTGATTTTCGCTAAGCCCACACTCTGTCCCTATTATTTACAGGTATAAAAATTTTGAAGCTTTAGTTTCGTTTGCAAAGTACTGTAGATAAAAAGAGATTTCAGGTTCCTAGGCAAGCACTAAATTATGGGAGGGGGAGTGTCAAAAGTACTCTCAATTGCTTCCAGGATAAATGCTATCCATCTGAGGTATTACTCACAGCCCTATATACTTGATATTTAACATAAAAGAACTTTTTAGTATAAAAAGAAAGCCAAAATTGAAATTTCCGGAAATTTCCAATAAATCAAACTATATTCCTTTTTTCGATGTTTTTTTTTAGTCTTTTTTTTATTATTTACGATTTTTTTAATTTTTCCTTACTTTGTGTACTAAACCTTGCCTTTCTGCCAAATGTCAAGCTTCTAGGACTACAAAATCGAATTTTTTTCAAATTTTCGACTTTTTATAAATTTATTGATTTTTCGATTTTAATTCTAAGTTAACTGATTGTCATGCCAATACAGTAATTATTTGATCCGTCTTCTTAGAATCATTTAGGTTCAATTTAGAGATAAATCAAGTGAATCTTAGAGTCACTCTGATTTTATTTAGAAAGGACTATCAAGCCATAACCAGCCAGTAATGTCGGGAGGGTAGGGGGAGATGTGAAAATTTTTGTGGGGCTAACATCATTTAACAATCCATATTTCATATGTGAATTAAATAGAGTACAACCTGTGAAAGAAAACAAACCTGTCTATAAAGAAATCGCCTATATCGTAGCCAGTCTATAGCGGAACTTTTCTATAACGAAATTCGTAAACGAAAGAAAAGAAAACCATAATCCGGGGGAAATAACATAAAACAATTAGGGGCGTTGTACTAGCTAATAGGACAATTATCTTAAAACTAATGTTTCTAGCAGTACAAAATCAAATTGTTTTCGAATTTTCGATTTCTTAAAGATATTTCGATTTTTCGATTTTATTTTCGAATTTAACGAATATTTTAATTGTTCCTTTTATTGAATAGTAAATACTACCTTTACACCAAGTTTTAAGTTTCTAAGACTACAAGATAAAATTATTTTCAATTTTTGATTTTTTCGAATTTTTTTTATAATTTTTTAGATTTTTTAATTTTTTTCTTATTTTGTATCCTTTATTACAAATTTCAAGTTGCTAGCGCTACAAAATCGAATTATTTTGAAATTTCCGATCTTTTTCGAGTTTTTTATTCTATTTTCGAATTTATTGTGTTTTAATTTTTCCTTTTTCTGTATCCTAAACAATAAGTTTACGCCGAATTTTAAGTTCTAAAGCTACAAAATCGAATTTTTTTCAATTTTTCGAATTTTCGATTTTTTTTTTCGAATTTTAAAATTTTTTTATTTATTTCTTTTTTTGTATCCTAAATACTACCTTTATTCCAAATTTTAAGTTTCTAACTTTACAAAATCGAATTATTTTCAATTTTTCGTTTTTTTTTTTTCAATTTTTTGATTTTATTTTCAATTTTTGTTGTGTTTTTAATTGTTTATTTTTCTGAATCCTAAACACTACCTTTACACCAAATTTTCAGTTTCTAAGACTACGAGATCATATTATTTTCATTTTCTCTCTTTTTCTTTCTTTCTTTCTACTTTCTTTTTTTTTTTTTTTTTTTGAAAGTTTCGATTTTTTCTTTAATTATCCATATTTTTTAATGTTTCCTTATTTAGTATCTTAAATATTAGCCTTATTCCAAATTTCAAGTTTCTAGCGCTGTGAAATCGAATTATTTTCAAAATTTCCTTGTTTTTCGATTTCTTTCGATTTTTTTATTTTATTTTCGAATTTTATTGCGTTTTTATTTTAACTTATTCTGAATCCTAAACACTATCTTTACCGCGAATTTTAAGTTTCTAAGGCAACAAATCAAAGTAACCACAGATTTTTTTCGAATTTTTGATTTTTTTTTTCGAATTTTCTGGATTTTTTAATTTTTTCTTATTTTGCATCCTAAATACTACCTTTATTCCGAATTTCAAGTTTCTAGTGCAACAAAATTGGATTATTTGAAATTTTTCGATTTTTCGATTTTATTCTAAAAATTTTTTTGTGTTTTTGATGTTTTATTTTTCTGAATTCTAAACACTACCTTCACACTAAATTTTAAGTTTTTAAGACTACAAGATCGTATTATTTTCAATACTCAATTTGTTCGATTTTTTTTAATTTTCGAATGTTTTTTTTTTTTCTTAATTTTCCGGATTCTATAATTTTTCCTTTATTTGTATCAGTTGATTCCAAATTTTAAGTTTCTGTGGCTGCGGGATCTACCCAATCTATTTGATGACGCGAGAGTGAGTGAGTGTGTGAGTGACAAAAAATCGAAACTTTGAGCTCATATATCGTCTGCACTAATTTATGGGTATTTTTTGAATTATCCATATTTTTGAATTTTTCCTTATTTAGTATCTTAAATATTACCTTTATTCCAAATTTCAAGTTTCTAGCGCTGTAAAAACGAATTATTTTCAATTTTTCCTTATTTTTCGATTTTTCCGATTTTTTCGATTTTTTTATTTTATTTTCAAATTTTATTGCGTTTTTTATTTTAACTTATTCTGAATCCTAAACACTATCTTTACTGCGAATTTTAAGTTTCTAAGGCTAAAAAATCAAATTATTTTAATTATTTTAATTTTTTTCGAATTTTTGAATTTTTTTTTTCGAATTTTCCGAGATTTTTAATTTTTTCTTATTTTGCATCCTAAATACTACCTTTATTCCGAATTCCAAGTTTCTAGCGCAACAAAATCGGATTATTTGAAATTTTTCGATTTTTTTCGATTTTTCGATTTTTTCAATTTTGCTTTCGATTTCTTTGGTGTTTTTGATGTTTTCTTTTTCTGGATACTTTTTCTAAATACTACCTTCACACCGAATCTAAAGTTTCTAAGACTACAAGATCGTATTATTTTCAATTTTCAATTTTGATGGAATTTGTTGAATTTTCGAATGTTTTTTTTTTCGAATTTTCCGGATTTTATAATTTTTCCTTTCTTTGTATCCTAAACACTACCTTTTGTCCAAATGTCAAGTTTCTAGGGCTGCGTGATCTACCTAATCTTTTTGATGACGCGTGAACGAGTGAGTGAGTGAGTGACAAAAAATCGAATGTTTGAGTTCATATATCGTCTGAACTAGAAAAGACAGAAAGTTGTAATTTTAAATTTTGGTCCTGTATGCCGAATACTCTAGAAAAATGAAGTTTCAAATTTTTGGGATGCTCCAGTGCGGAGATATGGGGGGTCAAATGTGCCCTGAGTTGCTTCCAGAAAAGTATGCTTACGGCTGTCCTCTCTCGACTTGGCGAGGGCACTGCCGTGCCTCCAGATCTTGCCAAGGCTGTGGTTTTCCTATTAGACTTAATGTTAGCTATGTGCTCCATTTTTCTGCAACTAAATTTCCTCATGCCAATATAGTAATTCATTGATCCGTTTTCTTAGGATCGTTTATGTTCCATTTAGAGATAAATCAAGAGAATCTTAGAATCACCATGATTTTATTTAGAAAGGACTATCAAGCCATAACCAACCAGTAATGTCGGGAGGGAGGGAGAGATGTGAAAATTTTTGTGCGACTAACATCTTTTAACAACAAATATTTCATATATAAATTAAATAGAGTAAAGCCTGTGAAAGAAAATGAACCTGTCTATAAAAAAAAAAGGTCTATAACGTAGCCAGTCTATAGCGGAACTTTTCTATTACAAAATTCGTAAACAAAAGAAAAGAAAAGCATAATCCGGGGAAAATAACACAAAACAATAACGGAAGGTGTACTAGCTAATAGGACAATTATCTTAAAATCTATCTAAAACAAACTATCCCCATCCTGTGGGATTTGTTTTTCAATGTTTTACTTTATTTAATGCAAAACATAGATTGCATCCGACAACTCATAAAAAAGTCCTCCGGCCTGTACCGGCAGGAAAAGGTAGCTTTCCGATATCTTCGTTTTAAAATTTTAGCTAATGTTACTCGAAAACAGCAAGTTAAAATGCAAAGAAACCGTTTACAAAAAATTCGTTTACACTGAATTTGAATAAAAAATTCGCCAAATTATTGAGCTATAGCCAAGTTGGCTTCATTTATGAAGACTTATTTTTGTCGCCAAATTTGGCGAGATTTCGGCAATTGTCGCCAAGTTTGGCGATAATTTGGCACTAATGGATATGAATATATAGTTTTATGCGTATGATTGGGAAAATGATTACAACAATGAAAGAAAATAATTTGCGAGAAATCGCGTTCACTAAAACTTATAAATTTATATTAAAATCATTAAAATTACAGACATTACAATACACTTTCATAAAACATTAAAAACATATTAAAATTGGACGTTTCGGATTTACATGGAAAATCCCTCTTCAACAACAACATTTCACTTAGCGTAAATCATAGTTCAAAAATATCAACAAATAGAAAATGCAACGTATCAAAATTTCGAAGTCAAAGTTACAGTTATAATAACACGGAGTATTCATTCGGGATTGCACCTGCTTGACCATTATTGACCATAAATTTATCGTTGGTTTTTTGTAATGTGCTGTTTTGTTTCAAAATGTCAGCCACCCTAGAATTTCAAACTGCTCTATCTCAGCCAATTTTTAAGATAGAGGTTAAACAAAAAATGCTCTGGAATCCTTGTATCAAGTCCTAACACCTAATTAAAAAATAAACTTGATTTTTTAACTTTTTTGTATATTTATTTTAGTTTTAAAATTTTCCGTGGCCGCCATCTTGAAACAAGATGGCGGACCAAGCTGGCCAACGAACTCGGTCGAGGCATTGGTGAGCTTAATACACACAATTAGTTTCATCCAAATTAATTTATAAATACGAGCGTTATCGTATCAAATTATTTTCATTTTTTCACTTTTTTTCGAATTTTTTAATTTTTTTTTTCGAATTTTCTGGATTTTTTTAATTTTCCTTTTTCTGTATCCTAAATACTACCTTTATTCCTAATTTGAATTTTCTAGCGCAACAAAATCGGATTGTCTTCAAATTTTCGGTTTTTTTCAATTTCTTCGATTTTTTCAATTTTGCTTTCGATTTTTTTGGTGTTTTTGATGTTTTCTTTTTCTGGATGTTAAACACTACCTTCACACCAAATCTTAAGTTTCCAAGACTACAAGATCGTATTATTTTCAATTTTCAATTTTGATGGAATTTGTTGAATTTTCGAATGTTTTTTTTTCGAATTTTCTGGATTTTATAATTTTTCCTTTCTTTGTATCCTAAACACTACCTTTTTTCCAAATGTCAAGTTTCTGGGGCTACGGGATCTACCCAATCTTTTTGATGACGCGTGAACGAGTGAGTAAGAAGTGACAAAAAATCGAATGTTTGAGTTCATATATCGCCTGAACTAGAAAAGACAGAAAGTTGTAATTTTAAATTTTGGTCCTGTGGGCCAAATACTCTCTATAATTGAAGTTTAAAATTTTTGGGATACTCCAGCGCGGAGATATGGGAGGGTCAAAAGTGCCCTGAGTTGCTTCCAGAAAAGTATGCTTACGGCTGTCCTCTCTCGACTAGGCGGAGGCACTGCCGTGCCTCCAGATCAGCACAAAAACCCTTAACGGGTTAAAAGTTGTGACGCAGCACTTTCTTTTGGCTTTATGAATTTTAAATATGGGTCTTAAAAGCAATGATATCAAATTTAAGTGACGCTATGTTAATAATTATTTTTTTAAATCATAATTTTCTTTTTAGTTTTATTTATATTCACAGGTGCAATTATTATCTTAATATGAAAAAATATATAAAATTTATTCGCTGATGCTTTTTCATTCACATCTCTCATGAATTCAAAATATGGGTTTTAAAAGAAATTATATCAAAATTTGAGTGACACCTTGGCGTTAATTTAATAGGACTCTTTTAAAATTCAATTTAAATTATTTTTGGTTTGTCTTCTAAAGTATATTTACACATACAAACAATACTTTTAATTTTTCAATACACTTTTAAATAGATTACTTTCACTGAGCCTATATTATGTATTGAAATGTATTTATTTCAATAAATTGATTTATCTTCTGTGCCACGCTATCCAAAATCATAAGTAAAATTTATGTAAATGATTATTTTGCGTCATATTATCCACTTGAATACATTTCCCTTTGTTTGGATACTATGACGCAAAATAATCATTTACATAAATTTTACTTATGATTTTGGATAGCGTGGCACAGAAGATAAATCAATTTATTGAAATAAATACATTTCAATACATAATATAGGCTCAGTGAAAGTAATCTATTTAAAAGTGTATTGAAAAATTAAAAGTATTGTTTGTATGTGTAAATATACTTTAGAAGACAAACCAAAAATAATTTAAATTGAATTTTAAAAGAGTCCTATTAAATTAACGCCAAGGTGTCACTCAAATTTTGATATCATTTCTTTTAAAACCCATATTTTGAATTCATGAGAGATGTGAATGAAAAAGCATCAGCGAATAAATTTTATATATTTTTTCATATTAAGATAATAATTGCACCTGTGAATATAAATAAAACTAAAACGAAAATTATGATTTAAAAAAATAATTATTAACATAGCGTCACTTAAATTTGATATCATTGCTTTTAAGACCCATATTTAAAATTCATAAAGCCAAAAGAAAGTGCTGCGTCACAACTTTTAACCCGTTAAGGGTTTTTGTACTGATATCATTACTTTTTTAAGGTTATTGATGAGAATGTCAATTAGTCGAAATTAAGCATAGGGTATAAATTAATCATTAAAATAAAATTTTAAAGAAATGCTAAAAAAGACCCCTTGGACCCCAATAAAATATGAGGGTGGTGGCCCAGGGAGAGGAATCCAAGACTCAACTTTTAAATTATATAGCGAGAGAGTAACACAATTAGAAGGATGAAAATGCATGGCAAAACCCGTTTGTTCCATCTTCCTCCGCCAAAGGACGCAACCTTTTCTATACAAACATAGCTGAAAATTTTCGGGCCGTCGATTCCGAGTCAAATGAGCCATACGTCGTCGTGATCGGTCCCATAGAACCCGATAGGAAAGTGCCCCCTGGTTGGTAAACTTGGAACTAAAATCGATATATCCTGTCGATGTCGAGTCGAATGAATCACACTGCATTGTGATGGGACCCATAGAACTCGAGATAGCTGCAAAATCCGTTAGTTCCATATTCCACCACCAGGGAGCTCACTCTGTTCCATACAAACATGGCTGAAATTTTTGAGGCTGTCGATTTCGAGTCGAATGAGCCATACCGCGTCGTGATGGGGCGCATATGACCCGAGATAGGAAAGCGACCCCTGGTGGTGAAACTTGTAACTAAAATCTATATATCCTGTCGATGTCCAGTTTAATAAATCAAACTGCATTGTGATGGGACCCATAGAACTCGAGTTAGCTGCAAAATCCATTAGTTCCATCTTCCACCACCAGGGGACGCACTCTGTTCTATACAAACATAGCTGAAATCTTTCAGGCTGTCGATTTCAAATCGAATGAGCCATACCTCACCGTAATCGGGCCCATAGAACACGAGATAGGATAGCGCCCCTGGTGGTGAAACTTGGAACTAAAATCGATGTATCCTATCGATGTCGAGCAAGCCAAATGAATCAAACTGCATTGTGATGGGACCCATAGAACTCAAGTTAGCTGCAAAATCTGTTAGTTCCATGTTCCACCACCAGGGGGCGCACTCTGTTCTATACAAACAGCTGAAATTTTTGAGGCTGTCGATTTCGAGTTGAGTGAGCCATACCTTGTCATGATCGGGGCCATAGAACCTAAGATGGGAATGCGCCCCCTGGTGGTCAAACTTGAAACAAGTTGAATGAATCAAACCATGTTGTGATGGGACCCATAGAACTTGAGTTAGCTCCAAAATCCATTAATTTCCCCTTCCACTGCCAGGGGCGCTCTCTGTTCTATATGAACATAACTGCCCCTGGTGGTGAAACTAAAATCAGTAAGTTCTATCGATGTCGAGTCGAATGAGCCAAACTGCATCATGATTAGGAATGCACAACCTGTGGCCCGTGATGGATAACTGGTGGCCCGCAGAGACCATACATGCCAACCTATCCAAAAATTTCGAATTTCCTTAATAATTCGTGAGAAAAATTTGCAAATTTTGTCCATAAATCGTAGGAAAATATGAATTTCATCGATCAGGCGCATAAAATCATGAATTGCATCGACTGGATGCGAATTTTGTCAAATGGGCATGGAAAAATCACAAATTTCGCCATTTTGTCGCTAGAAAAAAAAACGCAAATTTCAATAATCGGTCAACAGAAACCAGAGATGCCAAAATCAGTAATTCCGGAGTTGCAAATTTCGTCAATCACTCAAAAAAAAAAAAAAAATCTTGAATTTTGTAAATCAATTGAAAAAACCTGCGAATTTTGTCGAAAAGGCACTTAAAATCGTGAATTTCATGGATCGAGCAGCGAATTTCCTCGAATGGCGTGGAAAGATCGAGAATTTCAACGAACAGTTGCAGGAAAAATTTGCAAATTGTCCATAGATCATAGGGAAACATTATGAATTTTGTCTATCGGTTCTGCAAAATTATGAATTTTGTCGATAGGCAGGGAAAATCGCAAATTTCGACAACTGGGCTTGGAAAAATCAAGAATTCCATCGAATGTTTGTGAAAAAATTGTAAATTTCAACGAACGGTAAAAAAAAAATAATAATTTGCGAATTTCGCCATTGTCTAGAGAAGAAAAATTGTGAATTTCATTAATTGGTCGATGGAAAGCATATCAGTTGAAAATCATGAATTTTGTCAATCAGGCACAGTAAAAACATGAATTTTGTGGATCGGGAGAAGGGAAATCATAAATTTTGTTGAACACATGCATAAAAATCATGAATTTTGTTTATCAAGCATGTAAAAATCATTAATTTCGTTAAACGGATGCATAAAAATCAAGAAAGTCATCAATTGGGTGCATAAAAATCTTGAATTTCATCGATCAGGCGTGTAAAAAATCATGAATTTCATCGATAAAGTGCATAAAAATATAGGACAAAATTGCCATTCGCCAATCGGCGAGTAATACTGAAAATTTGCCGACTGACTTTACTGCCACCACTGGTCAAACTTAATAGTTCCAATTGCGATGATTCAATGGAAAAAGATTTTTTCCCCACTGTCGCTCGACAAATTTCAAAACCATTTGGCGAATTTCACGATTTTTTCAAAGAAATTATTTGGATTGTGATTTTTTTTCTTCTCGAAGCCATTCGACTATATTCGAAATTTTTTTCCCCTGAAACCAGTTGATAAATTTTGTGATTTTTCCACTATCAATGAATTTTGTGATTTTTCTGCTATCGATTGATGAATTTCGTGATTTATCGACTATCGATTAATGAATTTCACGACTTTTTCCATAAACGAACAAATTGTGCACTTTTTTTCCACTGCCATTCGACGAATTTTGCAATTCTGTTCCGCGATTGTTAGACAAATTTCACTATTTTTCTCCCGAGATCATTTGACGAATTTTGTGATTTTTAATTTTACTGACTGATTGATTTATATTTAATAATAAAAGTTAAAATGTTTTGATTTAAAAACAAGATGGCTAACTGAGGGTGAATCCCAAAACTTAGCCGCATCATCAATGAGTTAGCTAATCAAGCATTTAGCTCTTACAGTTTGTTTAAAAGGTGCACACAAAAGCAAAAAATATGAATTTTTTTTAATCCTTACCATCACTGTTGAAATCCTGAACCAATTAGAATCTAATTGTGACAGTGTATTTATCTTGCAAATATCATTGAGGAGTTTTTTATACAGGGTGTAACGATTTCATTAAATCTCTCACAGTCTGCTAATTAGGCAGAGTAATCAAAGATAGAAGTTCCCAAGAGTTGGAAAACTTTTCTCACGCTTAGCTGTTGTGTGACTAGAATGTCGTTTACTACAATAGGAAAAGATGAGCTTCGATCAATCTTGTGAAACTGAAATTGCTAGACAGCAAATATTTCTCTGATCTGACCGTCTATATGTGGGGTCTCAGATCGTGGGAAAATTTCCTGCGAGAACATTTAAAAGTTCAGTAAGACCTCCCTAAAAAAGGCTTTATCCAATGACGTAAACTAAAACTTTTTTGATTGGTGATCGGAGTATCTTTTGTTCGAGCAAGGGGACCGGAAAAGAGAATCGAGGGGAAGGTAGTTAGAGTTTTGGCAGGAGAACGAGTGTTGGTGGAAAACACTCTTCTCAGGACGATTTCCCAAACCAGTGGGGAAGGAAATGTTTTGCTGACACATTTTGAAGGGAAAAGATTTCTCTTAAGGCAACGGCAAGGTCATCGCTTGAAGTTTTTGTGACGAGTGCAAAAGAACTCATGTTAAGATTTCCAAACACTGTACAAGATTGGACCTTTCATTGTTTTATTAATTGATTATAAGTTGAAACGAAATTACGCTGAAAAAAATTGTTTATAATGATTTGTAATATTAAGAAACTCGAAAATGATTTTTAAATAAAAATCACTTAGTAGTACCTTATTGAAATTAATCCATATGAAAAGGCCACACGCTACCCCTTTACAAATTATAACATCATGGATTCATTATAAGGGACACGCAAAATCAAAACATCATCATGATAACATTCAAATTACTAAGCCAATTCAAACCTAATTATGCCAAAGTATCAATCGATGAATTCATTAATCAAATATGTTGGGCAAAATCCTAGAACAAGCAAAACATCCGATTTGGCTATTTTTTTTACGCACGTCAACCAAAAAAACGGCAACTTCCAAATTCTACCCAATCAGAACGCATGCTTTTTAAGCTTAAGCAAGCATATACTTACACACTGCTTACGGCAAGCTTTTTCACAAAATAAACAAATTTTATTTCGTTTTACAATTATTTACAAAGTTTCAGCAAGTTTTTCTTCACGATTTTTCTATTTTTACAAACTTTAAGCAATATTTCGTCTGGATATTTCAATTTTTACATACAAGCATTTAGCAATTTTTTCCTCCAGATTTTTCTATTTTTAATAATTTTTAGCTATTTTTTCCTCCTTGCTAAAACTTTGTAAATTGTCATAAAACGGAATAAAATCAATGTTTACTTCGTGAAAAAATTTTCATAGAAACTGTGTAAGTAGTGAATTCTCTGCTACAAAGAACACAGGTTATGATTGGGGAGAATCTAGAGAATTCTGATTTTTCAAATGCACGAAACTCATTCAAGCACCAGTTAGTAACATGTATATGTACTCTTTGCGTACATTAACAGAAAAAAAAATCCTGGATGCATGAAACTCCCTGTGCAGCAATCTCTAGAATGCATGAAATTCATCCAAACAGCGGTTAATAATTGATATATATATATATATATATATATGTGTGTGTGAGTACGCTTCGCGTACATTAACTGAAAAAAAAAATCCTGGATGCACAAAACTTGCATTTCTCTGACTTCGGTTTTTCGAAATAGATAAAATGCTTCAGGGATTCAATCCAGCATCGCTGAAATGTTACATAATCACAGAAGATCACTAATTATAATTAAAATATAGATAAAATGCTGAAGTGATTACAAATTAATCACTGAAGCATTTTATCTATACTTCAAAACATATTTGTTTTGTTTCTCATTTCCAAAATAATTTTCATTCATATTTACTTATTATAAGCATGTTATTTAATTTTACTGACTGATTGATTTATATTTAATAATAAAAGTTAAAATGTTTTGATTTAAAAACAAGATGGCTAACTGAGGGTGAATCCCTAAACTTAGCCGCATCATCAATGAGTTAGCTAATCAAGCATTTAGCTCTTACAGTTTGTTTAAAAGGTACACACAAAAGCAAAAAATATGAATTTTTTTTAATCCTTACCATCACTGTTGAAATGCTGAACCAATTTGAATCTAATTGTGACAGTGTATTTATCTTGCAAATATCATTGAGGAGTTTTTTATACAGGGACATGCAAAATCAAAACGTCATCATGATAAGATTCAAATTACTAAGCCAATTCAAACCTAATTAAGCCAAAGTATCAATCGATGAATTCATTAATCAAATATATTGGGCAAAATCCTAGAACAAGCAAAACATCCGATTTGGCTATTTTTTTTACGCACGTCAACCAAAAAATCGGCAACCTCCAAATTCTACCCAATCAGAAAGAATGCTTTTTAAGCTTAAGCAAGCAGATACTTGTACACTGCTTACGGCAAGCTTTATTATACAATTTTAACATAAATTTTATTTCGTTTTACAATTATTTACAAAGTTTCAGCAAGTTTTTCTTCACGATTTTCTATTTTTACAAACTTTTAGCAATATTTCGTCTGGATATTTCAATTTTTACATACAAACATTTAGCAATTTTTTCCTCCAGATTTTTCTATTTTTAATAATTTTTAGCTATTTTTTCCTCCTTGCTAAAACTTTGTAAATTGTCACAAAACGGAATAAAATCAATGTTTACTTCGTGAAAAAATGTTCATAGAAACTGTGTAAGTAGTGAATTCTCTGCTACAAAGAACACAGGTTACGATTGGGGAGAATCTAGAGATTTCTGATTTTTCAAAAGCACGAAACTCATTCAAGCACCAGTTAGTAACATATATATGTACACTTTGCGTACATAACAGAAAAAAAAAATCCTGGATGCATGAAACTCCCTGTGCAGCAATCTCTAGAATGCATGAAATTCATTCAAACAGCAGTTAATAATTTATATATATATATGTATATATGTGTATGCTTCACGTACATTAACTGAAAAAAAAAAATCCTGGATGCACAAAAATTGCTATATTCCGCACTCCCTAGAATGCATGAAATCCATTCAAGCTGCGGTCAGTAATGTTCGCACAAAAATCGGTTTACAGCAATCTCTAAAGTGCTTAAAATACATCTTATCATATAAAATCAACAAAAATGCACTTACCGTTATTTCTCATCCTTCGTTTTTTTTTAATATTTCACAGGATTTATCCTTTATGACATAAAACACATTTCATAAACATAATTCAACAAATCTGACACACAACAAACCAACCCACAGACAATAGAACTCTATTATAGAATATTCTAATCTGTCAACCAACCAATCAAATCTAATTCCCTCAAAAACCAGCTCAATTTTCAGAACCATGCATTCTGCTCATGCTAGAACCAAGCACAAAAGGCGTGGAAAAAACGTAAGAAATAAATCGGTAACAAGAAAACTCATTTATCGCTTCGCTAAATTCGATGACGCCAAGCGTCTCGCTTGTTCTAGGATTTAACCTATTTTTCTTAATTATCTGTCTTAGTTTGTGAATAAATTTTTGTAATGTCAGTTGAAACTGATCTCTCGTACATAACGATGCATCACATTTTTTTAATGTTTTTTTTTCTACACCATGATGTTGCTATTTAACAACATTATTTTAATTTTAAAAAGAAAACAAACAACTAATAAATCAGTAAATATGAACGTTTTGCACTCCTGAACCCCCCCCCCCCCCCCCAAAAAAAAAAAAAATATATATATATATATATATTGTTTTAATTTCAGGGTAACTGAAGAAAAAAAAATCCTTCTATAGCGTTTCTATTTTTCCATGCGCTGTGAAGATTTTTTAACGGGTTCAAAAACAAATTTCACAAATACTTCTAACTTAATTAACAAATATTTCAAAAATATATTTTTAATTCCATGTTGTTTATGTATGAAGAAAGAAACAAAAGTTTGGTAAACTTCTATCTCTGTTTAAATAGTCTATTTCAAGAATAAAAACATTCGGTAGAATGCGTAGCTTTGACAATACATAAACAAAAATGAAGAATACAGTACCTTTTTTTTTTTTTTCAATTTCTTATATTTGGTGCAAGATACTACTGAATACTTTGCTACAAGATTTGTTTAAAGATATTACCCTCTCTCATGATTTTTAGGTTTCCAATGCCACGTCTACCATTGCCCCGAGAACTGACGACTGATTTCGTGATTTATTAAGTAAAATCTATATTTAACATTTGAAAATAAACTTTCACTAGAAAAAAAAAAACAATGGTAGAACTTTGCATTTCTCTGACTTAGGAAAATAAATATTAGAAGATAAATACATATTTCTTTATTATCTGTTTTTAAAATGCAAATTTAAGAAATGAAATTGAAAAAAAAAAGGTACTGTATTCTTCATTTGTTTATATAGCTGATCAAATATACACATTTCACTGAATGTTTGGATTCTTATACTATGAAACAGAAGCTTACAAACGTGTTTTTTATCGTACATAAACAACATGGAATTAAAAATATATTCATGAAGTATTTGTTAATAGAAGTTAGAAGTATTTGTGAAATTTGATTTTCAACACTTCAAAAAATGTTCATAGCAGCGAATCGCATCGCACACGAAGAAAACAAACTGATGATTGATTCATTTTGAATGATTCCTTGTTACGCAAATTAATTGATAAAAAAAAATCTTAATCTTTTTTTTCCTTTAAAAAATCACAAATTAAATATAAATAACAATTAAATTGTATATGTATAATTATAAAATATTTCAATATTTTAATCAAGGAATCTAAATATTTTTCGACTTAATGAAGATTTTGATATAAGAAATTCTTTATTATAACAAAAAAGAAAAATATACAAACAATAATTTAATTTAATACATATATTACATATTAAAAATTGCATTAAAAACTGTTTTCGTATTAAAAAAAAAAAAAAATCTAAATAGTTCTTCAGCCAGATATGATTGCGAAATCGCCTTTAACTATAACCGTGATACCCATGAATATCCTGACCGCGCAGGAATAAAAAAGGGTGAAAAGGCCGAAAATCTTTAATGTTAGTCTACCAGAAAAAGCATAAGAAAAGAGTCCGATTTTGAAGCTGGATTATATAAAAAACAAGAGTTTTCCTACGTTAGCTCAAAATCTTACTCTCTTCATCTAAAAGCGATTAATATAATATATTAATTTAAAAAAAATCGTTCGATCCATTTTCGAGATAACACCTCTGTGCCCATTACACCATTACATTTTCCATTTTCGCTTAAAAATTGGTTTCCAGATCTCAAAATCTACTGCATGTAGAAATCTATAAATTTCAGGATAGAGTTAGGCCATAGATATAAGACTAATGTGAAAAAATCGAAACGGTATGCCTCATATTTACTGAGATATTAAATGTCGGCGTTTCGATTTTCCTTTGATGTCCTGCTAGCTGTATATATGAGAGTGACGGAATCTTCGGTTTTGGGCTTACGGTTTTCGGTTTTTCGCTGCGTCACTCAAGAGACTACCGTCTCTTATGATTAAGATACCTGTTATCCTTCACAAATACAGAGCTTGTCAAAAGAGCATTTCTGCCTTATGCATATATTAAGAATGCGTGTGTTAAACTTGACGCTGCTCCTGATTTGATATTATACCTGTCTTCGTTTGAACCTGATTTTAAAAAACTCAGCTTCATAAAAAAAGTCCAAGGATCCTCTTGAGAATATTAAAAGCCATTTTTGGCTACTTGTCAGCAATACTGTTATAAACTTTCATAGTGATTTTTTTTTAATGTTTTCTTTGATGTTAAGCTAATATTATAAAAAGTAAAATTCACTTTAAAATGCCATATAAAAAATAAAAGGTTAGACATGTCAATGTAACTTGAGTCGATTTGCTTAGCTCTGCTAAGAGTATTTTAATGATTTAATAAAAACAAACATGTCTGCGTTGTGTAGGTGAAGAGGAGCGTGTTTATGAGAAAAGGGGGTAATCCTAAATGAAAAGCCTAAGAAAGGGGTACGGAGACGAAAAAAGGTTAGGAACCGTTGATCTAAGAGTATAAATAATCATTAACGTTTCTATTGCGTATTTTTTTAATAGATACCAAGTTCCCTGTAATCTTCCGTTATAAGTGTATTTATTTTACCCAGGTTTAATACGTTTGAACCAGAAACTCTTTTAAGAAATTCAATTCAATAAATTTGACTTAAAACCTTTACATTAAATAAGTCAAAGATTCATTAAACAAATTATATGGTTAACCATCACAAAAAAATTCAAAATTCTAACTCTATAAATAAATAAAAAATAAATGCTTCCCGGACACCTTACAGTAACATTGTTTCTTGAATTAAAGGCATTTCAATTTGTGTCTGATCCGTCGAAACCTCACGAATTATTAAAACGGACATATCTCTCTGAGTTTTTCAGATATCAAGATGGAATTTTTTTTGTTTAATTCAGGAATGGATAAGGAAAAATTTCCTAATTGGAAATTTTATCCTACGGGGGCCGTATAAAAATTTAATTTTTGTATTTTCTCAAATAGACCCCCCATGGAGTTGCAACTTATCTCATCAAATTTCGCACATTTTTTTTATGAAACTTTGCAATTGGAAGTATCTGTCTAGGGGCAATATTTAAGGACATAGCCTATTGTTTCGATATTTATGAATCACACTGTATATAACTCAAAGCCACCAGACACTATTGATTTTAAACTTTTTTTTTTTTTAACTTCTTGATGGACAAAATGATTTATTATTCAACTTTGGCCTTGGTTACTTTGTAAAATGATTTTACTTGGTATGTGCAATATTTATATGCATTTTTTGTGCAAATAGCATGTATATTCAAGAAGATATAAATGTTTAGTTTAAAAACTGCTTTACCTCAGATGTATTTTGTTTATAACATGCAGTTTTCAACTATATTCTACAAGATTTTCAGAAAATTTGAACACAAGAGAAACATTATACTGGAATTTGAAATTAATACATTGAATATTCAATTAGATATGAGCACAAATACAAACTAATTTTTCATTGTGCATTTGCAAAACACAGCACATTTTTTCTTTCATAATGTGGTAACCAGTTATATACAGCAATTTATATAAAAATTCGTATAAACATCAGTGATTTATTCAACCATATTTCAGTTACTTTCTAAAAGTAGTAAGATGTTTAGGGATTGTTCACAAAGTACCTTTTACATGAATGCAATATAATTTAGTTGAATTTATATGATGCAATTTCCCTAATTTATATAAGTATGTCTATATACTTTTGTATACATTTTTTAAAACTTTATGTTAATGATTCTAATTAGTTCTGTTCAATCAAGAATTTGCATTAAGTTTTTAGAAACAAACTTCAACTAAGTGCTAAATTTTAAATAACTTCAGATCTCAGATGAAAATTTACACATTAAAATTCCAAGTAAGAAAGTTTGAAGAAGCTATACAAATTTTTATGAGGAGCAAAAAAATTAGTAGGTATAGTAGAAGATCACTAATCTGCACAGCTTGTTTCCAAGCATTTTGCAGATTTGACACTTTTCGTGGATTACAGGTTATGTCTATTTAATCTCTTTTTACATTTATTTATATTCAAGCTTTGAACAAATTCTGATTGTTAATGCTTAAAAATAAACAAATTACAATTTCAAACATATAAATTAAAGTAAGAATTATAATTTATTGATTTTTATATTTCTTAAATAGCATCAATAGTTGTTTGTATTGAAACATTTGTATAAAGTAATTTATGATATAAATCAAAAATGTAATGATGAATCCTTTTTCGTCTTAGCTTGAACATGTTATATGAATAATTCAAAATTAATTCAGTCAAAAAGGTGTTTAATACATTGTAATACATAAAATAAACAGGGTTCCTACGTGACTGGAAAAATGGAAAACAGGGAATAGTCAGGGAAAATGACAAGTGCTCAAAAAGTCATGGAAAAGTCAGGGAAAATTGCATTTTTTCCCTAAAACTTGGAAAAGTCAGGGATTTAAAAATATATATATTATGTGCTATCATGTGTCAAGATTCTTCCGAATTCAGTCTGCAAAAAATTCATATTTTTTACTACCAAGTAGTATTTTTGCTACATTCATATTTTTAACATAATGATGTTTTTGCCATAAAATTTTTTTGCTAAATATGTGATACTTCTGTGAAAGAAATATAGAGCCATGTTAAAGTGGCTAGGACGAGATATCATGAATATTTAAATAAGAAAAAGAAAGAAAATTATAAAGCAAACAAAAAAGAAAAACTGTAGCTAAAACTAAATTGTTAAAAGACAAAAAATTGAAAGTTACATAACAAACTGTTTCTGAAACAACACAAACAAATGACATTGTAGTAGAAATGTCAAAAAATATTTGAATGGTTGATATGTGAAATCTAATTATATCAATAAAATGTTAGTTTGAATCCATCCAAATTGTATTTTTGTAATTGTTTTTCATTTTTTATATTTTAAGTATCAAATAATAGATTTTTAGTTTAAATTTTATAGATTACTTTTATTTTCAGAGGTATATTTAATGAAGATCTAGAATTGCTATTCGTATTTCTAAAAATGTCGCGAATTGTGGGCATGGAATTGTAGGAAAAATGGTCTGGAAAAAACCTGGAAAAGTCAAGGAATTTTGTTATTCAAATAAAGTATGAATTCTGATAAAATCAAACATAAAATAATCTAAAACCTAGCACTTTCAAGTACTCAGGGTTGAAAACAAAAACACACAAAAAAAAAGGCCATGCAACAGTTTCTTTTTCATATATTTCTGTTTTCAACACTGAGGACGAGTGTAGTTGAAAGTGCTAGGTTTTACACAATTTTATGTGTTATGTATTTTATTTTGTTTTATGTATTACAATGTATTAAACATTTTTTAGTATGTTTTTGTGGTCTATAAATAACCATAATTGTCTCCTGAACCACAAAATTTTGTTTTTACATGTATTAATATCCTTGGCTAAATATTATAAAGTAAAATGCATATGTAAGGATTAAATAATAATTTATTGATTTTTGTAATTTATTAACACTGATTTAAGAGATTAATTGCTTTATTTTCAATTCTATAAACTGCAATTATTTCTAGATAAGAGATTAAATATACTGTCTAAGTAACCATCTCTTTTTTTTTTTTTTTCTTTTTTTTTTAAAGATAGGAATTTTTTTTAAAGAATCTTTTTTTGTTTACCATATGAATGATTAAATAAATAAAATATTTTTATATGCGCTACTATCATTTTAAACTATAAAAAATTTTAAATGATACATGATAATATATATAAGAAATAAAATTAAAATAGGATAGAAAAAAAATATCCATTGATAAGTTATTTTTTAAGATAAATTTATTTGTTTACATTCATAAATACAGTGTAAATTACAGCTTTGCAGATCAGCGGTATGCTACAGTATTATTTTAGTTTAAATCAATCTTTTGAAAATCAGTTATTTACTTTAAAAATCTTGTTACTAGTACTTTTGAAGTATAATATTTCAGTTCTTCACGCAAGGTTATTCAGGTAATTAAATGCACATAAGTAGATTTTACTCCCAAAAGTGTCTTTCTAAAATTTTCTTACATACTAGATAGAGAAATCACTCTCTATGAACTTAAAAACTATTACAGTACAGAACTATTTATCCAGAATGGTTGATGTCAGATATATTCTGGATAACTGGTTGGGCATCAAAGCAACATCCATTTGATCTAGAATATATACAGCTGTGACATTATTTCTGTTTTCAAATTAATTATTTGATTACTCAGATTAAGAATCCGACCTAAACAAGATCAAAGATTAATTAGAGTTTGAAAGAAGGCAATTTATGGACCTTTGGAAACAAAAATTGCTCCGTTTCATCTGCATAAAAATAAAAATGTTTAATTAAATATACTCCTATTTCAAATTCTAGATATTAGCATCAAGTTATATCACACAAGTTGTAATGCTTCAAGCAATACACGTCTCAAACTGGCAGTGTATAGCACTTTTTTTCTGAAATTAATTGGAAATATCACTCTGTCTGGATAACTGTTTTTTTTTTGGTTAACTAGTTTCTGGATAAACAGTTGTTCCATACTGCAGTTTTTAGTGTGGTAATGCTGCTGCAGTCAATATTTGCTCTTGAATGCTAAATGCATCTATGGTTTAAAGTAGATTCCAAACTGCAACAAACATGGCAGTGTATGGCATATTTTTTTCTGAAAAGATTCTGAAATTAATGAATTGGAAATGTTCTGGATAACTTTTTTTTTTTGGTTAACTGGTTTCTAGATAAACAGTTACATACTGCTGTTTTTTTTAGTGTGGTAAAATGCTGCTGCAGCCAATATTTGCTCTTGAATGTTAAATGCATCTATGGTTTAAAGTAGTTTCCAAACCACAACAAACAAACCCATAGCCTGTCAACTAACAGACGGTACCTTAAGATAGGATAGCAGCCAAATAGTTCTTGAGGCTAAATTTCCTTAAATAAATAACTATGAAAATTTCACGGTATTAAATTCATTCTGATGTTAAATCCTTTCAACATGGGAGAAAAGTTAAATGGAGGGAAAAAATGATTTATCAATTTCGAAGGAAAAATCAAATAGCTCATAAATTTATCATTTATATTGTAACAATATATGGTCTTTATGGTAGTGAAAACATCAATAAGTGATGGTAAATTATTGAGAAGTTGTACTATAAATTTCACTAAATAAAACTTAAGTTATTTAAAATTATTAGATTTTTTTTATTATAGAAAAATCTTAGTAAACGTTATTAATTAAAAAAAAAAAAAAATACTGTAGGCCCTTGTTACACCACACATGTTAGGCAAGATGACAAGCGGTAAAATGATTGAGTCAGGAGACAAATTCTGATATTCAAACCTGTTTCTTCTCCTAAAACACATGCTATGTCGCTTAGTGTTGTTTCAGTGTGCGACCACTTGACTTAGAAAACAATAAAAAAGCACAAATAACTGAGGGTATTAAATTTAAGAAAGATGATTTATAAATAAATGTGTAATATTAGTTCCCAAAGCATTTAATAAAGTCAGTTAAAAAGTGCAGTTAAGGTATATTTTATTTGAGAGACACAAAAACGAAGAGACGTAATCAAATGAGTAAAATAACAGAGGGCTACAGTAGATCAGAATTGTTTCTCATGGGCAAGACTTGAGCAATTATGCTTTTAACTGCATTTTTGTCTTGTTTTAATCAACATCTATTTGAAACTTCAATGTTGATTTTAATGGTAAATATGTAACTTGGTGTAATATGAAAACAGATTTCATTAATACCATAAAACTTGTAAAAATGAAATCTGTCTATAATGGAATCTTGTCTTAAACCGAAAGAGGTCATGGTCCTGATGACAGGAATAACAAATTATACCTGCAAAGACAGAAACTTATCAGAAATGGAATTTTTTTTCTTCTGTTCTTTAGCAATTCTATTTTCACAGGTTTCACTTTATATTATATTTATTCATTATTTACGCTTGTTATTTTTTTATTTACCAAATTTACAGTATGAAAAATATTCGATTGTTTAGTAAAAGAGAATAATTATTTTTCATTTTACTTTGATTCAAACGATAATGCAAAGTTTTAATGAAAAAAAATAAGAAATAAATATGTTGCAAATAGAATTATTTTTAAGCAGACTTTTTTTAAAGAGTGCCATTAGGAAAAGGGATATATATTGTAAACAATTTTCAAATATTTTAAAAGGAAAAAAAAAAATTAACCCTTTGCTCTCAGACTGAAAACTTTACACGGCATGTATCCACTAGTGGTCACAGTGGGAGCAAAGGACTTAAACAGATAATAGTAGTAGATTTTTTAATTCTTTTTTAAAATACTAAGTAATATTAAATAAAATTCAGTAAACTTTCATTTTCCATAAATCAATCTGCTCCAATTTTAATTATCGCATGGAAAATCATTACTTTATGATGTATCTCAAAAATTTCTTCAGCTTTCAAAACACTAATAATTAGCTAACGGCATGTTTGCACTTTGGTCTAACTTGCCCTTGTTTTAATAATTAAGAACCATGCTTTTTAATTACCATAGATTTGTCATCAGTAATGTAATGTGAGATTTGCCCAACACAAATGGAAACATGCTTCTAATTTAAGGAAAGAAACCTTAACAATTATGGAGATTTAGAAATTGCTGGCACCTCTGAACTTGCATAGTAAGAGTTTTATTTACACAAGATTTTATCCAATCCAAAAAAGGATACTTCAATCACAGTCAATGACATTTTTAATTTTTCCAAAAGTTTTAGCTGAATAAATATTGTATACATAATAAGATGATTATGCAAATTTCACTAGAATAAGGCAAATAACTTAATCAATTCTAATCAGTTACTAATTCTTTAGCTTCTAATTTTTCCCTGTTTTGAAAGAATTCAAATTAGAAACTAAAATAATAAAAATATTTAATTTGACAGTGGGTGTCTAATGATATTTCAGTGACTGTTGCATTACTATGCATTAGAAAGCATAGGATACCTTATGTTATATATATAGTTAGATTAAACTACTTGCATACATGCCAACATTGTAATATTTTCTGGAGAGCTGTGTCAAAACAAAAATTTGGATACTGATTAATAAATTAACAATTCATCAAAGTTGATAAGAGCATAACATAACGATAACTGTTTCTATTTTCAGTAAGTGGAATAAATCATGAATAAAAAATAAATAAATAAATACAATAAGTATAAACTACTTTTATTTAATATTCATGTATTTAAAACTTAACAATTTTCGGCTTCTTATGAAATTTTCTTTTAATTTTTTCTTTTTTCACCACTTCAGCATCAATACTAGCCTCCTCATTGAGAGTAGGAAGAGTAATGTCTTCTTCTTTATTTTCTAATAAATAAAAAATATTACATAATAATTATTTATAATTAAACTAATATGTATATATATATTTATTTTTTTAAATTCAGAATAGCTTTTCCAATTAATGAACAAATTTGTAATAAGAATAAGAAATATCCTTTTACTCGTATCAAAATATTAGAAAGCAACATGCATTTTAAAATCCAATTTCAGAAAAAGGAAGTTGTACAATTTTATATTTTCTTAAATGTTAACACATAACTTTTTAAAAAATATTCTGATTTTCATATTTATTTTATTTATTAGTTGTCATTGGAAAGAGTTTGTTTTCATGGTAGTCCCATGTCAATTTTATTTTAAAAAAAAAGGATAGTTGTCTACGTATTTTCCTTCAGGCTCTAACTTTGGAAAAAGTAGGACAATAACTTTAAAGTCTGGATATGTTGTTAAAGAACACAGTACTATTTTACATATCAAAAATATACTATCATATTGTTTATTGGAAATTTCTTCATAATTCAAATTATCATAATTATGATGATTAGTGAAAATAAATTAACAGGATAATTTATAAAGAACAAATGCATTTTGTAACTGCTCATTATATAAGGTGAATAAGAATTATCCTTACAACTTTGATATTCAATAAAATCAGAAAGAATAAAAGATAACGAAATAAAGCTTATAAATGTAACAACAAAACAAAGTTTTATTTGCAAGCAATTTTCTTTTTTTTTTTTAAGCAAAGAAGTATTTGTAAATTTATAAGCAAAAAAGGATACTTCTCTATTATCCTGTTGACCACTTGTGATAAGAAGAAACTACTGCCAAACTGTAACGCCAAATAAACAAATGGAAGAATGTTGCCATTGGAATCTCAAAGAATAAATAAATAAATACAAGAAATTCAGACGCCCCACTTAAAGGTGAAAATAAGCACTCGCCAGTCGCCACTCGTCGATAAAATTTGAAAAACTGGCGATTAAAAATATGGGAAGTACCGGCCAAATAAAGGATTTTCCGATTTCCTTTTTTCCCTACAATTCGCCATTTTTCCGCACTCGATCGCCAAAATTCTTGATTTTTCGCGTCCGATAGCCAAAATTCATGATTTTTCTGCACCCGATCGCCAAATTGTTTGATTTTTCAGCACCCGATCGATAAAATTCATGATTTTTTCCGTGTCCGATCGACGAAATTCAGGATTTTTCTGCACCCGACTGCCGACATTCATGATTTTTCTGCATCCGATCGGCAAAATTTATTATTTATACACATCTGATCAACGAAATTCGCGATTTTTCCGTACCTGATCGTCGTAATTTATGATTCATCTGCGTCCGATCACTGAAATTCATAATTTTTCCGCACCCGATCACCGAAATTTAGGATTTTTCCGCGTCCGATCGCCATTTTTCATGATTTTTCGCACCTGATCGCCAAAATTTATGATTTTTTCCGTGTTCAATCGACGAAATTCAAAAATTTTCCCGCACCCAATTGTCGAAATTTGTGATTTTCCGCACCCGATCGCCAAAATTAATGATTTTTTCTGCGCCCGATCGACGAAATTTATGATGTTTCCGCCAGGGTTGTTTGATTTAAATCAGCTTGATTTAAATCATGATTTAAATCAAATGATTTTTAAAAAAAAATCTTTGATTTAAATCAGTTTTTTTAACATTCATATTTACTGGTTGAATAAGGATCAAATTCCTCATTCATGTTAAAATTAAAGTTAAAATCATTCATTTCAGATTAAAAATTACCTTTTAATAACATTAAATAAAACTTTTTTAGATTAAAAACACGATTATATTATGAAAGTAAATGCAACACTGCATTAAAAATATTATCTATCCATAATACATTCTCCAAAACTACTGATAAATACTTACTAATTTTTAAAGTTTTTTTTCTTAGTCACTTCCATTTTTTGAAAGCAAGATGCTGAAGCTAAAGCTATTTAATATAATAGTATTTTCAGTGGAGAGTCACTGTCTCTAAAGCAAATTATACATAATTCACAAGTTTTTTTTTTACATTTACCTGCAAATTACAATATCCCATATGTTGATGTTTATGTATTGATCATATAATGTGATCAATACATGAACTAATTATAACATAAATATTTGGACTGTTTGTCTAACATAGAATTAATTCCAGTTTCATGTTTCTTCTATAATTGAAAATACTTTAATCCCTGTAACTGATCCCTTTCCTCTTTCTTTTCCTAGAATTCATTGCTTATTGCAATGAAAAAAAAAAATAAGAAATGTTATTGTACTAAGCTAAGCACTAAGCAGTCATTCGTATTGTCAAGTAAGCAAGATTGTTTTCTAAAATTGACCATGGCTGAGTAAGGGAAGGGGGCAATAACACTGATAATTGATAGCTTCACACTTCTAGTTATAGGATTACCTTGCATTTGGTGCCTTAGAATAGTATAGTGTGAATTTGACTAATGATGAAAAAAAGAAAGCCTTAATTTTTGCTAAAGACAAATGCAGTTCACATTTTATATATGTGATAATGAAATTTCAAGGAAAATCTGATCCTTTTTCTAAATTTTTATTTGATGAAGACATCGTAACAAAGATTTCTCCCTTAGACTGGTGGAAAACACACTTTGATTCAGAAATTTGTGTATCAGATGGTGAGGGGAGTGTAAAGAAAGCCATAGAGCAACTGTTTACAGCAACAGCTACTTCTCCCTCTGTGGAACGGATTTTTTTAACATATGGTTTAGTTCAATCTAAACTTAGAAATAAATTAGGAAATGATAAAGCAGCCAAATTGGTGTTCTTATACAAAACCTTATATGCATAAATAGTTAAAAATGTTAATATAATGGCATATATGTAAATAATCTTACTTATAATAAAATCCAAAGGCGAGAAAGTGTCTGTAACGGTACTGGGTTGTACCACTCTGCGATTCGACCGTAGTTAAACGCCATGTTAGGCTTACTGAAAAAGAAGTTATATTATCTACTTTCGTCGTTTAAATATTTGTAAAAGCATATTCAAGCTTTTAAATCTTTTAATTTTGTTTAAAACCTTAAAACACTATTTCATATAAAAAAAAATTCTGTAAGCACTTTTTTTTTCAGAATGCGGTGATTTATTTCCTTGGGAGAGATTTGAGGTTGATTCAGTATAGTGTCGCCATCTACTGGCAGATTTTGAAATTGGCTTCCATCGTTCCGTATTTCGGGTCCTCCCGAAATTCACGATTATTTGACAAAATTCATGTTTTTTTCGTGATTCTTTGACAAAATTTGCATTTTTTCTGCTGTTCTTTGACAAAATTTAATTTTTTCGTAATCCTTTGAAGAAATTTGCATTTTCTTTTTGCGATCCTTTGAGGAAATTTGCGTTTTATGCTATTCTTTGATGAAATTTGCCTTTTACTCACGATCCTTTGACAAAATTCGAGTTTTTTCTGAGATTGACGAAATTAGCGGTTGTTTTTTTCGATCCTTTGACGAAATTTCACTTTTTTCACGATCGCTTAACGAAATTAGACATTTTTTCGCAGTGCTTTGAAGAAATTTGTGGGTTTTTTTTTTCTAGACCCTTTGAAGAAATTCATGTTTTTCCGCGATTATTTGACGAAATTCGCTGGGTTTTTTTTTTGCGATCCTTTAACCATTTTTTTTTTTTTTTTGTGATCCCTTGATGAAATTTTACACTTTTTTCGAAGTCCTTGGAAGAAATTTGCGTCTTCTTCGTAAGCCTTTGACGGAAATCGCGTTTTTCTGCAATTTGTTAACAGAATTGGCGTAGTAAAAATTTACAAATTTTCGAATTTTTCTTTCCGGACTTCAGGTTTTCCGGATTTTGGATTTTCGGATAATGGGTCATATACTGTAAAATGATTCTTTTTTATCAAATGTAATTAAAATATAAGAAATGCATAGTACAGCGTAATTTCCATTTAATTTTGCTTATGTAATCAAACAATGAGTTATATGGTTAGTCAAGCTGTTTAAAAACTCATTGATAACACTTTTTTACAAAAACTTTCGCACATGGATTATTTGTTAATATTTGATTTTGTCCAATCGTTGAACTATTTCAGAAATTTAATACTAAGTAAAAAAAAATAATAATATATATATATATATATATATATATATATATATCCTTATGATTTTTATTTGTAGAAATCATTTGTCCTTTTTAAAATGTATTTTTCTACAATACAAACCCTTCAATAATAAATCTCCATGCTGTTTGTTTGTATGAAGTCTTATGAAAATGAAACGCAGATCAACAATCCGTCATTTTTGACGGGGTTATATACTATTACAAAATAAAAACCAGATTTTGTAAAAAATTGAATTGTAATCTAATATTAAACTATTATTTTATATTAATGATTTAAACAATTATCTGTTTATAGATATTCACCAATGTTAAACTGTTTCTATTTAATATTTTGTCATAACTTAAAAATTATAGAATTGTTCTTGCATGATGCATAATAAATATATACCCATATGCATTTAGCATTCTTTGTTGTATTTATTATACGTTGTTATATAAAATCTGTGTTATTTGGAGTAATACACGAAAGAAAATTTTAATAACTTTAAAATTAAATAGAAATTTATATAACACACATATTTATATGTATAACAATTTAATATTAGAATGTTTTAAATTTTAAATGAATCATCTAAATTTGTTTGCAACAATTTTAAATTTAAGTTATTTTTAATTCTTATCTAGAAATTGTAATGAAATTAATAGAAATATGTAAATCTATACAGGAAATATAAATAAATATGTGCAGAGTACACAAATAATATTATACTAAATAAATATTTAAAAAAATCAAAAAAATCCGATTTAAATCAAAAAAATCTGATTTAAATAAAAAAAAATCCGATTTTTTTGAAAAAATCGCGATTTTTAACAACCCTGGTTTCCGCACTTGATCCGCACTTTGTAGCCCCTACCTTCTAGGTGCCACATTAGAATATCATTTAAAAAATGCGCCTGAACAATTTAAAAACACTGCGTTAAAATTGTTAGAGTCATTTTATGTAGACAACTGTGTTACGAGTGTTGATAATAAGGAAGAGCTAAACAGATTTATCGAAGAGTCAAAAACTCTTCTTAACAATGCTAAATTCGAGCTTCGCGGGTGGGAGCATAGTTTTCGAGAAGTTTTTACAGGGGAAAATGTCCCTGTTTTAGGGCTAATGTGGGATTTTAGAAGGGATACACTAGCAGTTGATTTAAAAGAAATTTCAGAGGATGATCGCCTAGTAACTAAAAGAAACATTTTATCGTCTGTACACAGAATTTTTGATCCTATCGGATACACATGTCCTGTAACATTAGAACCTAAAATATTATTACAGGAGTGTTGGAAAGCTAAAGTGACATGGGACACGGAATTACCTGTTTCTATCAAGAAAAAATTTGAAAAATGGAAAAAACAATTAGGAAAATTAGGGACTATTGAAATACCTAGGTGTTTTTCTCGAGATGCAGATAAGTTGCATTCCTTGCACGTTTTTTGCGACGCTAGTAAAGTAGCGTATGCTACGTGTATATTTATACGGACCGAAAATGAGAACGGCGGTTTCTGTCAGTTGGTTCAAGCAAGAAGCCGAGTTGCTCCTATGAAAACAATTTCTATTCCGCGGTTGGAATTACTGGCTTGTAATATTGGGGCTAGATTAGCAAGTAGTGTTAAAACTGATTTGAAATTAGATAACATTGCCATTTTTTATTGGACTGATTCGGCCAATGCGCTTTACTGGATAAAAAGAAATGAAAATTGGGCACCTTTTGTTTACAACCGAGTGTCTGAAATTCGCTCATTAAGTGATCCTTCAAAATGGCACTTTATTCCTGGCCAATTGAATCCTGCTGACCTGCCTTCAAGGGGTTGTACCGCTGAGGTTTTAGCCCGAGATAAATGGTGGGAGGGACCGCAGTGGTTGAGAAAACCAATGGACGAGTGGCCTAAATCGGAAATGTTTCCCGATTTTGAAACAATCGATGCAGAAAAAAGAAAAACAATTATTAGTGCTACGAATGTAAATGTTCACAGTGAACAATTTTACACTAGAATTTCATCCTACGATAAATTAGTAAAAGTAATCGCGTGGATATACAGATTTTACAAAAATTGTAAGAAAGCTAAAGAAGAGAGAGAATTTAAAATTTTAACTGTAGAAGAGCAGAATGAAGCTGAAAATGTATTGTTGAAATTAGTTCAAAAATCGTTTACTGGTCCTGAAGATAAACGTCTAAAAGCATTTCAGACCACAACAGATTCGGCTGGAGTTCTGCGGCTGAAATCACGTATACATTTGAGAGATGATATTCTGAATTTCAGATTTCCTATTATTCTTCCACATGACCATCCTGTAGTTGAAAAATTAATTAGATCTAGACATTTGAAACTATTTCATGCTGGTGTACAAATTATGATGTCTAATTTAAGGGAAGATTTTTGGATCTTAAAATTCCGAAAAACTGTCAGGAAAATTATTAGAACCTGTGTAAGATGTAGACGACACGATTTTAAACCAGTAGAAATTTCCACTCCTCCCTTACCTGAAGATAGAGTAAGAGAAGCTGCCATTTTCCAAATTGTTGGTCTGGATTATGCCGGTCCGCTTATTCTTAAAGAAAATAGGAAAATCTGGCTAGTAATATACACTTGTGCTGTTTTTCGAGCAGTTCATTTTGAACTAGCTACCTCATTATCAACGGAAGTGTTTTTAATGACGTTGAGAAGATTCATAGCCCGTAGAGGCAGACCTTCTATTATCTATACAGATAATGGTAAAAATTTTGTAGGAGCGGAAAATTTGTTGAAAGAAATAAACTGGAATTCAGTACAAAATGATAGTATATCAAGGAAAATTATTTGGAAATTTATACCTCCTTCAGCTCCGTGGTGGGGAGGGTGGTGGGAGCGATTGATTGGCCTAACCAAGAGAATACTCAGAAAGGTTTTAGGAAAAAGTTCTCTAAATTACAAAGAAATACAAACCATTATATGTGACCTAGAAAGTGTTATCAACAGTCGCCCGCTTACTTATGTGTCAGAAGATTTAAATGATCTCGTACCTCTCACTCCGTCCATGTTCTTGCTAGAAGTGAAAGGTAGTGGTACACCCGATATTGATATTCTAGATGCCAAATCATTGAACAAAAAGCTTGTTTATCAACTGAAAATAAGACAAGACCTTCGTAAACGATTTAGATCTGAATATTTAGGCCAATTGCGACAACCTAGTAGATGGAAGAAAATACAGAAACCTTTAGAAATAGGTGATGTTGTGATTGTTTCCAGTGACAATAATAAAAGAATTGATTGGCCTCTGGCCAAAGTGATTGAAATTTTTCCATCTAAGGATGGACACATCCGCTTAGTGAAAATAAGAATGAAAACTGGGGAATATTTAAGACCTACAAGCAGGTTAATACCCTTAGAAGTATCACAAGATAATGACAGTATGAGAAACCATTTCAAGGACATTAAAAAGAAACAAGATTTTAATGAACATAAAGGTGCTAGTAATCCTCCTAGTGGTTCGGTCAGCGACAGTACATCGGACGTTTCGGTTCGTCGCTCCAGATACGGGCGTATCATAAAACATCGAACGAATTGGGTTTGAGTTCCAGATCCCGAAACTCAAAGGTGGGAGGATGTTGTAATTGGGAATTCATTTCCTGTTGCATCATCCAAAACCCCCTTTGCTTCTCAAAGTTTTGAAACGTAAAAAGCATCTACGCAATGTAGAGGTAGGAATGTGCTCTGATTAGCTGAAAAGAGACAATGAAGCTGGCGCGTGCGCGCAACATTATGTTTTTCTTCTCTCCTGTAACTGTTCTTGAATATTTTTTTTTTAGAACTTTAGTTTTTGAACTGTAACGTTTCAGTTTAGTATTGTTTATGATTATGATTGTAAGAGAGCGTGTCGCTCCGTATTAGAAATGTATATAATGATGTGTGTTCGTCGTTTTATTTGTCATTAAATAGTGATGTGTTTATTTATCTCAGAATTTTATTTGAGTCAAGATTATTCTCCCGTGAATATTGCATATATTGGAATATATCGAATCATCTGAAAGACGTTCTTTATTGAAGCAATGGAGCCCCGATGCCCGTTTTTTGGAACTTAGAAGGTAAGAAAATTTGTTTCTTACTGATTTTATTTTAAATAGTTTTAGAAATCAATTATATCAAAATTGATTAATTATATGTTGTCAACCTCAGCTGAATTTTATTATAGGCAGTTGGAGTTGCCACACTTACAGTCTATAAATAACCATATTTCCTCTGCTGAACCACCAAACTTTAATTTTAGAAATTTCAAACCCTTGGATAAATACCTGTATAAAGATTAAATAATTTATTGATATTTATATTTAATAACATTAATTTGAAGGATTAACTCCTTGGTTTTGGAATAAATAGTTTTATAAATTGTAATTATTTCTAGATGAGAGATTAAATATATTTCCTAAGTACAAACTTTAAAAAAGACTATTTTAAAAAAGAAAGAAATTTTCTCTTAAATAAAAATAATATTGATAAATAAAAATATTTTCTGTAGGAAGTTTGAGCAAAACTATCTAAGGATATACCTTTTTTCTTCAAAGTTGGGCAATCCTTTTTCAAGTGATTCACATTCCCACATAAATTGCATCTTCCACCTAAATAATATAAAACAAATATATTAAAGTGTTACAAATTTTACATATTAGTTTACATTTAAAAATTTAGATATTAGAAACTTTTTATTCTAATTGACTACATGATTATTTAATTGTGAGATGAAAAAAATGTAAAAAAGAACTTTTCAAATATAATTGTAATGACAGAACCTATAGTTACGTTTAAATTTTTTTCCAGAACAAAGTAGAAAAAGTCTTTAGGGACTTTATGTGGGCAGAGGACTATCTTATTGTTTAAAAGATATCTTGAAAAGCAGTACAAATCATACTGTACCCATAACGCATCAATTGTCAACTAAATTGCTCAGATCAGATTTGTAAAATAAGAATTAAAACTACAGAATGTAAAAAATAGGTAAAAAATATATTTTGTAGTGAATTCTTATAGATCAACATTATGCATGAACTTTCGTTTCCTTATTTTATACATAAATTTTTATTATTTGAGAATAAGGTACTTACAGTATGGAAGAAAAGAATTGTTTGAATTCATAAAAGGCTCTTTTATTTTTATTGTATGTGATATATTTTGTAATAAACGGTAATCTATTTTACAAGCCAAAATTCCCAGTCCCAGCTCGGTGTAAAAACTAAAAGTTCAGTCTGAGCCCAACTCTGTCCATTATGAAATTTTAAAATTTGGCTCGGTATAAAAACTAAAAGTTGAATCTGAGCCTGTCCCAGTCCATTATGAAATTTTAAAATTCGACCTCGTATAAAAGCTAAAAGTTTGTCCCGCCCAACTCAATTTCTGCAATATATGCCGATATTTCAGAAACAACATTATCATACAATTAAATTTTTCAAACAGATTTTATTTTCAGAAAAGATTATTTTATAAAAGATTTTATTTTCAGATTATATGTCTGAAATTCATGGAATACAGAATAACAATAATATAACCATTTAGAAACTAACATACATAAGCATTCATTAAATAACTGACTTACACAATTACATTCAAATGAAGATTCAGTATGAAAATCAATGTAGTTTAGAATGAAAGAAAGAGATGATTAAAGAAAGTGATAATTTCAGGGCTGCCACTCCAGAATGGCATCAAAAATAGTTGCTTTAGTAGCCTACAGTGAAAAAAAAAGTAGCCAAAACAGTAGCATTTGTACAAAAATAGTAGCAGAAATAGCTGCATGATGACTTAAGAAAAGGGGGGGGGGAGCAAGAATCCCTATTTGCAATAAAAATATCATGAAAATCCACATCTTTCTCTACAGTTTATGCTACCACCCAAATTTGCCACTTTTTGTATTTTTATTATAAAATCACACACAAAAAAGAGGAAAGAATGAAAGGAGAAACTTTTTAAATTAACGTCTGAAATATAAGGTCAAAATGCAAGAAAAAAAAAAAAAAGGAAAGAATGAAAGGAGAAACTTTAACATCTGAAATATAAGATCAAAATGCAGTTTGGTTTTCCCAACAAAACAATTTCCAAAATTGTATATATGCTTGCCTTACACTTGGGTATTACTGTGAGGAAAGAAAACTAAAGAACAAGAAAACTTTTATTGTATGTTATTAGCTGCAATTTTAAGAATATGTGTACATAACTAATCTATTCTTTACAAGAAATTTATGCAAAATAAAACAGCAAAATAGGCATAAATGAAATGTGATTTTACAGACACCAATGGGCCAAATAAAGCCATCTAAATAAGTAAGAAATGTAATATTCTAAATGTTTTTCTCAACATTGTAAACCTGTTATTAAATTTAAAAATAGAACAGAAAACAAGATTTTCTCATTTCTAAGTAGCATTCATTTAAGCTTGTTTAATTCAAATTTCTAGTATGAAACATTTATACGAGGTTAGAAACAAATACGATTCACTCAGCACTAGAGATGTGGGGAGGAAAATTTTCTAGAAAATTTTCCACTATATTTATCTGGAAAATTTTAAATGTGCAACAGGCAATTTTTTAGTAATTTTTTTATAGGATATGTTTGAACTTTCCATATTTTCTTTTATTAGTCAATCTCTGTACCATTTAAACAAAAACTACAGGTTATAATTTTAACTTAAGATTTGTCATATTGTTTAATTTGCAACTCAACAATTCAATTCACCCTTTCATAATAAAAGAACACTCACAGAAAATGAATCTGCCATATTTCTTGTTATTTGATATATTGCCCAATATGGTACTTTTTAATTAATTACAGAGACATTATATAGGGGTGATTGTGTTCAGGTTATATAACCTGAATTCATGAATTTTTTTCAATTTCTATGTAGAAATTCTGTTTTTTCTGATAGTTAAATTCATAAAATAAGACTAAAATAGAAATTTCATATGATTTCTAAACATAATTAAAATTCATATTTTTCATAATTTGACCTCCCTGTAATAAATTATTAGTTCCCTCCCCACCTATCTCCATATAGAAACGTTTTCTTGCTAAAATTTCAGGTATATTTTCATGAACCCACAATCACCCCTGATTATATATGCATAATAGTTATAATGGCTGTTCTCAAATCCAAAGGGGCTACTTTCAGACACATCTTTTAATTCATTTTTGTTCAGAAATGCATGAAATGGGCAGGTGTTGTAATTCAGAAACTTTGTAATCGGAACACGTCTTCCATTTTTTGGTACGGACAAAAGATCCTACAGAAAACACTATCAAAGCTGGCATTTTGAGCCGAATTATTGATAATTCAGTGCCAGAAAGGAGAAAAATGTGTTCTCACGTGACACAAATTGCCTATAACTCGATAAATAATTTATTTATCAAAAAATGGAAAACTCATTTCTATTGCAAATCGCTTCAATAGTCAGGCCAGCCAATTTTATGCCTTTGCGTTTAAAAATGAGTAAGAAATTGTGTCAGAAAGTTTCGTGTTGTTCAGCAGATCATTTGAGAAACACCTTAAAGAATAATTATATTTTAACTTTTCAGCTTTACACATGATTGAAAACTTATACAGGGTTCCTACGCGACTGGAAAATATAGAAAACAGGTAATTGTCAGAGAAAATGACAGGTGCTCAAAAAGTCATAGAAAAGTCAGATGAAATCGCATTTTTCCCCTAAAACCTGGAAAAGTCAGGGATTTAAAAAAAAAAAAAATATTATGTGCTATCATGGGTCAAGATTCTTCTGAATTCAATGTGCAAAAAATTCAGATTTTTTACTAGCAAGTAGTATTTTTGCTACATTCATATTTTTAACATAATGATGTTTTAGCCATACAAATTTGTTTTTAAATAGGTGATACTTCTGTGAAAGAAATATTGAGCTATGTTAAAGTGGCTAGGATGAAATATCAGGAATATTTAAATAGGAAAAAGAAAGAAAATTATAAAACAAGCAAAAAAAGAAAAGCTGTAGCTAAAATTAAATTGTTAAAAGACAAAAAATTGGAAGTTGCATAACATAACAAACTGTTTCTGAAACAACACAAATAAATGACATGGTAGTAGAAATGTCAAAAAATGTTTGAATGGTTGATATGTAAAATCTAATTATATCAATAAAATGTTACTTTAAATCCATCCAAATTGTATATTTTTAATTGTTTTTAATTTTTTATATTTTAAATATCAAATAATAGATTTTTAGTTTCAATTTTATAGATTACTTTTATTTTCAGAGGTATATTTAATCATTAAGATATAGAATTGCTATTCATATTTCTAAAAATGTCGTGAATTGTGGGCATGGCATTGTAGGAAAATGGTCTGGAAAAAACCTGGAAAAGTCAGGGAATTTTGTTATTCAAATAGAGTATGAACCCTGATTATAAATCACAATATCTATGCTTTGCAAATTATTTAATGTTTTTGCTTATTGTTTTTTGTTGGAAGGGGAAAACTCAAAACCGTATCATATCCAGAATTGATGAAAATACTCCAGTTTTGTTTACTTGTAGCCACTAGTGAACGAGAGTTTAATTTTACAATACTTTATTAATTTAGTGGCTTAGAAAATTTTCCGGAAAACCCACAACTCTACTCAGCACAATGAACAAATCTACAGTTAATCATTTGTGGTTCATACAGCCGTTAAAGGGTTAAATACCTTTAAAAACAATCAAAAATTGGACAAATATACTGTAAAGCATAAGGGTTGTGGTGGGTGGTAGCCAAACCAAAAATCAGTAATTAGTTTCCCACTAAAATTTGAATGATTGGTATCTTTGTACTATATTTAGATAACAAAAATATATATATATATATATATATTTAATTTCAAATGGAAGTTTTTACAGATTTAAAAAATTAAATAAAACACTTAAGAAATTGATATGGAAAAATTAGGTCAGGATATTGGGTTAAAAAAAATTGCAATTCTGGGGACTGATTTTTTTTTTTTTTTTTTTTTTTTTTACAAAAATAGTAGCTGGGATTGGAGAATAGTCTCCTTTTTTCTGGTTTTCCTTCCTTTTGAAGGATTTTGGACTAAAATAGTAGCCATAGTTGCCTGATGCTGAAAATAGTCGCTTTTAGTAGCATTTTAGTTGCAAATGGCAGCCCTGTAATTTTAAAGCTCTAAAAAAATAGAAAAAAATATTTACCTGTAATTTATTAAATCAAATTATGATTTTGTTAAACAAATGTACAACAATACTAATATTTTTTACAATAAATAAATAAAAGGGCAGTACAACAGTCTCAGGAAGAGAGAATGAAGTCCAGGCCCAACTCTGCAAAAAAAAGTAAGTCTTGGGAAGAGTGAAGATCAGGCCCAGACCAGCCCGAGTCTGCAGAAAAAAAGCAATCCCAGGCTCAGTCCGGCCGACTCTAATGAAAGAAAATTGACCCAAGAGCTGGGCTGGGCTCAAATTTTGTGTCAGGTCCGGGTCAGTAGACTTCTAATCTATTCTACATATTAATTTTAACCTAATTTTTAAGCATTCAAAAGTAGCACCATAATTTTCTGACATTTTCAAATTCAGTTAACAAATTATTCTAGAAATACAAATTTTTATCAATTTTGATTCAGTGGTTAGTGCAATACAAATTATTGAAAATTGAACTAATTCATTTTAAAGAGATATGTTAGTTAGTGATGGATGATTCTTGATTCAACAATCAAGTAAATGTCATTGTAGAAAATAACAATTGATACAATCATCGATCAATTTCAAATTTTACAATCAAGATATTCTACAATCGATTGTCACACTGAGAAACTAAAAACAATAATTGGAAAATTTAGGGAATATTCTAGCAGGAATTTGATCGTAGTGATGGAGATTGCTCGATAATTCTGATATCGCAATGATTTGCTCCTGATTAAGGTTTGAAAGACAGGCAATAGCAATGAACGATTGCTTGATTGGTGTTTGACTATATGAAAACCATAAAACATGATAAAAATTATCCTAAAGGGCACTAACATTGAGGGCAAGATTAATATTACAAAATAAAAACAATTTGGCTCAAGCACTATGAGATAGGGAAGAGAGGGGAGTGCGGAAGCAAAAAGAGAGGGCTAATTGCATTTAAGGCAGTGTTCAAATTCTCTGCTCAACAACGCGAAACTTTCTGACACATTTTCTGATTCATTTTTAAATGTAAAGGCATAAAATTGACAGACCTGACTGTTGATGCAATTTGGGATAGAATGGCATTTTCAGTCTTTTGATAAATAAATTACTTATATGTCAGTTTGGAAGAGATTTGTGCAGAATTATGGAAGTTATTGTGTCCATAAAAAAGTGATATGGATAGATACAGTTTTAAACTGGGGTTGGTTTTGGGTTCTAGGAGTCCTGATTGGCGTAGATCTGCAAACATTTTTCAGAAATTCCAACATAGGGATGAATGCAATAGATAGTATTTTTTTACGAAATCTACCTAAAAACCACACATATATTCAGGCCAAAAAAAAAAAAAAAAAAAACATATCCAACTGCAAAAAAACCCTCACCAGTCAGATTTTATGAAAAATAATATTGAAAAAGCATTGTCTTGGTGATGAACAGAAAAAAATGAACAAAATACACAACTATGTTCTAACAATTATAACATTTTATAACATTATAAGCATTTTCTTGATCTTATATTATTTTTTTATATAGTCTCATGATTACTGAAAATTACTTGTAATACACACATAAGGAATAACACAAAATTATAATCACATAATTTTTCACTATAAAAATTACAAACATGAACACCTCTTTAAACTACTAAATCATTGAACAAACAATTTAAATTTAAATATTAACGCGTCAGCCAATCATCATACACGTCTCCCAAGAAAGAACATAGTCGTCGTCTGTGGTCTGTTAAAAAAAATAATTTTAAGATTTTTCAATTTGCTAGTTTAATTGGGAACATTAGCTTGTAAAATATTTTATAAAATGCTTATTGTACACAAAATTTTTAAATAAATTTATTCCATAATTAGTTATTAACAATATCCAGTAATATGTAGCTTTTAAATCTATATTATAAAGCAAAAACATGTCCGTGAGCAACGCTGATATCATATTGACAGTGGTAATACCTGACCAATAAACTTCGTTTTTACTGCAATTTTTTTTTATGATATCCCACAATTTCAAATTTTAAACCGTTGAATAAGAAAGGGGAAATGTTCTTTCAAATGCAATTTGTTTGAAAACTGTATCTCAATTTACTGATTTTTTATCAATTTTTAAATAATTTTTAAGCATGAATTTTTGTTAAATCTATCTCTATTGCATGCAGCCTGTTTATGAAAGATTAACCCATTTGCACTAAAAACAATATAAATAGATCAGCCTTTGTTTCCAGCTAATATTCCATAGTAAAATTCAAACTTCATCAATAAATAAATAAAATACAAATTTAACAGACATATAATCGAACTGCAACCTAGACCACTAAAATTATCAGGATCAAAAAGGCTGCTGTAAGTAGCAAAATCTCTGGCAAACTCCTGGCATGTAGCTAATGCAAAAGTACCCCTTTTAATAAATTTCAAAACTTTATTTGAATAATTAATATTTCTCATGTAAAAATGCATTTTATCGTTGTTAGTGATCAATCTAATATATATATATATATACACAGTGGCGCCGACTTCTGGGTCTGTGGTGCAGACCCTGAAAAGTATCTGCAGACCTTGCAATATCTCGGCAGACCCTGCAAAATGTGTTTTAAAATATCAAGAAACGGTAAATTTCATCGTAGGATCGTGAAAAAACAGCCAATTCTGTCGAAGGATCGCGACAAATTTCGTCGAAGAATCGTCAAAAAGCGGATCATTTCGTCAGTGTCTCGCAAAAACATCTAATTTCGTCGAAGTATCTCGCAAAAACAGCAAATTTTTTCGAAAGATCTCGCAAAAACGGCTAATTTCATCGAAGTATCTCGCAAAAACGGTAAATTTCGTCGAAGTATCTCGAAAAAACAACAAATTTTGTCGAAGTATCTCGCAAAAACAGCAAATAACGTCGAAGTATCTTGCAAAAACGACAAATTTCGTCGAAGTATATCGCAAAAACGGCAAATAACGTCGAAGTATCTCGCAAAAACGGCAAATTTCGTCGAAGTATATCGCAAATTTCGTCGATCTCTCAAAAACGGCAAATTTCCTCAAAGTATCTCACAAAAACGGCAAATTTCGTCGAAGTATCTCGCAAAAACGGCAAATTTCGTCGAAGTATCTCACAAAAACGGCAAATTTCGTCGAAGTATCTCGCAAAAACGGTAAATTTCGTCGAAATATCTCGCAAAAACAGCAGATTTCGTCGAAGTATCTCGCAAAAACAGCAGATTCCGTCGAAGTATCTCGCAAAAACGGCAAATTTCTTCGAAGGATCTCGAAAAAATGGCCAATTTCGTCGAAAAATCTTGCAAAAACAGCAAATTTCGTCGAAAGATCTCGCAAAAACGGCAAATTTCGTCGAAAAATCTTGAAAAAATTGCCAATTTCGTCGACAGATCTCACAAAAACGGCAAATTTCGTAGAAAGATCTCGCAAAAACGGCAAATTTTGTCGAAGGATCTCGCAAAAACAACAGATTTTGTCGAAGGATCTCCCAAAAACGGCAAATTTTGTGAAAGATCTCTCAAAAATGGCAAATTTCGTCGAAGGACTCGCAAAAACGGCAAATTTCGTCGAAGGACTCGCAAAAACGGCAAATTTCATCGAAGGATCTCGCAAAAACCACAAATTTTGTCGAAGGATCTAGAAAAAACAGCAAATTTCGTCAAAGGAACACTAAAAAAATGCGAATTTCTTCGAAGGCCCAAGAAAAAAAAGTGAATTTTGTGAAATAGTCGCAGAAAAGCTGCAGCATTCCCTTCGAAAACAGCACACACACAAAGTTTTATGCTTGTTAATACAGGTAAAGTTTTTAATCTGAAACAATATACTGAACTAATTTTTTAAAAATCGGGTTAACCTGAACCCAATTTGCAGGAATCTACACTCAGTCTGAAATCGACTCGAACCAAAAGCAGGGTTAATTAAAAAGTTATCTAAAAGTGGTAAGTGGTCTAAAATGTTCTAAATTTGCATTAAATTGCATCAGCTCGAGCTCAGAATGCTCCCCCAGACCCCCTAATTCATTGAGCTCGCTTCGCTCGCTGTCTACCTCACCATATCATGTGTTTCCCAACCCCCTCAAATCTGCCCTTGTCGCAGACCCAGCTATGGGACCAAAGTTGGCTCCTATGATATATATATATATATATATATATTAAATGTAAAAAATCTATTAGAGTTTTCAATTAAAAAAATGGTTTTCACCTATATTTTGTAACCCAGGAAGTTCAGGGTAGATTCTTTAGAACTGTTAAATGTTTTTAAAAGTATTTTTTTATACCAAATAAAAATCCTAAAGTCATGCAAAAAAAGCTTCTGCTAGCTCAAATTTACTTCTAGCATCTTTGATCTGTTTAAAATATATTCTAAATAAAGTTTTATAATTAGTTAGTTATTAAAGCTTACCTTTAGGGTAAACACCACGCTTGTTTTGGGGGCAGCTTCGAGAAATATGGCCTTGTTCTTGACAAATAAAACATTTAGCAAGAGGAAATCCTAAAACAAAAAAGTTTCAAGCCAATTGCATTAATGAATTAATTTATGGAGTCACTTCAATACAAAATATTATATAAATTCAGCCAAAGCAATGTTATTTTAAAGAGAGAAAAAAATACATGTTGAAAAATTATATAAACATATATGACATATGTCTCTAGTCTCTATATATAATAAATAACACCTTTATTATTATTTTTTTTTTTTTATGCAGTGTTATGAAAAGAAATATTCAAGAAAAGGTACATAAATAGTTTTAGATTTCATGTCTATGGCAGATGTATATATTAATGAATTTATCACCCAATAGAAATATAATCCCTTTAACTCCTCTATCCTACAGATATGTTTGAATTTGTTGTCTATTGGTCTCAAAATAAAACTTACCTAATGATTATTATCTAGATTTTGCATGATGTAAATTTAGTATCCCTCTCAAGGCAAATCGGTATTTTTAAACACTTAAGTATGGACATGAGAATTCAAGTGGAAGTCTTTCTAAAAGGTCGTCTTTGTTCTACTTTCCAGTTCAAACAAAGTAAATTTATACACAGACAGATTGATTCCATAAAGAACAATTTACCAAACATTTTTAAGTGATTAATGTTTTTTATTTGATTCAAATTAAAAAAAATAATAATTTTATAGAATGCCAAGTATCATTCATTTCAAGCATAAATTCCTTCTTTCAATTGCCAACACATGACTATAATTTAAGGTATATCGGTTAAGCATCAGTCATACCATAATAATTTTAAAACCATGGATTCAACTCTGGTAAAGGTATAGGACACAATAAAGAAGATGAGAGGTTGGTACTTTTAAACACTTAACTTTGAAATTAATTTTATAACTGGTAATGATAATGTTTGTATTAGGGATGCACCGAATAGTGAATATTCGGCTATCCGAATAGTAACAGTGAGGCCCAATACCAAATATTCGGCCAACTGAATAGTAACTATTCGACCGAATACTCAACTGGCAGAATATTTTTATATTTCAGAATTTAAAAGTATTAAAAGTTAAATTATAAAACAATTTTACATAATATTTAACACACATACCACCAGTTAATGAGCTAGACCTTTTTACAAAAAACCTTTACACGCACAAAAAATTGTGCTTTGAGTTATAACTTAAAAAGAGGATAGTCTTAAAACTTTTTTAATTAATAAAGCTTTAAACTTCGTGGCTACTTCTGTGAATTAAAATAAATTTATAAAATGGTCTTATATTCTAAAACAAATACTTTAAAATCAAAGAAAATTTTTAATGAATTAGAAGAAACATTCTACAGTGATATAGTGTTGTGTTTATTTCAGAGCTGTAGCTAGGAGTAAATAGGGAGTGCTCAAGAAAATATAGGAGGGGGGGGTGGGGACTCATACTATTTCTCTCTCTCTGACATATGCACACATAAACACATATATGATCAAAGTATTATATAGAAAGGTAAATTAGTGCATATTCATATCGTAGGCACTATGTTTCTTATTAAACTGTTTATAATAACTTTATTTGATGTTAAGAAAATTAAAGGCTGCAGACAGGGATGTAATGGAGGATATATGGTGGAAACACCGTATACCTTCTGTATTATTTTAAGGATTTTTCTGGATTTTTTATACCCTCTGCCTATAGTGTATACCCCTCTGGGTTTTTTTACGACTACATCACTGGCTGCAGAATAAAAATTTTCAGTGTATAATTACACTACTGAAATAATAAGTGAAGCAGCGATGCCGTGGACATGCTATAGCACGTAAATTACATGAAAAATTGGAGTTGTGATACAAAAAAATTGTTTTTATGCGTCCCATGGGATGTGTAAATTCTTCAAAATATCGGAAAAAGTATGGCAAAAAAAAGCATCCCCAATGTGCTGCAAAAAAGCTCGAATTTCATCGAACAGCTGCAGGAAAAAACACAAATTTTGTCAAAGAATTGCAAATTCCGTCCAAGGACCGCAAAAAAACGGCAAATTTCATCGAAAGATTGCTGAAAAAAGACAAATTTTGTCGATGAATCTCACAAAAAAGGCAAATTTCGTAGAAGAGTCACAGAAAGAAGACAAATTTTGTCAAAGAATCGCAGAAAAAAATGCGAATTTCATTGAAGGATCGCGAAAAAAATGCACAATTTGTTAAAGGGCTGCAGAAAAAAATGGCAAATTTCGTTGAACGATCGCGAAAAAACGGCAAATTTCGTTGAACGATCACGAAAAAATGGCGAACTCTGACCAAGTATTGCAAAAAAAGGCAACTTTCGTTGAAGGATATAAAAAAAAACAGCAAATTTCGTCGAAAAATATTGAAAAAACGTAAATTTCGCCGAAGGATATCGAAAAAATGGCAAATTTCACCGAAGGATCTTGAAAAACGACAAATTTTGTCGAAGGATCTCGAAAAAACGGAAAATTTTGTCAAAGGATCTCGAAACAAAAAAAACCCGGCAAATTTTGTCAAAGGATCTCGAAAAAAATGGCAAATTTCGTCAAAGAATCACGGAAAAAACGCGAATTTCATTGAAGGATCGTTATAAAATGGCAAATTTTGTCGAAGGATCTAGAAATAACACGAATTTCGTCCAAAGGCCAAGGGAAAAACGCGAAAATCATCAAAGGATCTTGAAAAATGGCTAATTTTGTTGACAGATCGCGAAAGAAATGCAAATTTCGTCAAAGGGCCGTGGGAAAACGCGAAATTAGTCAAAAGACCGGCAAAAATACATGAGTTTCATTGAAGGATCGCGGAAAAAATGCCAATTTCGTCAAAGGAACAGGGAAAAAACTGCTGATTTCGACGAAGGATCATTGTGACGGAGATAAAATTATTTAAGTGCCGTTATAGTATTATTATTATTTAATGGATGGAGGAATAGGATCGTATAGTGAACTTTAAAATATTGCAGTTGTGATTTAAATAGCAATTAACCCTGCACAATTTGTGCATCTGTTCTTTTGGTCAAAAATTCTTAAGAAGAGAAACAATCATAATAATAAAATGAATTAAACGGTCTTACTTGAGTGAAATAATAGATGCAGACTATAAATGATGAATACTTCGTAAGAGTTGGATCCATAAAATCTTTATTGTAATTCTTGAGGAAGGAGGAGAATAAAATCAGCTGCACATCATTGCTTTAAAAAGTACTGGCTCAAATTTCGTAAAATTAGAAGAATCTTTGAAATATACCTTCTGGCCATGTCCATGAAGAATTATAGAATTAATTCAGGAGTCAATTAAATTTTCCAGTTGATTTTTACTTTTAAAATATTGAATTAAATTTTACAACAGCATATTTATAAAATAATTAAAAACTGAAAACGCGAAATTGATCTCCAAAGAATCAGCGCCACGGCGATTCTATGGCCTCAGATCAGACGACGTTTTGCATAAATTTACAGCATCATTTTTATTAAAATTCTGTTGGAAAAATGTGCAACATTAGTATATATACTCAGAAAAGGGGTGCACAAATGTGACAGCAAGATTAATGTAAACTAATTTGTTGATTAGGAATTAAAATAACAAATCAGAAAATCATTAACATTTAATAATTAAAAGAACCATTCTAATTTGTATTTGAAAGACCCTTTCGCCTGCAGCGGCAAAACAAAACAGCTCCCGAAAACACAGGGAACAAGAGCGACAGTGACGCATGCGCACAACACACGAGCGGGGAAGAGCCGCCGAATGACGATGACGTCACAGCTCAGCGCCGATTGAAGCGAACTCAGAGAACGAAGGAGGGATGAAGTAACGCCGTGAAAACACTGCTGAAAAAGCAACGTACAAGGAGCGTGATCGCTGGTAAAAAGGCATTTTAAAAGAACAGCAATTAAACTGGAAAGGCTATAAAATAGAAATACATTGAGCTGAAATATAAAGTAATTAAAAAAAGATAAAACTGTGATATATCTTTATCACAATACCCCCATTCACCGAAAAAAATTTTGACTGACCAGAAGGAGAAAAAGGGTTAAAAACAGTATAAGACTTTTTCGACAAAGGGAAGACAAAATTTTTAAATGCCAAAGTAAAAATGACAAAATTACATAAATTTAGAGCCATGAAAAGTAAATTAAATAAAATTTGATGTGATGCGCAGCGACCAAAAAGAAAAAGAGAAAGAATATACATCATTGTAGTACATTCAAAAATCTCATCACAAATTGTACAAGTTGTTATAGTATACAATATAAGAGTATACAGAAGCCCCATTGCATTTTTTAGCAAAGAAAGGCATACCTTCCATTAATCTTGATCTCTAAACAAATACCATCATGTATATAAAAAAACAAGCTAATATTTTCTTTAAATTAGCAATGAGATCATATCAAAATAGTTGCAACAGTAAAGCAACATAAAAAGAGTCGGTAATATCTTCATTATTCCGACTTGTCTAGACAAATATTTAAAATAATAATAAGTTGCAATTTTAAAGCAACAAAAAGTCAAGAATACTTTAAATTCTGACTGATGCCTAGGACTTTTAAAAATATAGAGCATATAAATTAACTCTAAATAACATAAATGTGCACAAAAACAATCCATTGTAAGGATTTAAATTCTTTCAAAGGCCTAAGTATGTACTTTTTTTTTTTAAAGTCATACATATTGCATTAGTAATAATTCAAATCATATAAAATTAAGCATTTAATACAGGGATCATTCTAGAGAGTTTCAGAGGGGCGGCCTACCCTCATGCCCTTTTTAGATAAAATCCCACCCTCATTGCCCTTTTTCCAGGTTGAATTCTACCCTCATTGCCCTTTTTCTAGGTAGATTTCTATCCTCCTTTTATTCCTGGGTTGAATCCTGCCTTGTTTGCATTGTACTTTCAAAAATTCTTTACCTATCTTTTATTTTTAGAATGTTTGTATGGTACGTCAGGGAGTACTCCTCTTTCCCTCTTTATTTCTTTGTGAAATACCCTGGTATGTCTAATCTTTGACTTCGAGTGATTCATCTTTCCATTTATCATTTTTTTCCATTGAACAAGACATAAAGAGTAACTAAAGGTCATTGATTAATTTCACCTTCTCTAGTGAAATATAGTATTAGATCAGGCATTCTGGCCTTTGACCACATGATAACTAATATAAGTTCTATAAAAAATTTGAGAAGTAGCTTTAGAACTTTTCTTTTGTAGCTTTTTCAAAACCAGTTTTGCTAAAACTGGGAAAAAGTTATCTTTTGAAGAAAAGTTTTAGGGAGAGAGGTTTTTGAATATCGTAGGAAAAGTTATGGAAATTAGAAATGTTATTGGATTTTTTAAATTAAGCAGTACTTTAAGCTGTTGCCAGAATTCTCTCCCCGCCAGTATATCGGCATATGCATTTATTACAAAAATGCCCTTTTTATGAAATGATGTGCCCTTTTCAACAAAATTGCCCTTATTATGTAATGTGCGCCCTGCCCTTTTTATGTTCTAGAATGATCCCTGTTTAATATAATGCACAAAATACTGATATCAATTCTAAACAAGTATATAAACGTGCATAACAATTATTACCCAAAATTTATATGAAATTTGCATAAAATTATGCTGCAACAAAATTTAAATTCATTTGTCATAAATAAGTAAAATCATCAAAATAGTTGGATTTAGTAAAAACTTTTCAAAATATAACAAAATAATGCACAAGTTTTAACCAACAACCAATGACACATTTCTTCAGTAATACTTCATACTTAATGTATTTGCAAGTACTCAATAAAAAAAATTCCGTAAATATTCAGTAAAAATATTTTTTCATGAAATACTCAATAGAACTCTTTCTGAAATATTCAACAAAATTCTTTCAAATATACTCAATTCATTTTTCTCTAGTATACACAATAAATTTTCTTTTAATATACCATGGTTTTTTTTGCAAAAAAAAATAATCAGAGAAAAACTGAGAAAAGGTGAGGAAAGGTGAGGATCCTCAAAAAAAAAAAAAAATTAACCATTAACTTTCATAAAGAAAGACAAGTTAAAATCAAATGACACATTTTATGAGAATTTAAAAACAAACACAGTGCACCGTTATGTAAAGCATGTCATTATTATAAATTTATATAATATTAATGAAAAGGATAATATATCCTATAGAAAAATCAGCTATTGACAATATATGAATTATTTGGGTGGTATCTACAAAACTTACCAACAGTGGTAATAGCCTCCCACAATCTTGAGACCATTATCAAATCAGTAAATCAAATAAATATAAACTATTAATATGTATTCATTACAATTCACAAAACACTAATAGCAGCCCGTTTTAAACAATTAGTAGATCTGCAAACTGAACAAACACCAAAACTTACAAGACTGTCAAAGGCGATCTCCAGAACCGATGACGAATCTGTAAATCAACTAAGCATAAAACATAATATAAATTCATCAAAATTTACAAAAATGCTAATAGCGATCCGTTAAACCATTAGCAAGTATGTAAACCAGACAAAAATATACAACATTCTTGCTAAAACTATTGTAAATAAACAGATGAATATTACTAACAAAATGCTTGAATGAAAAAAAAAATTTGTTTGTTTACAGATGAAGGATAATAAAGGTTCTGCTTTTACATAACAAATGATCAGATGTAATACCTTCAAAGAGTTCTAAAATCAGTTTTTGATTTTAAAAAGATGATTACACTGAGAAAAAAAGTAACTACTTGCTGAAAAGTTTGCAAGTTAAGTGGCACACTGGTTGGTTGATTGACATTATGGCAGTGTAGCAGCAAATTGGCCTTTTTCCTGAAACACACACCACTAAAATAAAATTGAAGACTTTATATGGATATTTTAGCACTAAAAAAATTAGCACTTAATGACATCTTAAATGAGCATTTGAAGACACAGCAGGTAAGAGCATTTGAAGACACATCAGGTAATTAGCAGAGACTAAATCATGAACTGTGGTTCCATGATGTTGAGGAATAAATGACAAAGTGGCACTTAGAATAAAATAACACAAAGAGCACAAGACTCTTGTTGAGAGGCGCTAGAAAGTCTAAGTTGCCTATATACATTTTTTGTATAGGTGTATTCAAGCAGGCAGAAATTACAGATTTGAGGCAATACAACACTACTTGCACACTTTAGAGACAAAATTGGGATTGGTGACATTTGAGAAAGTCACTAAGACTATAAAAGCATTTTAGATTCTTAGAAGAAAATAATATTCACCAAAATCATTTCACATGGAAGAATATTTCTTTATAATGCGCTGGAAAGTTCTAAGAATAATATTGCTTTGCATGTAAATTTGCAATATAATTTAATAGTGCAACAAAAATTTTCTTCATTTATAAAATAATTTTCTTCATTTATAAAATAATTTTCTTCAGGTGAGGCATATGGTAAAAATGATTTAGAAAACATTTGGTTATGAAATAATACTATAATAACAAGAAAAGGCACTATAATTTAAGCATACTAAAAATTTTCAAATAATCATAATAATTTTTCCAAATTTAAGAAGTTCCATTTGAGGAAGCAGCAATTTCTGTAAATGCTGTGAAACTGAACTTTAAAATAAATGACAGTACACTTCCATAATCGAGTTTTGCAACAGAGGGTAGAAAAAGATAGAAAACTATTGCAAATAGGCACAGCTGTAAATTTGTAACACTTTAGATCCATAAAAATGAGTAATATTGATGAAGGAGAAACAAGATCCACAAGATGAAGAGGACTGACGAGGAGCAATCACACGGATATATTTGCCTTATATGAATGGCGACCATCAACAGTCACTTCAACTCGCAAAAGAGTGCAGGTAAGTAATTATTGTACTATCAGGAACCATCATACTTGCAGACAGCAGAGAAAATCAGCCAACAATCAGTGATGTCACTGGATCCTAAAAATCCTGGGTCCCAGGGACCCAGGATTTTCAAATATCTGGGTCCCTTTTTTAAAAAAGCGGGTCCCTATTCATAATAATTCAAATTCATATTTTAAAGAAGCAAGTGAATTTGTTTATTTGGAAAAGAGAAATGCAATAGTTATTGTTTTGATAATAATTAAATAATGAATAATTAAAACCAGTATTTCTCAATCAAATAAGATTTTTTAAAAAACTATTAAGAGAAATTTTCCTTGCCTTTTTAGCTCACAGGCTATCAAAGCCTGAGAGTTTATGTGCCCGCCCGTTCTGTATGTATGTACGTAACGCGATAACTCTTGATAGAAATAACCGTTTTGCTTCAAACTTTGTTTATAGGTTCTTTGTGATAAGCCGCTTCCCTGATTAGTTTTGGGGGTTCATTGGTTAAGTATAAAAGGGGGGAATGGGGGGCTAATCCCCTTAATTTAGATAAATGGGTTTTTCATGCAGAATTATTCCATTTTCTTCGAATTTTGTATATAGGTTCATTTTGATAATGCGCTTCTGTGAATAGTTTTGGGGGTTCATTGGTTAAGTATAAAGGGGGAAAGGGGGGATAATCCCCGCCCCTTAATTCAGATAAATGAGTTTTTCATGCAGAATTATCCCATTTTCTTTAAATTTTGTATACAGGTTCATTGTGATAATGTGCTTCTCTGAATAGTTTTGGAGGTTCATTGGTTAAGTATAAAGGGGGAAAGGGAGGATACCCCCCTTAATTTAGATAAATGCGTTTTTCATGCAGAATTATCCGATTTTCTTCAAATTTTGTATGTAGGTTCATTGTGATAATGCGCTTCTCTGAATAGTTTTGAGGGTTCATTGGTTAAGTATAAAGGGGGAAAGGGGGAGGCTAATCTCCCCTTAATTTAGATAAATGGGTTTTTCATGCAGAATTATTAGATTTTCTTCAAATTTTGTATATATATTCATTGTAATTACAGGATTCCCTGATTAGTTTAAGGGGCCCATTAGTTAACTATGAGGGGGTAAGTGGGGATGACCCCTCCCCTCTTAATATATTGTCGATTTCTTTATTTTTCGAGGGGCTTATTTCAAATTCTTTGAAATAAGAGTATAATATACATTTAGTGTGAATAGCCTGTGAGCTCAATGCCCTCAGTTTAACTGGGCAGTTTTCTTTTTATTTTTAATGTAAATGCTTAATTATAAAATAATGATTATTTGAGTGTAGAAGATAATAAGTATCATTAATATTTGTATTTCTTTTAAAAGGGAGAGGACGGATTTATTGAAAAGGACATTTTTGTTGGATAAAAGAATACTTATGTTGAGTAAAGGAGCACTTTTTATTGAATGAATGGATGCTTTGATTAAACTTCCCATTGGATTATTTGTCAGCATAGATCAGTGTTAGAATCAAACATTTTCTTTGGAAAGGAGTTTCAGGAGTGATTCTGAATTTTAAAAAATATTTTCTGAAAGGTTACGTTACAGCAGAAAGGGGGGGGGGGAATCCTCTCTCAGCACTATTTTTGTTGTAGGTCAGATTAACTAACTTTTGATTCGAGTCGATTTCAGGCTGAGTGAATTTCGCATTTTTTCCTTGGCCTTTGGACGATATTCGCATTTTTTCAGAGATCCTTCGACGAAATTTGCTGTTTTTTGGCGATCCTCCGACGAAATTTGCCGTTTTTTCGAGGTTCTCCGACAAAATTTGCCGTTTTTTCGAGATTCTTCGACGAAATGTACCGTTTTTTCGAGCTCTTTTGACAAAAATTTACCGTTTTTTGGCGATCCTTCGACGAAATTTGCCGTTTTTTTTCAAGATTCTCTGACGAAATTTGCCGTTTTTTTTCGAGATTCTTCGACGAAATTTGCCGTTTTTTCGACGAAATTTGCCGTTTTTTGGCGATCCTTTGACGAAATTTGCCGTTTTTTCGCGATTCTTCGACGAAATTTGCCGATTTTTTTCGAGATTCTTTGACGAAATTTGCCGTTTTTTCGAGATTCTTTGACGAAATTTGCCGTTTTTTCGAGCTCCTTCGACGAAATTTACCGTTTTTTCGAGATCTTTCGACGAAATTTGCCGTTTTTTCGAGGTTCTCCGACAAAATTTGCCGTTTTTTCGAGATTCTTCGACGAAATTTACCGTTTTTTCGAGCTCTTTTGACAAAAATTTACCGTTTTTTGGCGATCCTTCGACGAAATTTGCCGTTTTTTTTTCAAGATTCTCTGACGAAATTTGCCGTTTTTTTTCAAGATTCTCTGACGAAATTTGCCGTTTTTTCGAGATTCTTCGACGAAATTTGCCGTTTTTTGGCGATCCTTTGACGAAATTTGCCGTTTTTTCGAGATTCTTCGACGAAATTTGCCATTTTTTCGAGATTCTTTGACGAAATTTGCCGTTTTTTCGAGATTCTTTGATAAAATTTGCCGTTTTTTCGAGCTCCTTCGACGAAATTTGCCATTTTTTTGGCGATCCTTTGACGAAATGCGCCGTTTTTTCGCGATCCTTGAACGGATTTCGCGATTCTTCGAAGAATTTACGCGTCCCATGGGACGCGTAAGAACTATTTTTTTGCGTCCCAACTCCAATTTTTCGCGTAATTTAGGCGCTATAGCGCGTCCGCGGCATCGCTGCAACAATGGATATACACATTCTGAAGACTTTTCCACCAGGTAAGCAAAGTCAGATGATAAAAATAACCAGTTTATTGAAGTTGTTAGTATAATATTCAGATTTAAAATATTAAAAATGTAGCATGAGTAGACATTAACTATTTCAGGAACAGGAATATGCAGCAGTTAGACAATGGCTATAACTTCTCAAAAAAGAAAAAAATAATAATACCAGTCTCTTTTTGTGATTATGGTATGAGAATTGCAATAAAAAGATGCAGATGCTGTGTAATATAAAATTGATATTATGATGAAGCAACAATTCTTTGAAATTCAAATAACAGAGTTCTCAATGTAGAACAGAAAATGCAAAATATTGGTAATATTTTCAAAATATAAATACAGTTCTTGAATTTTAATTTCTAGAAAGAACACAGACTGCTTGCACATCATAATCATACTAAATATTTGTAGAAAAAAATGGCGAGAGTCAATGAACTTGTAGTGTTATTGCAATAAGTAATTTAACTTTTGTAGAAGCAACTAAGAACTCAAAAAATTTATGTATGATAAAACAACTACAAAATCACATGAAAACTTGAGTTTCTATGAAGGCAATTCATTCATATTGAGAATAAGTGCAGCAAAATTAGTAATATGATGAGAACATAAACTTCAATAATTCCAATAAAATTATGCTTCAATAATTTTTTTTAATATTCATAAAATATATCAATTTCATTTAAAAGTGCCAATAAATTAACAAAAATTAACCCAAAATAAGAATAAAAACAACCATAGCCTCTTTAAATTTTGTTCTCAAAACTTAGAACAAGAACAATTTTCACATTTCTCAAAAATATCTGAATTCATCATGAATTATATCTTTTTTTTTTTAACTTTATATATAAAAAGCACCATAATTTCATTTGTTAAAAAGAATAAATTCATTTTTTTTTTTTTTCATTCTTCATGAAAATTTGCATAAAATATTCAATAAATCTCATGGAATACCAGCAAAAATACCAGAACAACATTTAATTTCTGTTAAAATATCATTTTTCAATTATAAATAAATTATTAAATATATGCAAGCCAGTTGAGAATAAAAGTTCCGAAATTAACGATGTATTGCAAACATCGATCTTCTGTGGAAATTTTTTTTTAATTTCAGCAGCACAAGAATATTTATTTTTAACTTCTGAATAAATACAATAAAAATCACTAAATCTTCAAATTATATTCCATTTTTAATATTAATTAATAGAGCATCAAATCTTCAAATATATTCTATTTTATAAGTTTCAAATTTTCAGAATAATTTTTAAGAACAAAAAATTTTCAACTTTTCTCTTCATAAAAGAATAAACGGCGTCAAATGTGACGATGATATATAAGAGAACAATTGATGGGAATATTAATGTGTGAGCAATAACCCAATGCAAAAAAATTGCATGACGTTCTTTAGGTCGAAAGTCTTAAGAAGAGAAACAATCATAATAATAAAATGAATTAAACGGTCTTACTTGAGTGAAATAATAGATGCAGACTATAAATGATGAATACTTCGTAAGAGTTGGATCCATAAAATCTTTATTGTAATTCTTGAGGAAGGAGGAAGGATGAGAATAAAATCAGCTGCACATCATTGCTTTAAAAAGTACTGGCTCAAATTTCGTAAAATTAGAAGAATCTTTGAAATATACCTTCTGGCCACGTCCATGAAGAATTATAGAATTAATTCAGGAGTCAATTAAATTTTCCAGTTGATTTTACTTTTAAAATATTGAATTAAATTTTACAACAGCATATTTATAAAATAATTAAAAACTGAAAACGCGAAATTGATCTCCAAAGAATCAGCGCCACGGCGATTCTAGGATACGAGCGCCGGCACAGGCCAGGCCTCAGATCAGACGACGTTTTGCATAAATTCACAGCATCATTTTTATTAAAATTCTGTTGGAAAAATGTGCAACATTAGTATATATACCCAGAAAAGGGGTGCACAAATGTGACAGCAAGATTAATTTAAACTAATTTGTTGATTAGGAATTAAAATAACAAATCAGAAAATCATTAACATTTAATAATTAAAAGAACCATTCTAATTTGTATTTGAAAGACACGCCCCTTTCGCCTGCAGCGGCAAAACAAAACAGCTCCCGAAAACACAGAGAACAAGAGCGACAGTGACGCATGCGCACAACACACGAGCGGGGAAGAACCGCCGAATGACGATGACGTCACAGCTCAGCGCCGATTGAAGCGAACTCAGAGAACGAAGGAGGGATGAAGTAACGCCGTGAAAACACTGCTGAAAAAGCAACGTACAAGGAGCGCGATCGCTGGTAAAAAGGCATTTTAAAAGAACAGCAATTAAACTGGAAAGGCTATAAAATAGAAATACGTTGAGCTGAAATATAAAGTAATTAAAAAAAGATAAAACTGTGATATATCTTTATCACAATCATGGAAAAAGCGTGAATTTCGTCAAAGGATCAAGGAAAAAAAACGTGAATTTTGCCAAAGGATCGTGAGAGAAAAAACGTAAATTTTCGTCAAAAGATCACAAAATGTGAATTTTGTGAAATAGTCGCGGCATTCCTTTAAGATGCAGCATTCCTTTAGAAAACAGCAGACACACAAAGTTCTATGCTCGTTAATATAGGCATAATTTTTAATCTGAAACAATATACTGAACTAACTTTTGAAAAATTGGGTTAACCGAACACAATTGCAGGAATCTAAACTCAGCCTGAAATCGACTCAAATCAAAAGCAGGGTTAATCCGACCTGCAACAACAACAAAAAATAGTGCTGAGAGAAGATCCCCCCACTTCTGATGTAACCTTTCAGAAAATTTGCTGTGAATTTCAGAAAATATTTTTTTTTTAAATTTAGAATCACTCCTGAAACATACTTTACAAAGAAAATGTTTGATTCCAACATTGATCTATGCTGACAAATAATCCAATGGGAAGTTTAATCAAACCATCCATTCATTCAACAAAAAGTGCCCCTTTACTCAACAAAAGTATTCATTCAACAAACATGTCCTTTACAATAATTTCGGCCTGCCCCTTTTTAAAGAAATGCAAATATTAGCGATACTTGTTATCTTCTACACTCAAATAATCATTATTTTATAATTAAGTACTTATATTAAAAAAAGGCAAAGAAAATTTATCTTAATAGTTTAAAAAAAAAATAATCTTATTTGATTGGGAAATACTGGTTTTAATTATTCATTATTTAATTATTATCAAGACAATAACTATTGCATTTCTCTTTTCCAAATAAACAAATTCACTTGTTCCTTTAAAATATGAATTTGAATTATTATGAATGGGGATCCGCTGGGGGGGGGGAGGGCTGAACCCACCACCCCTCTAGCTACAGGCCTGGTTTATTTGTCAGGAAGTGACTAAAGTAAAAAAACAATACAATGTATTAAAATGGTGGCAAATCAGGAAGAATAACTTTCCTGCCTGCACCTTTTGATTTTGCAAGGAAGTTTTTAAATGAACCAGAGAGCAGGTGTTTGGAATGGGTGGTCATATACAGAGGTTGTAAACATACAGGGTGTTCAAATACACTTTGGAAAACAACTTTCTGTGTAGATAATGTGGTCAAGGCAAACATTTTTTCAGCAACAAACATTATCTCAATCCACTTATTCCATCAAAAATACAATACATTTAATAAAAAATACAGGGTGTGCCACCGCAAGCTGAAGCTGAATTTTTGTTTACGACTTTAACAACAATGAAGATATTTTAGCGAGATTTGCATCATATTAATTTTGCTTGTAGCAAATATGATATTATTGGAAGTGGCTGAATTTTGGCCAGTGACACAGTATAAGACGTTCTGTCAGCTGCACTCTGAATAAAAGAATATCTAGCTCAATGTTGTTTAAATATGAATAGTGGCAATTTCCAGTACTTCTCGTGATTCACGGAAATCAAAAGAAGCCATGTTGAAAATATAGTTGCAATATTTTCAATATTATTATTGTAACAAACAAAAATTCAAATCTGACCTGGAGTAAGATGCACTTTTGATTGAATAAGTGTGTTACGATCTCGGTTTCCTGGACAAAAATTGCCTGTCTTGATGTCTATTATAACCTGTGAAAGTTTTTTTCCTGTTTTGTTTAGAAACATGATGTTTGCGAAAAAACAAAAAACAGATTACTTATTAGACAATATTTAGGAACTTGCATTTATTTGTACATCATTAATTCCTATGTAGGTCATCATTAATGGTTAATTTTCTTAAGTGACACTTTTCAAACAGTGGATAAATAATGTAAAAGCATTCTCTTTCATTTAAATATGATTCAATTTCTAATTATTTTGACTGTCTTTATTAATTGGCAGTTAAAAGTAGAAATTGTGGGTTTTTAAAAAAAGCAGTATATTCAATATTTGGCAGGCCAAATAGTTTTATATTCAGCCAAACTGATTATTCGGTAATATGACCGAATATTCGGTGCATCTCTAGTTTATATATTTCAGTTTTTCCCATAATTTAAACTCAAATATGACAGAGGTACCAGTCCATCATCCAAATATTTACAGAGATTGTTCTAGAACATAAAAAAGGGCAGGGCGCACATCACATAATAAGGGCAATTTTGTTGAAAAGGGCACATCATTTCATAAAAAGGGCATTTTTGTAATAAGTGCATATACCAATATACTGGTGGGAAGGGAAGTCTGGCAACAGCTTAAAGTACTCCTTAATTTAAAAAATCCAATAACATTTCTAATTTCCATAACTTCACCATTTGAAAAGTATTAAAAATAGCAGCAAAATGAAACTTATGTTCTCGATTTTTATTGTAAAATTGTTTACTATATGCACGGTCATTTTCCCGTTTTCCTACGATATTCAAGAACCTTTCTCTTTGAAATTTTTATTCACCAGATAACTTTTCCCTGGTTTTAGCAAAACTGGTTTTTAAAAAGGTACAAAATAAAAGTTATAAAGCTACTTTTCAAATTTTTTATAGAACTTACGTAAGTTATCATGTGGTCAAAGGCCAAAATGCCTAATCTAATACTTATATTTCACTAGACAAGGTGAAATTAATCAATGACGCTTAGTTACCCTTTATGTCTTGTTCAATGGAAAAAATGATAAATGGAAAGATGAATCACTCAAAGTCAAAGATTAGACATACCAGGACACTTCACACAGAAATAAAGAGGGAAAGAGGAGTACTCCCTGATGTACCACACTAACATTCTAAAAATAAAAGATAGGTAAATAATTTTTGAAAGTACAAGGCAGGATTCTACCCAGGAATAAAAGGATGGTAGAAATCTACCTGTAAAAAGGGCAAGGAGGGTAGAATTATATCTGGAAAAAAGGCAAGGAGAGTGGGATTTTATCTAAAAAGGGCATGAGGGCGGACCGCCCCTCTAAAACTCTCTAGAGTGATTCCTGATATTTACTCTTAGGTACATAATATTTCTTACTCAAATACACAATATTTACTATATCGTTAATTAGAAAACCCACCCAACATTGGCTGGACTCACAGAAAGGTACCGTCACTATCCATGGATATTCTTTTTTTTTTTAAATCTGGGAACATGGATGGCAATTATTTTAAACTACAAAAAAACTGGAAAATATGAAACAGACCTCCAAAAAATATTTTTTTGGGGGGAAATAGTAAATATTCATAATTTTTTTTAATTAAAGGTACCACTGAAAGCAGAAAAACCTTCTATATGTGCATTTCTTTTTAAAACTGCAGAAAAAAAAATTATGAAAACAACCTCTAAAAAATAGTTTTTTTTTTTTTTTTTTTTTTAAATAGTAAATATTCATTTATTTTTTAATTAGGTGTGCACAAACTTTATAAAGAAAAGCCAGTCACAAAAATGACTGGGTTGTCAAGGGCCAATGTCAGTAGCATAGATAAAATTTTGTTTCAGGGAAGGGAAGAATCTAGGCCTGTAATCTCGTAAAAAACACTGACTTTGCTCATTAGCATTTGATGATGGTTTTTATTTAATATTTCAACTAAGTATAAGAAAAAAAGAAAAATCTGAGTCCCAAGTGCATTGGGACTAGTCTTTGTCTGTCCAGAACCAAATTTGCAGACCTCTACGTGCAATAGATTTCCTCGAACAATCAGCAGGACAGATACACACATATACAGACAAACATCTTTTTTAAATTAATATAGATGACATCCTAAATTTAAACATAACTACAAGTAAAAAATAATTTAGAATAATGCTTATTTCATAGCAAAAAGAAGAAAAAAAAATCTGTGTAAAGTTTTGTTAACTTTTCCTTTTTTCTCATTAATTAAAAAAAAAAAAAAAAAAAAAAATCAATATTGGAGAATGGAAGAAAAAACAGATTGGGAACCGCTGGTCTGCATGATTATTAATATTGTTATTACATATTCCATGGCTTGTAAACATAAAATTTGAAAAATGTTGCAAATTTTTGCTTAAATATGTATGCAATATAATTTAATTGTAGAATAATGTTGGATAAGAAATTTTGCCTTTTTTGAAGAATCAGTTCGGGGTATGCTGATTTTATCTATTTTTGAATGGACTGAGCAAGTCTGCCTCTGGGACTGAAAACTTTGACTTATACTACAACATATTATAAAATTTAATCTAAAAATAGATAATTTTTAAATAATTTCAATGTTATTGTCAAATTGCACCACTGACATTTATTACATTATTTTTTCTAACAAATAAAAAATTTAAATGACTAAGATTTTTAGGTACTTTTGTGTTATAGTGGCCCCCACAGATGAATCGCCAATCGACCAAGATTTATTGCCAAATTATAAAGCATATATGACATTATAATAATATGTGATGTATATAACATTTCATGATAAAAATGGCCAGGTTATAGTCATATATGAAGCATATATATGACATGTATATAAGGTATATATGACATATAAGGCATGATTACATTAAGGCATTTAATTTAAATAATATATACATGTATATTGTATATGGCACATATATGTGTGCTTGAGGTATATAAAGAGTTTCCCCCAGGTTTAAAAAAGGGCAGGGTGCTGCTTTTTGGATTCTTAAGGACATTTTTCAGATTCTTAAGGGCACTTTTTTTAATTGTTAGAGGTTTTCTTTTGGTTTTTAAAACCACTTTTGATATTTAAAAGTCAAAACACTCTTTTTAAGACAACATTGAGTCAGTTTTTACTATCAAAGAAAAATTTTTAAGGCAAAAAGAAGAAAAGACATCTTTTTTACTGAGGGACAAGAAGGGTGCTAATTATTTTACTGGAGGGGACAAAAAGGGTGCTAATTCTTTTTATGAGGGGCAAGAAGGGTGCTATGTTGTAAACCAAAGGGCAGGCAGGGTGCAGCGCCCTTCTGAAACTGTCTGGGGTAAACTCTGGTATATATATATTGATATATATGAGGCATACATACACTTTGCGAAGATTTTGGCAAAATCATAGCTGCAACCGTGGCATAATTGTAATTGTGAGGAACACTATAACGCGAAAGTACCAATTTTTGTGTTCTAATAAAAAAACCTACAAATATCTGAAAATTTATACAAATTTATTGAATGTTTTTACCATAACAAAAAGCTATAATGCTAAATTATTTAATTAGTCAATGCAATATATAATATAGCCAGTGAGGATCTATTAATTAAATTGTGCATTATAATTATAAATTTTTTTTGGCAAACATCGATCTGACATGCTGAGAGAGAGATTTAAAGTTATCATCCACTGAGGGTAAATAATGTAATTCAAAAAGAGAAAAAAAGATTTTGGTTAGTATTTACAAAGACATTTAAAATACCTTATTTATAAGCACAGTTAATTCAAGCTAATTGGATTTTCTTTCGTGTAAATAATTGAAGGAGTGCTAAGCCACCTTATTAACCTCTGCAACATATCAATTTGATAATTAGATCAAATACTCAAATCAAAATGTATAACAGTGTTTTAGCAAATTTCTGAGTAACACATGAGATATTCTGAATAACAATATGGCATTACTTTAATGATATACACTTTCTTTCTGGTAAAAAAGTTCTAAAAACATCTGGGCAAAATCAAAACCTGGGACATATGCTGCCATTTAATGACATTAGAAAAAAATAACATGTAGGATATTATAATTTACAATATTAAGCAACAGATTACAGTGTCATATTTATTTCACCAAAAATGTGAGTTGGCAATTTCTTGCCTCGACACCCCCCTCAATTCAAAAATGACATTGTGGAAAAGAATCAAATGCATTTTTCTGAAAGAAATTCAGTTAAAGAACTTGGATTTGTTACATGAACACGATCTTTAATATACACTGGGTAAATGAAAAAAAGAAATATATATATATATATTACAAAAATTTTAAAAGCTTCATAAAAAATATCCATATTAAATTTATGAACAAATTTGATATATTTTTTTTTAAAAAGTACGTAATAACCTTGAATATTCTCGGGACATTTGTAAGATGTATGTTCTACAGACCCACATTTAAAACAAATACCAGTCTCTTGCTTTAAAGATTCTGATTTTTTTGGACAATCAGCTAAAACATGGCCTGGTTCTCTACACCCAAAGCATAACTGGAAAATAAAAGAAATAAATAACTTTATAGAAAATAATTATATAAGTATAAATTAAAATATTACAATGACAAATAACAGCAATCTGAAATATCTTTAGATTAAAGAAATACTGCTTAAAAAAACTTTAAAATTTACAACAAAATATTTAAGGATAAATTTAAAATATATATAATACCAAAGGATTAAAAATAAAATTTGTACAGGTTGTAGAAAGGTAAAGAAGAGGCACAGACTATTATAGAAGTAAACGATAGTTTTTCATGACTAGACCATGTTTCATGTCACATCTTTTTTTAAATTTTATACATAATGTAAAGACTCAAAAAGATTCACTAAGACTGGATTAATAACACTGTCAAAAGATTTTGATTAAATAAGACAAATGGTAAAAACACTTAATAAATTATGTTTAATAAAAAAGAAGAAGAAAGCTTACATTGATAATAAATTTCATTGGATTGCCTGAAAAATATTTCTTTTTAAGTCACAAAATAACTGCAAATTCAAATTAAATTCTGAATAGTGAATAGGTCTTGATAATTGTTGAATTAAAATGTCACTATATTTGTTAATATTTTTAAATTAAAAAAGGGAGAGCAAGGAATGTACAGTATCATGGTGTCAGGAATAATCTTAAAACTTAGAAGCTATAAATAATATTACTAAAATAATGTTTTTTTTTTTTTTTTTTTTTTTTTTAAGTGCATAATCAGAGTTTGTTCAGCATGCCTTATCTATAACTCTGGTATCTAATTAAAAAAATACCATGATGAACACATTTATTTGAAAAATACAAGAAAACATGTAAAATACATCCAGTACCTTAAAAATTTCAAAAGTTGGCAAATACATTGATTTTGTGATTTTTCACACATGCTAAATACAGTTCAGATTGTAGCAAAGTTTCATTTTCCTATCAGAATGGAGGATCTGATTTTAAAAACATTATGTCAAAATATTTATAACACTGAATAACAACTTTAAACTTAAACCATGACTTCTGTCTTAAGTTTTTGTTACATTCAAAATGTATAGGTGCAGATTCACGGTCGCCAGTCGCGACTCAATTTTTTGCTGTGGCCACTAACTTTCGGTGTTTAAGTAGCCATGTGATTTAAAAGTACCGTAAAATATCGTTAATCCGCACTTCCCGATTAAGCGCCCCCCTCCCACTTTGTAAACAAATTGGAAAATTCAAAAAATACCGAGAAAGCGCCCTCCCTCAAAAGAAATTTCGCTGTGCACGTCAAGATCAACACCAAAAATTTTATCTCCCGAGTGTTTTTTTGTTTTTTCCCCGACAAATTAGAAAGGCGTGACAATTCTTTGATATATCGCAAACATGTACAAAACACATTGTCGATCTGAAAAAGCAATATAACTAAACATTAGTTTTGCTGTAAATTTATCTCCATGGCGATATGAAGTTATAAAAATATTGATAGTGAAAATTTCTCATGAAATAAGTTAAAAAAATGTGTATTTGATGCTGTGTGGAAAATATTTTGATTAAAAGAGAATCTATTTATTTTATTAAAGAATTTATAGTTGTATTTAACATTATTATGAAAACCAATCACAAAAAAAAAAATATCGATTGATTGATCAGATCAATCGATTTGTCGATACACAGTCGAATTTGTAGCGTAATTTGTGCTATCTTTGTGGTAGTAATGTTTTTTGTTTTAATAATCTGGCAACACTACCAATTCGTACTATATGTTCTCAATTTTTGTGATTTGTATTATTTATTTAGCATTTATAGATACAAAACCATGATTTAAAAAAAACTGTTATTTAATCATCCTAACTTACAACAGATGGCGACACCACATAAAATGTTACCAGTTCTAGAAATTACTTCAGAACATTTTCAACTTTTAATTATTTTAAATTATTAAGTTCCTTTTACTTTTCTGTTACCATTTTGACAGACATTAGTGTTATTACCCTAATTTCCTGCCTATAATCCGTGGATTATACGTTAAAAAACTTTATTTTTCTTATAATGCGGATTATACGCCGCTGCGGATTATCTGCGATTTTTTCCTACTCAATATCTTTGCAAATGTCAATAAACATAATTGTTTTGAGCAAATTTGCAAATATCTTTCTTAAAAATCAACAGATGGCGCGACCGCGTAACTTATTAAATCTTGTTAAGAAAAGTCATGCCAATATTTCATATCTAGGTCTTACTGCCTCAAATACACTCTTTAAACACAAGCATTCATTACCATTTACTCATATGTCATCTTTATTTACAGTTATTTAATTTCAGTATAAAGTTCATAAACAGTACATATCAACATAACTTTATTATTAAAACGTAATTATTAATGTTAAAGTACTTTTAACTTACCAATAATCTTTTGATTTCTGTTTTATATTAATAACTGATTCCTTAAATCCATTTATTTCATGCTTTACACTAGTTTTTAACTCATATTTAGTTTATAAACATCGCACTCTATGCTTCATCCATTATAGCTATTCATTCTCTGCATACAGCGATATTCGATTCAAACGATAATCGAATTGCGTAGTAAGTTTTTACTTCGACAGATGGCGCCAGACAAATCTTTGTCTGATTTGCTGATCTTGTAATATTAAATTATAAATAAGACAAAAGAAAAAAATTAACTAGTACAAGGATTTTATATTTAATTTAAACAAATATTTAAGTAATTAACTTACTAAATTATAATTTATACCAAGTAATGTAAATCTTCTGAATTTATTCTTACTTATGTGTAATAGAATTGCAAATGTTTTGTACTGAATTATCAATTTTTTATTTCAGATTTATTTATTTATCAAGTGTTATATTAAATACAAAAGTTAAAAATTGAAATATTTTACAATAGATTCAATATTTTTTCTCTTATGTCTGAACATTAGTCCTGTAGATCTTGTGAAATTTTCAGGAAATTAGGGTATTTATCTAAATGCATTCCAGTTTCAAAGCTTCTGAAATCCAGAATTTTCTATAATCTGAAATCACCATTAATCGTGAAGTTATACTGTTTTTCTATTTTGTCTATCATTTTTTTTTCAAAATGTTTTTCTTTTGTTACTTTATGAAAATAATGCATGCTTTGCGATGATCAGCCATTAGCATCTCCCCCCCCCCCACCCATAAATATCATATACTACAGTTTTAATACCGTGTAAGCGCCCCCCCCCCCCTGCTTATTTTACGATTTTCCGTCGTGTTTAGGGGGCGGATTAACGGGATTTTACGGTAATCCATTTCTGGTATTCCCAGTCCCCATCGTGAAATGTTGATATTTTTTTTAAGATTAAGACCAAAACACATAACAAACATTATTGTTATCTTTTAATAACATTTCAGAATGATCTGTCTAACACAGCCAACTATTAAATATATTCGAATAACAATGTTATTCGTAACAGTTTGAATCTGATAATTTTATTTTACATAGACTGTGATTTAAATATATATATATATACATATAAACAAATGTTTGAAGTGTGTTTTGATTTTTATAGTACAAAATAATCTCACAAATTCAGATTTTCTTTCATATGTACTTTTGTCTGGCAAAATCAAAATAAGAAATATTGTTTTTCTGATATTCCCCGCTATCATGATTGCTTAGCTTATACATTTTTTTTTTTTTACCGTATATCTTGCCCAACTTTATCTTCTGACTGTAGATGATTTAAGATTTAATTAATATTCAAATTTTGTTGTACACGTGTTTATATTAAATAAATTACTTTACACTTTGAATTCCTGAGGGTTTTTTTTTTAGTTTTTTACCCCATACAGTAGCGTAGCTAAGGGGGGGCAAGCGGGGCGGCCGCCCCGGGCGCCGCTGCTAAGGGGCGCCAAATCGAGAGAGGTTTTTAATCGAAATTGTTTCACATATTTTCAGAATAAATAAAAAAAAAAAATCTTTTTTTTCGTGTGTGTGTGTGTGTATGAATTTTTTCTTTAGTAAAAATATTTTATTGTATCCAAATAAAAGAGAAAGCTTCTGGAATTGTTTGTTGGGATGGCTTAACACACTTTGTACCTTGCAGGATTGTGTACCCGAAAAGACATACAAAATTATTAAATGGGTGTGGGCGTCAATTTGAAAGACGCTTTAAACATAAATTATCTCGCATATTTTGACAATAAATACGGATTGTGGATCGTTTTGAGTGTGTGATTAAATGCTTTGAAGAAATTCAGCGAAGGAGGGGAGTGGAGAGATCCATTAAGTGGCAATCGGGGATGGAGGAGACTCCTCACTGTCTCCAGCTTATAAAACAAAGAGCCATGTGCATGTGGCTTCACATTTTTATAAGAGCTTTTAATTTTTTCTCTATTAATTTGCGCGTTGATTTTTGTGTTCTTAGCATTTCATCTGAATATTTTCGTGTAATGAAGGCTTCTCTGAGCCAGTGCAAAATGGATTTAGTTGGAGGAACGGCAAGTAAATATATTATTTCTTCTTTATTGTAAATTCCATATTCCGTGGAAGTGACATTTAGGCAAACAAAATAATAAAATGTGGGCGACCTACCCCCAATTTTTCCCTTCTTAAAGCGTATAAAAATCGAAGCAGGACTTTTCAGTCTTTCAGCTACGGCCTGTACAGATGGTTGCGTGAAAATGGAGTAAAATCTAAATTATTCTCTTGGCTTTGTTTACTGTTAAATGCAAGTAAAACCATGTGATCTTTGGAGGGAGAAAAAAGTTGCAAAATTAAAAATAGCAAAATGTAAAAAAAAAATCGAACTGAGAAAAAATATTTAAAAATTTTAAACTCTGAATCACTTAAAGGAAAATATATGGATGCAGTAAAAAACCTGTTTCACACATTTAAAATCATCGGATCTTTAGCTAACTTCACCAGAATATAAGGTAAAGCCAGGAGAGATGACGCGGTTGGAGAGATTGCGTACATAGAGGTTCGGGGGGAAGGAGTAGAGTGAGCGCGCAGCAACTCCAGGTAGTTGTACAACAGAAATAGTGGAGTGTCTACTTGAAAGTGCATGTTGATTGTTTTGAGCGTATAAGATAAAGCATTGCTATTTTGTTTTGTTTTCCCAAAGTAAGTGCTTAAATTTTCATAGCTATTTATCAGAATTTCTATACAATCTGAGTAGTACAAAATATTTTAAACTTAAACGATTTCTCATAAGCTACTAATCTAGACTGACAATGTGAACATCAACGGTTCGTTTTAGTAGCGGCCATGTTTAAATAAAAGGCCGCGCAATCTCTCCTACCGAAATTGGAAAGTTTGCGCATCTGATACTTAGGAGAGATGGCGCATTGTTCCCATTAGTTTAAATGCTATGAGAGATTACGCAGCTTATTGGTAAATTTGCATAAAAAATAAAAAAATAAAATGAACTAATTTTAAGTTAAACGTGTTATCAAGTAACTTAATGTTATTTTGTAATCTTATCTGGACTTGCTTTTTCAGATTCTTCATTTTTTTTTTATTTAAATTTTTTAATGGTTTTTAAAATAATTTCCTTTTTCTGATTCTTTAATCATTAGGTTGAAATATTCACTCTTAATACAATAATATTTGTTCGCAAAAACCTTACAACAATGTCATTTAAGTGTAATTATTATTGTTAACAATTTAATTGTAGTTATTATTAGTAACAATCTCTCCTACCCATGTGCGCAATGACACGAACCCTGTAAGGACAGATTGCGCTAAATAACTTTCTTGGTTTTATTACAACTGTTCTATTAAATTGCAACATAACAACAAAATAGCAATGGAAATGCATAAAAAACAAATGAAGTAAAAATTATTCATGGATAGTTCAGCAAAAAATAAATATTTAGATTTTTTATTGTTATTCTTTTGAATTGTGCGCAGACTCGCCTAGCTTTACCTTACTAGGGATGTCTAAATACATTTCTAAACAAAAAATTAGAAAATTGATATTTTTGGCATTTTTTGCAAAGAAGAGTACTTACGCCCCTTAAAGAGGAAATGTGCATTTTTATATTTCAAAGGTCCATTTTCTTCTGTTATTTGAGTGACAGATAGTGTTGTTTTCATGATTAATCAGTTTCCTAATTCAAATTAATTAACAACAATATATATATATTTTAAATTACACTTCTATAAGCATTCCATATCTTAAAAGTCACACTTTGAATGACAGCTCCAAAAACTTTTATGTTACAATACGTTAATTTGGCATGAGCCCGATAGTTGAAAATTCACGGATTTGATTTACACTTGGTAGAAAGTGCGAACTGGTGATTTTATTATTATTATTTTTTTAATTATAATGTTTGCTCTGTTTATTTATTTATTATTTTAAAGCTATGCAATAGAAAATAAAAGCATTATATTAATTATCTATTCAGAATTTCTAAACTGTTTTCACAACGTATAGCATAATTTATTTAACATTGATTTAATGGCAAAAGAGGTTTTTTTTATTATTACACCTTTTATTTTGTTATTTATATTTTCTGCATTCTAATGTTTAAAATAATTCATTGTTGCACTTTCACAGCCAAATGGGATATTTTGGCAAGCTTGGTTTAGCGCATAATTAACTTGATTAAAAACAATCAAGTTTGTGGCTTAACTCGTAATAGTTGTAAACAAAGATTATTTGGCAATTTATCGTCTGTGGCTGGCTAAATACATGAATTTTTCTTTTAGAATTGTGGTTTTTTTTTTAAAACTTATATTAAGGATTAGACACCAGAAGTTTTAAGATATATTTTTAACTTTATTTAGTGGCACATTTATGTGATTCATACAGGATTAATATTTCTATATAAATACAGCGGTTGAAACTTGATTTATTTATTATATGTTAAATAAAAATTGTTGCAAATTTGATACACTATGCATTTAAGGGTTAAAATAGCTTTAGTTCATAATTAAGTTCTTAAAATATTAAAATGATGTATATATTGTCATAGGAAATGTACCTGCATACATAATTTTAATATTGTTACCAGGAAATTGTTATCAAGAAGTTAGTGAAAAATCAATTAGATAATGTCATACTTTCGTATAAAGACCAAGTTAAGCTAAATAAAAGAGTATAATAAATAAAAATACATTGATGTATTATGAATGAAACCTTATGTATTGAATAAAGATGCATTCCAAAGGTACAAATAATGATAATCATCGATAATTGTATAACTAAAATGCTTTTTTCGATCTTCAGAAATATTTTTTAAAATAGATAAAACTTTATAAAATGAATAAAATTAAGAATTCATTAAAGCCAACAGAAAAACGGACAGACTTATACCAAACTTTTGGATGTTTACTATATTGGATACCAAATTCCCCGCTAATTGTGTCTTTGATTTATTATAAGTCAGGTATACTATTGCAGAGATTATCTGCATACTCTTTATTGCTAAGCCGGAATATTATATTTTTATAGCCACAATATTATAAGTTTCGGGACACCAACCAAAGTTACGCCGCTACTTTTAAACAACAAATTCATAAAGTTTGTAAATAGTTTTTTACATTGTTTTTCAAACCAAGATTAACAATCACGGATAAAATAAAACAAAAAAGACAGAAAATAACGAAATTTCATCTGAATGGACAAAGATATATATATATCTTATACTTTGATGAATAATCAAAGTAAAAATTTTACGGTAATTAAAATTTGCAAACAGGTTGCACCGTCGTAAAATTTTAAGATGTAGTTTTTATTGATATTATTAAATGGTTTTATGAAAGTTTTATTATTTAATAAAGCAAAAATGCAATTAGTATGATCAAATTAATCTTGTGTTAAAAATGTTTAATTTAAAAGTTTTTAAAGAAAATTTTAAAACTACACGTTTCCTACAATTTTTAATTTTTCTCAACATTTTTCTTCCATACTTTCCTTACAAATGTGCTCTATAACTGTAACGACCAAATTTTCAAAAAGTTAATTAGTTAAAATTTCATTACAAATTTTAAATACAATAAAAATTACATTTGATTTAATATTTCATTTTTAGAAAATAAACTATTTATATTGCTGAAATTCTATTTTTAATTTTATGAAATGCACCTTAAGAAGTGTCCAAAAGAAAAACAGCTCGTTAGTTGAAAAATGAAAATTTGAAAAGTGTATATAAATGTATGACGCGGTATTTGGCTAATCGCAAAATTTGGCAATAAAAGTAGGTCGCTTTACATCAAGTCATCTTGGCTTTCGCTGACTAAGTGTTCACTTAATAAGGTATTGATGAAAACTAGGAATCTTCTATAATCGGGTTCACGTGATTTAGCTTATGTGTTTCCGTAAGATTAACTGAGTTCTGAAAAACTAAAAAGTACTAAAAACTAAAAAACTACCTTTTCTTCTCGGTACAAGCCGCAAGGACCTTTTTTAGCCTTTAGAAAAAATATGTGGTTATTTTTTTTATTTGTAAGGGGGGGGGGGCGTAAAGTTTGTTCTTGCCCCGGGCGCCAAAAATCGTAGCTACGCCCCTGACCCCATATAAACACTATTGTTTTTATGCGGTTATTTTACAATTGTGGCCACTGAATTTTTTGGGTTTAGGAACCAGTGACTCCTTCCAAATTTTGGGAATCCGCACCTATATCAAAATGTCAAGACTTTATCGAAAGTTTATAAATTTATTTAATTTTTAGTTGGAAAAATTACATATTGATGTTGAAAGATGTGGATAATACATAAAACTAACACTTCTTATATATTTTTTTATTTTTTCAGAATATGATTTTCAAAAAACTAAATGAACTAATTTAAATAAATGTAAAAGTTTAAGATTTTATAATAATGTTAAATAAACTTATTTTAAACTATTGCTATAATTACAAATTTAAAAAACTATATTATATATATATATATTTAATAGACTTAATTTCATCTTTAAAACATCATAAATCTTGTATTATCAGGGTGAGTAGCAACATTTTAATTCTAAAAATAAGCACAAATTTTATGTGCATATACGCATCATTATCTATTCAATCTTAAAGGGAAAATATAGCACAATCAATTTTTTACTAGAGATTATTCAGACTTTCCAACCTTTGAATATGATAGAGAGTAAGGTGTAGGTTAGTTAATATGTTTTTAAGGCATAAATCTGCAGTGATTGCGAGTGGGAGTGCATATTCAAAATAAGATTCTTTCTATTTGTATGTGTATGTTTATACGTAAACACATACACACCTATTTCATACATAAAATGAAAATTCTACAAAAATATGAAAAATGATTTTCAAATAAAAAATTTTACCTTGTATACTTTTTACAGAGCTAAACAAGTTTGCAAACATCACTCAGAATTTGCACTAGAGTTTTCCGTGTTATTTTTGGTAACACTACGTTCATGAAAGAACCATGAAAAGTTTTACAAAATAGCTTTTTTTTTGTTGTTGTTGTTGGGGGAGTCCCACAGACTGCAGACAGTTTGAACCTGAGAAATTTTTTTCTTGTCAATCTGAAACCTGAAAACCCAAACCAAAATATTTAAACCCGAATCCAAGCCGAGCCCAAGATGAAGGAAAATTAATCCATATTTTAATAAAAATATGGAAAAGCAGTCTACAATTATACCTATAATATCAAGGGTTAGAAATAGGGATTGAATTTTAGGGGAATGGGGACAAGATTACTTCCTTAGTTCAAATTTTAGGGGATTTATAATTCAAGTTCTTTTTTTTTTTCCATTACAGCCACATTATATTTATTGTAATCTTTACAATTTTAACAAATCATTTGCTTTATTAAATCACATAACAGAAATTTGAACGATCATTTTCTGGGGAATTTCTTTTTCTCTTTTCATCATTCTTTTTTTTCTGTCTCCAAATATCATGATCTCTCCAACAAATAAGTGCAATTTTCTCTTACGCTATTTAGTTGTTTGCAATTTCTGAATTAAAATTAAACCTTTAAAATTTCCAACATAAATGCGAAATGTTTATTCAATAGAATTTATTTCTGTTTCTGTACTTTATCAGTTTTATGTTACCTGTCACAAAAAGAAGGGGAGGGGGGGCACCAAATTGAAACTTTGCCCCAGGCGCAGTTTTCTCTTCGCACGGTCCTGTTCTGAAGATTTGGCCATACATCACACATCAAATGCTTTTTTAAATGGAAATTCTTTTCAAACTTCCCCTTCCAAATTAATCATAATTAAGTTACTTAAATTTTTGATTATCAGTCTATTTCTCAAGTCAGTTTTTGTTATATTCATCATGAGACTCAATCCCCTTTCACAATCTGCCTAGACAACAGAAATGTTGCTACTATAAATTCATACAAAGAAGTTACATTGGGAAACATGTCAGTAATGCCATTTTTATGGGAAAAAAAGAATACAATTAGCTGGCTTCATTTCTTTACCCCTTGTAGTCAGAACCTGCCTTAAACAACTTCCATACATGAACCGTTTTGGTTTCATTTCCTAAGTTGGGATCATCACAAAAAATCAACAAACTCTTTTAATTTCTTCTATACGTCTAATGCAAATGATATCACACTATTTCTAAGATGCTTGCACAGGGAGGACGAGACAAATTTTGAAGTGAGTTGCCAGGATAGAGGCGGTGTGAGATTTTTTTTTTTTTTTTTTTACGCGGCAGCAGCAGGTTTACAAAATGCAGAACAACAAAATGGAAATGATATATATTCTTTTGGCTGTCGCTATTTGGCGAATCCACTAAATACTTTGGGGGCAAAAGGTGCTTTGAGTTAGCTTTTTGGCTATTTGGCTAGCGCTAGATTAAATCCTAAATCCCCATTATTTTCTAATTTAAAATTACCTTTTTTTAAAATCTGAAATTAAAACAGTCTTTTTATCTAAAATTTTTTTATTAGTATTTATATTCAGGACTCAACAAATATGGTTGCCAGGTCACTGCTAGCCAGCAAAATATTTTAACTGGTGACTGTGTTTATATTACTCTTTAAAATTAACTCATTAACTGAAATGAAAAATTAAAGTAATTCATGATATATCACTATTATTACTAGTAATTATTCTTTGTCAATAAATTTATAGAAAACAAGTCAAGTGCTTTCTGAAAATTTATGTTTTAAAAAATGTGTTTTATATATATATGTAGGAGAGGAGAGGATAAAACTAGAAATTTTTGCAGCTTACCTGATTTTCTCCTATTTTTAGAGCCCTGTTTATATGACACACGCAGTAGATAATGAAAAACTGAAGTTAATAAGTTTACAAATGTGAGAAAGTTTAATGTGCTAGGAAAAATTCATTAAAAAATTTACCTTACGTGGATTATATACTTTTCGAAATTGGAGTTCTTCTTTTCTTCTTTCTTGTCTCAAAATTTCTTTCACTTTTTCAGGAGGAAAGCCTTTTTCCATAAGCCTTTTCTTGATTTTACGCAGTTTATTTTCAACATTATGTGGCAGCTTTATTAACCCTAATTCGTCTCGCTTTTTTTGAAGTTTTTTCAAGTGTATCTCTTTCCTACTTTCGACTACTTTAGATGAAGAATTTTTACAACTTTCATTATTCACTGATGATTGATTTAAATCACTGTTTATTTTAGAGTGTTTCTTCACTTTTTGTTTTTTAGCAGACCCATCAATATTCTGTGAGGATTGAACAGGTTCAATAGTTTTATCTGAAGAGGTAATAGATTCAACATCTTGCTTTATACTATGGGATTCACTAGAGTTCTCAAAAGAAGTTTCCAAAATTTCATCCTTGGTAGAAAAACTTTCAGAATCAACTTGGTTGTACCTTTTCTCCTTTTTATTCTTCTTTCTTTTCTTTTTATGATGTGAAAATGATTCTTCTGGAACTTTGCTATTTTCAGCAAAATCGCTATGGTTATTAGTTTTCTCAAGCATTTCATTATTTTGAGTTACAATGGAACAATCCTTCTCCACCTTAATCTTTTTATGTCTAATAGTTACTTCACTTGAATCTACTTCATCACTATTTTCACCTAAAGATGAATATTTAATATCAAAACTACTTCGCTTTTTCTTTATTTCTGAATCATGCATGTTATTTGTTAAAAAGTTATTGTCATCTTCCTTATTTTTAGGTGACATATTTGAGTGACTTTCATCAAAAGTGCTGTTTTCCCGATCATTTATATCATATGAGTTTTCTGTTAAACCATATTTATCTTCTTCAAAAAAATCTTCATCCAGTGATTCTTCAGCTTTATTAAGAAGGGAAGTAGATGGTAAAGACTTTACTTTTTTATTGAAATCTGTTTGAGACTCAATATTTTTCTTCTTTTTGAGTGGAATTTCTCTTGCATGCTGATTATCAAATTCACCCCATTTTGTAGCATTTCCTGGCATCTTTTTATGCTTTTGTGAGCTACCACATCTCACCCGCCGAGTCATGTCTAAATAAAAAGAAATTTTTTTAATAAAAAATTTACAAGTAAATTTCTATAGTAAAAATTAATAGATTTTAGAAAATATAATTAACAAATGAATATCTTTTTTTTTCTTCTGCAGATTTTGCAATTTTACAAGCTTTTGATAAAATAATTGCTTTTTCAAAGCTTTATACTTGAAGGAGAATGAAATCATCTTTAGGGAATTTTTTTTTTAATCGGCATCTGCTTTTCAGGATGCAATATGAATAAAACAAAAAATACCTACTTATGGATGGTACTTTTCACAGTCTAACCATGGGTGCAAGAAGTCCATCCAAGCCAAGACGGAAACCTTTTCCAAATATTAGATGTAATCAAATGGAAATGGACTAGAAGATTTCTATGTCTTGCATTATGGCTAAAAATTGCTCTTTTACAATAAAAGAAAGTGATTTAAACATCTAGATATTAAAATTGCTGTTTATTTAAGCTTGCTTATAAAGTTCCATTTACTCTTAGTCAAAAATCTTTCCAAGACTGATATCATTTTTTAGACTGAAGGTCTTACACCCATGAGTCTAACGATGGCCTTGTTTTTAAAAAATATTAATAGTTACCTTAAAAAAAAATCATACACATACATATTTTCAGGGGTGCAGAATATGTCCGATCCGGCGATCTAGGATGGGGGGAAATTTTAGCCATCTGGGGAAATTTTGCAGAATGTATATGCATAATGTAAATACAAAATGTAAATGCATACATTTGGACAGTTTTCGATTATTTTGAGATTTTACTAAACACTTTAAGTGAAAAGGAAACAGTAATGAAAAATGGGAAAACATCAGAAACAAACTTTCCTTTACTCTTTGAGAAAAGTAAAGGCTTGAAAAACAACTTCTATAAAGACTGTTTTTTGAGTGACGATGACTGTCTCAAAAAAAACAAAGATTCATTCCCAAGCACAAGAAAACATCACAAAAATTAAAATAAAATAAAATAAAAAATCTGCTCAAGGATTATTAAACAGCTTAAACAAAGAATATGTTAATCAAAAATTGTAAAAGATATGAAACAATGCTTCAGTAGTAAACTCATTTTGAGCCCTACCCCATTTTTATAAAGAGAATTAAATCAAGAAGATCTCGCACCACCAATGGTAGAAAACTCGGTGAATGGGTGAACAAAAATAGAAAATAATTTAAATTTAATAATGAGAAAAGTCTTCTTAATCAATGGACAACTTTGAAGAAAAACATTCTAAAAACTGAATTTAATAAAAAAAATCCTGAATTCTGAAAAGAAACCATCACTTCTAGATCAAGACAGCGGTATTATAAAAAAAACTTTTACCAATCCTGATGTGTACACTGATGTACCAGAAATAGTTTACCTCCTTGAAAATTTGCAGCGAGTGTGTTTGTGAATCTGTTGGCTCTATTATTGGAAATCACATTTATAAGAGAACCCTAAAATCTGATAATGTCTTTCATGAAGTGTTTATATCATGGAATGGACCTCCAGTGCATAAAGCTATGGAATTACATTAAAAGCATCCTTAAACAGACATTTTCATGGTGGAAATTGTCATTTTACTAGATTTTCTTCAAGAAACACAGACTCAAGATCTACAAAACATCAAAAGTGATTGACAACATCCACAGAGACAGTGGAAGATTGCAGTTTCTCAATAATTGACAATTTAACAGAAAAGGTAATCAAAAACATTGTATTTGTTGGTTAAAACTGTGCATTTATTAATAAATATTAGGCATAAGTATTAGATTAAAACTTACATGAATTAACTTAAATTACCTTCCCAATAACTAGACATGTTACAAGTTCAGTCTATAGGTTTTTAAAGATGCGACTTGTATATTGCAAAAGTTTCTATACCTACTGTAATACAGAATTTAGGTAAGGACATATTGTAAAATTTTGAGGAAATTTTCATATGGATTGGGGGAAATGTTGGGAGTAAAAACATTTTCTGCACCCCTGCATACTTTATGTTTTTTATTTTTAACTGCAGATTTTAAATACTGCAATCAGGGCAATGTTACCATTTCTAGTATTTTATTTTTTACATCAAATAAGTAATATATATTTTTTCTAATAGTATTCAGGGTTCGTAAATATCATGATATTTTCGAAAATATCAAAAATATCTGATATTTTCAATATATATCCGATATTTTCGAAATAGTCAACTTACTGCTGATAATAAATATTTTCAAGCATAATATAGATTAGAAACTAAAATATATTGCACTTAACATGAAAACTTAAACAATATACTAAAACTGCATTCCCCCCCCCCCCCCCCACTTTTCTTCTTTTATTTTACACTTTTGAACAAAATTGAAGATCAACTAATCAACTAACAGAAACAATTTGCTTTATACACTTATAAAAAAAACAACTATAACATTCAGTATCAACTATCAAGAAATCAGAAATTTATAAAACAAAAAATTAAATACAAAATAGTTTTTTTTTAATTGAAAAATTTAAATATAAATGTCAGCATATTTTCTTATTCCCTAACATGTTGTACAATTTAAGCTCAACAACGTCAAAACAAAAAAATTATTCTTTTCCAATGAAGCTATATAGAACTGATGATCTAAATTAGACAGTATATCTTTCGACTTAGATGCTTTACACTCACGCTAAAAAAAAAAAAAAATTTAATCGGTTAAAAAAAAGAAAAAAGTCGCCAAACTTTAGAGACTGTTTTTTCTTTTATGGCAACCCGGCTATTAAGCTTGTATTTAGTTACTGGTGTTGAAATTTGTTATTGTAATCTGTATTTGCATGGATGTTAAGGGAATTGTTTGCGCATGTCTGTATTACGTCATTGATGATGAAAAGTAGAGAAAACGTGATTGGTTGTAAAAGAACGTTCTATTGCACGTTATTGGTTGCAGAGTCGTGTATTATAGAACCATATATGGAAGGGAAATAAATTTGCATAACTGTTGAGTTAATGATTGGTTTTTAATTGTCATGTGAATTATTACGTATTGGCGGTTACAGTGGCAGTTAGAGCGGTAGAATTGAATTTATCATTCTATTTTGTTTATCGAAATTGTTTTGACGTTTGTAGTTTCTGGTAGAAGTTGGAAAATATCTGTGGCTATGGATACCATTTTTTGAGAGTACCAGGTAAGTTTTTATGAGGAAGCAGAAAGGCAAATTCAGCACTTCAAAACTGAAATAACGCGATGATTTTATCTAATAGTTTGTGTTAAATTAGAATTTGAATTACCGAATGGTTACCCTGATATAGTAGTGCTCTTTAAAAGATTGAAATGACGTAATTTTATCTAAAGGTTTGTGCGAAATTGCAAAATCAGTTATCGAATGATGATTCTGATTGTAGCAGTCCACTTTAGAAGAATGACGTAGGTAATGTATTTTCTATTAAATTTATGTTAAAAAATTTTATTTTTCGTTTATTTTGATATTTACTTTCTGGTTTTACTAATACGTCATTATTTATAAATGTTGTGTTCGTCATGAAATTAGAAACTAAATAATTGAATGTTTACACTGATATAGTAGGGCACTTTAAAAGATTGAAATGACGTAATGATTTTAACTAAAAGTTTGTGTGAAATTAAAATTAGCATCAGCGAAGGATTACTGTAATATAGTAGTGCACTTTAAAAGATTGAAATGACGTAATTAACATTTTCCATTAAATTTATGTTGTAAAAAATGTATTTTTGGTTTATTTTAATTGTTGTGTAGAAATACGATTTTCTGTGTTTTCGAATATGTTATTTATAAATGTTCTGTTTTTTATGTTTCCAAAATGGCAACGGAAAATAGTAGCTTGGTGCAGTCTTGGAAATCGCGCCAATCTTTTGTTTACATTTTAGCGTGAGTGTAAAGCATCAGTTCCTATCTTTCTATATCTGTCCTGAATTAGTTATATCCTACATAATTATTAGTCCCATATAATCTACATTTAAAAATAAAAACTTCATACAAAGCTTGGATAAGATTTTTGTTTTTTTCTTTAACTAGAAAAGTCACTGCCAGAGACAAATGTTCTATATCTAGAGAATGGAACAGTCAATATTAGTTCAAAATTACATTTACACTTGTTTTGACTTAAAATATCAAAAATATCTTGCAGAGTGATATTTTGAAAATAAATATTAAATATTGAAAATAACAAACATCTTGATATTTTGAAAATAAATATCAAATATAAAAATATCAAAAATCTTGATATTTTGAAAATAAATATTGGATATATATCATGATATATATCCATTGATATATATCAATGAACCCTGAGTATTAAACCTATATTTGTATATTTGCAATGCATTTTATAAAAGTTTGAATAGTCAAAATCAATAAAGTCCATTATAATCAGCATGGCTTCTTTTTATATGTTTATTTGTTTGTCTGTTACATGTTAAATGTTGGTCTGTTACAGGTAAGATTACATATGTTTCATAACTGTCTTATAGCAACAGTCAAATATATGAAAGATGTATGTTTCTGAACTCCCTCTGAATGAAAATACATTATAATAAATTGTAAGTTATTTCATAAGTAATATTGATAAACATCAAGGTATCAGAAAAGCATGGTAATTCCTGTTTGTCCGTTACATTACCATTTTTTTAATCATAATTATTTACATTAAATAATTTATTCATAATAACTATATTAATTTATCTTCTAATATCATATGTTAATTGTAGCCATCTTTGAATTACATAATTATTTTTTTTTTAATGAGGTATGGCTATTTTTTACTCTATGACAATTAGTATGTTACAATGGAATTGCCCATCAGCTTCCCAAATCTAAATACAAAACAACAAAAACAGTATCAACTATCAAGAAATCAGAAATTTATAAAACAAAAAATGAAATACAAAATAGTTTTTTTTTTTTTATTGAAAAATTTAAACATAAATGTAAGCTTATTTATTTTATATTCCCTAACGTGTTGTACAATTTACGCTCAACAACACCAAAGACAGTTTATCGTTCTATATCTGTCCTGAATTAGTTATGTCCCACATAATTATTAGTCCCGTATATTCTACATTTAAAAATAAAAATTTCAAATAAAGCTTGGATAAGATTTTTGTTTTTATTTTTTTGAGCTAGAAAAGTCACTGCTAGAGACAAATGTCTTTTATCTACAGAATGGAACAGTCAATATCAGTTGAAAATTTCATTTACACTTGTTTTGACTTAAAATATCAAAAATATCTTGCACAGTGATATTTTGAAAATAAATATCAAATTGTGAAAATAACAAACATCTTGATATTTTGAAAATAAATATCAAATAATATGAAAATATCAAAAATCTTGATATTTTGAAAATAAATATTGGATATATATCATGATATATATCCATTGATATATATCAACGAACCCTGGAAGCAATATCAAGTAGACATAAAATCCACTTAGAAAGATGTTTTGAGCACACAATGGATATGGCCAAGTTATATGTAATTATGTAATTTGTATTTATGGCATTCCATGCCTCCTACTGCCACAAAATTCTAATGACAAAGCTAAAAGTACCGATTAAGAAAACTCTCCAATGGTGCACAGGCTCAGGAAAAACACATTAGGCTATACACGAATGTTGCAAGAAAACTTTCATGAAAATCGAACTATTTGTACCTTCATAATTGATTAATTATTAGTTCCAATCAACTCTTATCTTGCATGAGAAACATGTACAAAGAAGAATATTAAAACATTTTTAAAAGCGACTTTTGCACTACTTCATCCTGTTGAGCCTTTTACTGATACAGACAAAGGGATATATATTTTTTTCCCTCTGAAATCTGCCAAAATACTGAAGATTCTAACCCTTTTTTATTTATAAATTAATGATAAAAACGAGTTTTTTAATAAAATTTTTAAAAGAAATCTCGATTATAAGCCCGCTTCCTAAACCTAACTGTTTTTGCTTTTGAAAAAACGGAGAGGGGGGCTTACAATCCGGATTTTAAGGTAAGTAAAACGTTTCTAAGACAATAGTCGAACAGTTGTATGTAATGAAATGAAATATACTCTAACTTGATATTGATTTTAGAAATTTCAAAGGCTCATAAAAAATTACTACAAACACTATACATCTCTATTTCTTAAAAAAATACACTTTGACGTTATACATTTAAATTTTTCAGTTACTCTATTATATTAGTTGTACTCAGGATTGGTCATTTTCCCAGGACAGTGGCAGAAACAGGAGTAAAAGACTAGATTTAAAAAATATACAGCAAACAATTATGTTTTTTTTACATATATATATAACATAACTGAGACTTGAATCAAATATTAATTTGATTAATTAAAATAATTTTAATTGGTAATATTTGAAGTACAAGTAAAGAAACCAAGGTTGAATTACTTTAGCAAAGTAGCAAGACAAAACTTTTCTAACTCAAGAACACACACGTTGTTTACAAACATAAAGTTGAGTTAAATTCTTGCTTCATTGCACAAATAATATTGTACTCAAATTTTGTTAGCGTAAAACTTTTAATTATTTATAAAATATTTTAAAGCTTTGAATAATAGTTATAATATTATTTTAGACAAAATCAGTGTGCCACACTGAGCCTAGACCGTTGGTCTAGGGTGTGCCATGACTACAATTAACTGTAACTGTTTGACTCCATGGCTTCCTGTTTTGGTTGCAGTTAAATTTGTTGTTTATTGACAACATTCAAAATGGACGACGATCTCATTGAGCTCGTAAAGCTTCGTGAAATGCGAAATAGTCGCATAAAAGAGTCTAAAAAACAAATTGAATCTAATCGTATATCTGATACGATTAATGAGGATGATGGTGAAGCGGAAAAAGTAGCTTCCGTCATGGGATTCAAAAACTTTGGAAAAAAAGCTAGAACTTTTGATTTTGATGCTCTGTTTGAACAAACTAGAAGAGCTGCTAAATTGCACTATGAAGAGCAAAGTAAAGGGACAGACGAAATGAACAGTAATTCTGGTAACACTACTGGCCAAAAATCTGTTCGTAAATCACTTAATAATGAATCATCATCATCATCATCATCCTCTCAATCATCTGATTCTGAGGATGAGAGTGAAATGGTTGGTCCTCCAGTTCCAGATAATTTAAAGTCTTTCGGAAATTCAACAAATAACGCCGCTGACTCAGACGAAGAAGATGATGTCTCTATAACCGAAAGGTATAAAACTATTCCTGCAAGCCATGAAGTGTCTTTAGAACATAGCAATAAAACTGTGTCAGCGATAAGTTTGGATCCCAGTGGGGCTCGATTAGTCACTGGTGGTTATGATTATCAAGTAAAGTTTTGGGATTTTGCTGGTATGGATGCATCATTACAATCCTTTCGCAGTCTTAAACCATGCGAGTCTCACCTAATAAAAAACTTAGAGTACGGCATTACAGGTGATACCATTCTTATTGTAGCTGGTAATTCTCAAGCAAAGGTACTTGACAGAGATGGGTTTGAAATATATGAATGTGCAAAAGGAGATCAGTATATTACAGATATGGCAAGAACTAAAGGTCATTGTGCAATGCTCAATGATGGATGTTGGCATCCTCGTAATAAAGAAGAGTTTCTAACTTGCTCGTGTGATGGCAGCATACGTATATGGATCATGGATGAAAAAGCAAAACAACAAAATGTTATTAAACCTAGACAGCATGGAGGTCTTCGTGCTCTTCCGACTTCTTGCCGATATGACAAGAATGGTAAACTTGTTGCTGCTGCTTGTCAAGATGGCTCAATACAAATGTGGGATCACAGAAAACATTTTGTAAATACAGCACTTTTAGCTCGCAATGCTCACGAAAAAGGTTCCGATATTTCATCCATTGCATTTTCATATGATAATAATTATCTGGCCTCCAGAGGATGTGACAATACGTTAAAATTATGGGACTTGAGAAATTTTAAACAACCAGTTCATGTAGCTTCAGATTTATATAACAGATACTGTGAAACTGATTGTAATTTCAGTCCAGATGACTCTTATGTTTTTACGGGTTTATCCTTAGACAGAAATGATAAAATTGGAAAATTATTGTTTCTAAACAGAGATACATTTAAAGTAGCTTATGAATTAGAGGTTGGAGATTCAGATGTAGTGAGAAGTATGTGGCATCCTAAACTGAACCAAATTTTAGCCAGTACACGTAGTGGTATTGTGAAAGTTTACTATAATCCAAAATTAAGTGAACGAGGTGCAAAGTTATGTGTTGTTAAAACTAAAAGAAAATTAAAGCATGCAGAAATGATTTGTGAGCAGCAAATAATAACACCCCATGCACTGCCCATGTTTAGAGTTGATAGACCTAGAAGTACTAAAAAACAAATGGAAAAAGACCGAAAGGATCCTTTGAAATCCCAGAGACCAGATTTACCTGTAACTGGTCCTGGCCAAGGTGGTCGAATTGCGTCTGCCGGAAATACACTTTCATCATTTATTGTCAGAAATCTTGGTTTAAAGAAAAAAGTTGATGATACCTTGGATCCCAGAGAAGCTATATTGAAGTATGCTAAGGAAGCTGAAGAAAATCCATATTGGGTTACACCAGCATACTCAAAAACACAACCAAAACCTATATTTATATCTGAAGAAAAAGACGAAGATGATGAACCTCCGAAGAAACAAATAAAATTATAAAATACTTTTTTTCTTCAGATCTGAATAAAATATCCTCTTGAAACTTTTTTTTATAAAAATATTTATGTTAAGCAAGATAACATTTTATTATTTGAAATTTGAAACAGTAAAACTTTTATTAATTCAAAATTTTTTGTACTCTTATTGATTTCTTTTTATTTAATATTAAAGTTTTTTCCTGTCCCTCCCTTTCTCCCCTCACTCTCTTTCATTCTCTTTTTAGGGTTTCGTTCATCTCACAAAACCCTATTACTCCCGCTCCGTTGTCTGTCCGTCACAGAGCCATTCTCAAAAACTGTGTAACTTACAGAGTTGAAACTTTGTGTATAAATCCGAATATCAACTGTAAAGAGCCCAAAATATTAAAATTTGAAAAATTCGTATTATTTTAATAAATAGAGATAAAAAACCAAAATTCTAACAGCCTTGTACCATTAAATTTAAATATTTTTCGTTATAGCAGATGCCAAAAATTAAAAATCCACAATGAAATTATTCTACAATAATTAATTTTCTATCAGACGATATCCACGTGAAAAATGAAATAAAAAGTTTCACCAATTGAAAAAAAAATAAATATGAAATAAAATTGATTGACATCATAGTCGTAATAAAACAGAAAATGTCTAAAATTTCTCAATAATACAAGGAGTATGAGTATGTGTAAGTACACAAAGCAGATTAATATCACGTCATTAGAGAATTAAAAAGAAAATCTGACATCATATGGGAAGTTTAACTAATTTTTCAAATGTTTGAGAATAATACAAAACGAGTATCAATATGAATAATAGAGAATAGTAAATATATGAGTTTGAGGAATGTATTGAATCATGATAAAAACCCGATTATGGAAATATTCGCATATTTTAACATTTTGAAGGCGTCCAACATGTTTAATTTTGAAATTATATATTTTTAAATATCACATCTAGTCCGTATGACGGATATTATTATGACAGAATATAATAGCGGGTTTCGCCCGCTATCCGGCTGGTTTAGATATTCGAAAAAATAGACCGGTAAATTTTTACTTTATAAAAAACATGACTTTTTTTGTTGTTGTTGTTGCTAAATGAAGTTTGTTTGAATTTATTAAAGAAAGGATAAAGTGTTTTGAAAGGAATATTAAACGAAACCCTTTGTGCGATCTTCGATCACACTTACCCACTTGTTTTTTTTCTCTCTCTCTATTGTATATGTTTCTTTAATTTCAACCCTTTATTTATTAACAGTTTTTATTGTACAACCATGTAATTGCAGTTATAAAATCTGTTTAATAAAATAATCAAAAAAATATTTTTAAATTTTTACATTGTTTATAAATATGTATATTAAGAAATATATATGTATGCATGAAAAGGTGGATGTTTCTGTCATTTATTGAATTATAAACACTTCAGACTGTAAAGCCATAGTAGGGGAGAGTGGTGTACCTTGGACATATGTGTACCTCGGACCTATGCTAATTCTAGCTTTACTTGTTTAGATAATTAAATAATAACATTTGTAGTTTAAATATTTGCCACAAGAGGTCTCATTTAAGTTCTTGGCATTTGTTTAGAAGCTCAACTAATTGTACAATTTTTGAAAAAAGAAATTCACCTTTCAAAAGTAAGTTTTTCTCAGATATTTCTATGTTATTTTTATACTAAAACATATCTAATTATTTTTAAATGAGGGTTATGCATTATAAAGCAATGTTCTAGCTACTACACCAAGTGCTTTAAACAAAGTTAGGTCTAACCTTTACATCATTATTGGCAGTTTTGTTTTTAAGTGTCAAGTGGTGTACCTTGGACTGGTCCAAGGTACACCACCTAAATATCATTTCAGATAATAAAATGCACATGTTGAAAAATCTTTTTAAAATTCAAGTAAGATGTTTTCTTTCAAATTAGTATTTTATTTAAAGTCTGTTAACAAGTTAGGACTACTTTGTGATCAGGCTCGGACTGGCCCATCGGCCCAAGGGCCGGTGCGCCCTCAGCCAGGAAAAATTTTGCGCCCCAAAGCCGCTCCAATATTATTCCACACACATATTTTCTGATTAGTGTACTAATCTAAATTTCGAGAATTCACTTAGGGTTAATCATCAACTAATAGACAGATAGCAAAAGAGAGGGATTTTTATTATCATAAAGAAATTGAAGATACATAGAAGGAATTTTCAGAATCTGAAACCAAAGCGGACGTGTTTGCATACGATTGAGGATAGAAAACCTAGGGAAAGTTTTAATAGCCCTGGTGTGCCGTGGCTACTAAAGCTCACGCCCATGTGCTACTCCCGCACCCTGAGAGAGATTTTTTTCATCAGTTCTTAGGATGATATTTTTTAGGTCATAATCTCAGATCAAATAAATTTGCGTACCCTCCAATATAGTACCCAAGGGACCTTGCGACCTTTTAAAGCCGTCCCTGAATGCACCTATAATTGAAACCATGCTTTTCGAAAAACAACTTTATAAAAGAAAGAGATAAATATTAGAAGGCAAAAACGTTTTGTGTGGATTTTGTTATTGACTGGAAAACATAACCTGTCTTTTCGAGGAATACAACCTCGATGACACTTCTGGATTGCAATTCTGCAAGCTGGGATCCCGCGGCCAGCGTTTTTTTTTTCATTCAAAATACCTACTAAAATTTTCGGTTAGCTTTATTTAATGACAGCCTTTCCGTAATTAAATAACTATTCGGAAAATTTTGGTATGTATTCTAAATTTTTTAAAATTGTTTCATTTAATCACGGAAAAATAGATCATTAAATAAAGTGATTATTACTATTCAGAAACTATTGTACAGGTTTTTTTAATTATAAAATGCTGGCAGCAAAATCCTGTCGCTTGCAGAGTTACAATCCCGGAGGATTTATTTCAATTATGGAAACTTAATTTCCTTTGACCTCTAACTGTGATAAGAAATTTGAAAATCATGGGAAGAGTGTGCTAAGAAAAGTAAATTTACTCAATTATTTTAGCGATTTTAGGCTACTAATCGCTATTTTTGACGACATTTTTCAGTAGAAACTATTTTATAGTGCGATATCAATTCAGCATTTTAAGGATGCATTCAAGTCATTTTTAAGCACACAAAATGCCTCTTCCTCCTCCTGCCTCTGCTTATCCCAATTGTTGCAAGTATAATATTTTCACAAGCAAGTGTTATTTCCCCATTCAAATACTCCTATATTTGGACATTCAAATACTGCTATAATATGTGGTACTTTTTCAAAAGAAAAATAAAGCACGAATTTTAGTTTCAAAATTTATATTTCTATAATGAAAGTACATTTTTGTTCTCGATATAAATATTTTTTGAACGAATTTTGCATACTGAATCTTTATTTTGTATGTGTGATGAGGCAGACACAGTCAGTAACCACATTTAAAGATGCTACTTTACTAAAGAAAAAAAAGCTGTAGTAAATAAACAGCATTTGCAGTCAGATTATATCAGAACTTGCATCTATACCATGTTTATAACTGGTTGATAACTAATTCATATTATATCAAATAAACATATATTTTTAAAATAGAGTTTGGATCTCTTAGTACTCCTATTCTTGCATTTTAGTAGTCACAAAAGTAAAATTTATTTGCATAATAGCTTTAGAGATATTTGTTTAAATACAAATGCTAAATGAGGAAACATTTCTGAAACCAAGGAAACCAAAGTAGAAGCAATTTTAATAGGTAATTCTAGAAGCATAATTAATTTTCACCTAAAAATCAACAAATTAGTTGAAGTTTCTAATTAAAATAGGATTCATTACAATAGGATTCATTACAATAGGATCCATTAAAATAGGATCCATATTTTAATATTATTACTAGCACAGTTTTGCTAGCAAACATAACTGTTGGTCAAATGGGAACTCATATCTTTAGACCGACGACGATCAGCTAACCGTTGGCTCAGCTATTGGAAGCAGCCAAACTCAATCGTTGGCCAACGAAGCTAGAAAACAATAGACGAATGATATCCAACAATTCTGTGTTGCTTGAGGGAAAAAAGAATTGTATAAAATGGAAGAGTTAGTCAAGTCATATCTCACAGCACGGTGACTGTTTAAACAAATCATAAAAATCGTTAAACTTGTAATAATCTCTGAATTTCCTAAAAAAAATTAAGAAGGATTTTTTTTCCGTTAATGGACACAACTATGGATATATCAAGTGTGTTAATTTACAGTGCTGGGGGAGAAAAAGGTGATCATCCTCTACCAATTCATCTAAAACTAATTGTAAAAAAATCTATCGGTACTAATCGATTGGAAATAATGTACTAATTAAAGCTATGGATTAAGTATGTTACAGGAGTCGTCTACATACAAAAAATTATACCAACTTTGAATTTTCAAATAACACCTATTTTGTATGCCCTATTTGAGTTCCTTGGATCGAGACAGCCTGCGAAAAGGTATAATTTAAGTTTAAATATACTTTATGTTAAATTTTCATAGAGCTAGAAGAGTTTAAAGTTTGAGGATGCTAATGTTAAATCCATTTGACAAACTTATAAAAATCATTTGATTGAATTTTTATTAATTTATTAATGAAATACACTTTATAGACCCAAATATATTCCAGGTTTTTTTGGTATCCAAAGACATTTTTTTAATTATGAAAATTATTAACAAATTCATATTAAAAAATTATGAATTATCACCTACATTAATTTTTGTATAAAAAAAACTGTGTAAGTGTACAGCTCATTTGAATAATTAGTTTTCAAGATGCAGAGAACCTGCCAACAGTCTAAGGGGATCGATCACTTTCTGTTTTCAAAGAATCTACAGAAAATAACACGTATTAGACACTTACCAGAAACATTTTGCAGTATTTCCCTTTATATAAAGAAAGTTTATTATAAAGTTCCTGTATAATTTTACTGCTGACTAAATGAGTGTTCAGTACATTTTCATGTAAGATTTAAATTTTATTTTCCGAAATTTTTAGATAAATCCCCAACACATTTTATTTTATAACTCTATGAAGAATTAAGATAAGTATATTCCCGGGCTGTCTTGATCCATGGAACTCAATCGTAAGTGTTACAATTTGAAAAATCAACGTTCGTGTATTTTTTAATATGTATACAATCTCCGAAACAAAATTTATGAATAGAATTTAATAGTACAAATTATTCCCAATAATTTGGTGCATATGCAATTTTTATACCTTATTTGAAGGATAATTAGTATGGAGTGATTGGTTTTATACCATGACTGTTCTAAGGTATCTATTGACAAAAGAATAAAGTAGGAGAGTCCTAGCCTACAGTCAATCTACTACAGTGTAATCTGTATTCAACTTTCTAGAGTTTTTGAATATTACATGACATAATGAATAGAGGAAAGAGCGTTGGTACGGCAAACCAAAGTACCCAGGTTCAAGTACTGGTACCGGCATATTTTCGCTCTGTTGGAGAAAATCTCAACTATGATACTCCAACCATTGGATATTACATGACATAGTTTGAAAAACTGTGTAGATTTAATGGAGTTTTAAACATGCACGGGGAATATAGCGAAGTCATCTATCTAAACTCAGGAATATAATATTAAGCCCTTTTCTTATTTGGTGCTATGCGAATGTGTTACACTTTGTAAAGCCAGACACAACACAAATACGTAAAATTGATTTAAGTTCGTTAAAATTTTTGCGCCCTCTGAAATTCCAAGGTCTGCGCCCTTTCCCCTGGCCCAGTCCGACCCTGTTTGTGATAAATTTTATATATGTATTTGGTTTATGTTAACCCCATAATTTTAACTATATTGATACAAAATCAGTTTTACAGGTGCATCTAAAAATTTAAAATATGTTTTTAATAGCAACATGGTTTATTTTAAATAGTTATGGTTTAATGATTACATCAGTTTTGCTTTCAACCTAGTTGTAAAAAAAGGAGAAAAAATAAAACAAAGTAAAACAGTACAACTTCCTACTAAGCCAGCTAAAAAGAGGCCTTATTATTATTCAACAGAATCTGAAGACGAGGATATAGATGATTTATTTGAGGAATCTGGTTTTTCAGAGGAAGACTTTGGTGAACTGGAAGATTCAGATAATGTTAATATTCAGATTGGTGCTTTTGTGCTAGTGAAGTTTGCTGGTAAAAAAAGTATTAAATACTTTATTGCTGAAATTATTTAAATTACTGATAATGTATATGAAGTACAATATCTAAAAAGAGATCCAAAGTTTATGAAGTTGACAAAAATGATATCAGTTCAAGCTGCCACATCCAATATTGCCTGGTGGATCTGAAAGGTAGCTCGAGAAGTTAACATTTGGAATTGACTTATCTAATAACAATATTGGCTAAAATTAAGTGTTATTACAAATATAAATAAGTTTTAATGTCTTTTGTATTTATAATAAGTGTAATTGTTCAGAGGTTTTATGTCTATTTAGACTTATCTTATCTTTTAAACCTAATAAATGAAATGTATCAATCCTTTTATTGTTTTTCAGGGAAAAAAATTATATATGTAGCTTCTTGATTAATAAATGTGGATTTTTTCACTAAAAAACAAGTTTTTTTCCACTTGTTAGTAATAGGACCAAGGTACACCACTAGTGGTGTACCTCGGTCCTATTTTCATTTTATTAACCGACTTAAAAAAAGGAGGAGGTTATCAATTCGACCTATATGTATGTATTATGTTGTTCACGCATAACTCTCGTAAATGTGCATCGATTTTGATAATTTTTATTTTGTTTGAAAGAGTAAGGGTCCAAGGTGGTCCCATTTCAATTTCGTCAAAATCTGATCATTAGAACAAATTATTTTATTCAAATTTCCATTATTTTGATAATTTAATTTATATTTCAAAAAGTCCATTATTTTGGACTTTTATTATTATTTTTAATTATTATTATTAATTATTATTATTTAATTATTTTTTTATTTTTGGCGATTTGTTTTAAAACTAAAAATTAAAAAGTCAAAATAGGTCTCAGGTACACCACCTTCCCCTACTCTTAAAACTATTTGTAACTCTTAAATTTTTTACTAACTTAGATTTTAAAAATAAATAAATAAATAGAGAGAGCGAGAGATAAATGAAGTCAAATCTTCTGACTTTGACATTAAATGATTTGATGTGCTTTTTATGTTTGCTTTGTCTGTTTTAGTTTATTTTAAATTTTGAGTGGCTAGTCTGGTCAAACAGAACAGGCATTGTTCAAATGATACTTCTTTGATTATCTCTTGTTGCATTTTTCTTTTTCCCCTTACAGGGGTCGATGCAGGTTTTTTTTCTTGGGGCCCATTTTGTCAAAAGTAAAGGTTATTTTTGTGAAAAATAACATTTTGCAACGAAAGTTGAAATCCAGTTAATCAAATTCGAACCAAGCCTTTATAAACAAAAACTTTTTAAAATCCTTTTGCTGAAGTTTTCCGCTCTGGTGAACTTGTTTATTTACAAATTACACATTTTAAAACATCACAAAATAATAAATAAATAGTAAGTTTTTATGGAATAGAATTTTGTGAAGCGGCCCATTTTATCAAATTGATTTTTGTGAAGGGCTCATTTTATTAAATAGATTGGAAGGGGTTAATTGGAAGAATAGTTGTGAAGGCCCTAAATAGGTCCCAAATTTTTCCTGAATTGACCCCTGCCTTAGTTGAAAATAGACCTGAAAATTGTCATTTTAGTTAATAGCCTGCAACATGTAGATATTTTTTAGCTTAGTTGTCACTTTTTCAGTTGAAATTCTTGTTGAATTAAATTAAATATTTTAAAATTCCTTATATCCTAGATTACAACAGTTAACGGAGTTTCTGTTAAAACTGAACACTTAAAATGTGCTGTTCTCAGACCACACCATGATTATTAAAAAAAAATGTAATTTTACTGTTTAACAGTAAACAGTTGAACACTTTTTGCTTTTTTTTTCGAAAAAAAGTGACTGCTTTTATTTAAAACTATAGTCTGTTCAGGGAAAGGAGATAACGAAAGTAAACAAACGGGTTGCAGAAAAATCGCCAAGGAGCCACACATTTGGCACAAATCCCTAGGTTGGCGAATTTTATTTTTTTATTTCGATTTAATTTTTTAAACCTTTATTTTGATAACTATATGAAAACAACACAAGTTGCTAACTGACTTGCATCGAGATTTTAAACAAAAATGTAAAAGTTTAAGACGTCAAAATATAAATTATTTTCTATTTATTTTAAACAGCGTTGAATTCAGACATATTTTTTCCTGGTGGGATTTCTGTACCTCCAGGCGAGACATTATATAGTTGCGGGGGGGGGGGGGGGGGGGAGGGGGGATTATAACTTTTTGACCATTAAAAGTATAAAATCTGAAATATTCCAGGAAGGGACATTTTAATGCCCCGAACGGAATTTCCTCCCGGGGCAAACTTCTTCTGAATTTAACATTGTTATAAACCATCATCAGGAGTTAATTTTGTTAAATACAAAATAGTATAAAACTATTTATATCTTACATTATTGAAGCCCACTTACCTCATAAATCATTCAGAAGATGAAGTTGAAGTATCGGAACTATTAGAATCTAGATTGATTACCATGGAATCTACTATATTATCTATAGCATTATCTAAATCCCACATTTGTTTTTCCACTGTATTTGTTACATGGTGAATGCATCTTTTCCATTCTTCAGTACCAATCTTGCTGATACTTTGAGAGAATATATCTTTTACATGAGGCATTTTGAATGTTTTGTTTTCTTTCGCAACGAAGTTCTTTATTTGTGCCCAAATCATTTCAATAGGATTAAGCTCGCAATGATAGGGGGGTAATCGTAAGACAGTTTTATTTTGTGCTTTTGCCATTTCATCGACAGCGTACTTGTCATATTTATTTTTATTTTGCTTCACTAACTGCAACAGTTCCGCTTTTAACATTCTGTCCTCAAAAGGGATATTTTTTGTTAAAAGCCAATCAGCAATTTTTTGTTTTCTCCATGAAGTATTCGGTATTTTTTCTGATTTTCGGAATGATAAGGAGCATTGTCCATTACTATCACACAGTTATCTTTCAGTCAAAATAAGATATCACCAAACCACTTTTCAAAACGTTCTGAATTCATGTCTTCGTGATAATCTTTATTTTTATTTGATTCGAATAAGTCAAGCCCTCCATCCACGAAACCTGAATCGCTACCAATATGGGTAATTATCATCCGTTTTCCTTTTCCGGAAGGAGATTTTAATCCGGAAGAAAGACCAGATAAAAATGCTTGTTTTGATGATTTTACTGAGGTATCTTTCCAAACTTTACTAACTGTATGGCCTACATTCAACCAAGTTTCATCCATATAATATATTTTGCGCCCTTCTTCTCTGAAAGATTTGATTTGTCTTAAATATTTTCTTCGCCACACAATTATTTCGTTTTTATCAATGAGAGTACTGTCTCGTCCTCTCCGTGAATATCTAAAGTTTAATTCTTTCAGATGATAAAATGTTGTCCTTTTAAAGGTTGGCAAATCAGGGTCATCATTTACAACTTCCAAAACTTTATTTTTAGTGGGCAATTCATTCCTGAAAAAGAACTCGTGGACTTTTCTCCTAATAGCATTCCTATCAAAATCATCTATATTTTCTAAAACACGTTTACGTAATTTTATTTTATTTTCTTCGGCGAGTTTAACACACCACATTTTTTATACTCTTTTAACACTCGAAAAACAGAAGCTTTACCAACGCCTGTTATACGAGCAGCATTATCTCCTATATGAGAAATCGGAAGTTCAGGATTCGATTCAAGTTCTGTTTTATATACATTTAAAATCATATCTTTCTCCACCTTACTCAAAGCTTTTCTTTTTACTCTCTTCTTAGGTGGGCTCAAAGAAGAATTTTCACATTTCATTTGTGTATACAAAATACCAAATTAATCGAAAAAAATCGTCAATTTTAAAAGTGAAAGACAAGAAACAAACAGCCGTTTGGGAAAAAATTTGGCGTTTCTGGCACAGCGCCAGGTTTAAGCATCGCCAATCCGCATGCGCATTTGTTTACTTTCGTTATCTCGTTTCAGCAAACGGAGTATAGTTCTGCAGCATTACAATCTAGGGTGTAACAAAATCATGATTTTTTTTTATCAAAAAAAAATTATTTTATTTTATTTAAATTGGATTTTCAGGATTTTTTTCCTTACATTAAAATACAGAATAGCTACCAAGAATTTCAGCTTTCCAAAACAATTAACCCTCTTATTAGTAACTTTATCTATGTTTTTATTATTTAATTAATAAAATTATAATTATTAGTTAGTAATTACAGAAATTATAAAAACTGCAAATTAGTAATTTCATTAGTTCGTCACATACAATAACAATATGTACATTAATACTTTGCAATTGTTACATAAAACTATATTAAATACTAATTATTTATTAAAATTATTAATAACTGCTTCAATATTAAATTATCAACACTGCTTAAAATTAATAATTTTTAATATTTAAATAGTAATTACAGAAATTATAAAAACTGCAAATTAGTAATTTCATTACTTCGCCACATACAATAGCAATGTGTGCATTAATACTTTGTAATTATTATGTAAAACTATATTAAATACTAATTTATATTTATTAAAATTATTAATAACTTCTTCACTGCTTAAAATTAATAATTATTAAATAATCAGCTCTTATTAGGAAAATAAAATATATTTTTATGCTTTAATTACTAAAATAGTAATTAATAATTTAGTATTCAGACTACAAAGAAAAAGGGGCACGGTGCTAGTTCCCAAAAAGGGCATTATTTCATGATGAACTATATTCATAATGTGTTTAGTAACGATAAAGGAAAAAAAGTATGTAATTTTTTAATATAAATAAAGTGACATTAATTTTTAACACTTCCCAACCTAGTTGAAAAGTGTTTATGACTTCGGTTTTGTCTGCCGTATGGCCGTCTGTCTGTGCTCTAAATCCCATAAATATGCTCGGATTGCCCTGCAATTTTTATATGTTATTGTCGTTATCAATAGCATGCTCCCTATTTCAACTGAAGTGTGTAGCACTTATAATTTTTTTACAGACACACTCAAAAGAATTCCGTTACATTACGGTCTATGAGGAAAAATCATTTGCGGTTTATTTTAATGATGTTACACAATTTCAAACACATTGTAATTAATATATATCACTAAAGTGCATTACAAGAAGCTTAAAATATGGAATAGGGTGTGCATGGCACTTATACAGTAGAGTCGCGGTTATCCGAGTTAATGTGAACCAAGCTCACCTCGGATAAGCGAAAAACTCGGTTAAACGGGATTTATATAAATTGTCACTAATTTAAGAGATAAAATATAAATTTACACACAATTTATTAATTTGTATAGTATACTTATAGTCATTGTGATATACACTGCAAATGCATGTAGAATAAAAACAGGTAATGAATTGTTTATTTGAAAAAGTCCTTAATATATATTTTTTTGTTGTTGTTGTTGTTTGTGGGATGATAACCGTTTTTTTTTGCTGCAATGTTACACTATTTTTTTAGTGTCATCAATATTGTAGGTGTAGCCTCTTCTTGCTGCTCATTGTAATAAATGTTTTTTTCAATAGAACTTAGACCTTCAGAATGCGTAATTTTCTTCTGATTACCATCATCACTGCTCTCTTGTTCGCGATTTTCAACCATATCTGTAATCATGTCATCTGTAATTTCTTGCTGTTCATCTGCATTCATCCACTCAGCAATGTCTTTTTCAGTAAGGGTTTCAGAAACAGGAAGTGTTTGTGCTAAGATTTGATAAAGATTTGTCATCAGATGCTTCATTTTCATAATTTGATTGTCAATGAAGTGTAAGGTGGAGATGAAAGAAAATTCATAAAATTCTGATTTTTTAGTCAAAATAAAAGAAAGGTTTTTTTTTGTGACTTGGTTAAACCGAAATTCGGTTAAGCGGGACTCGGATAATCGCGACTCTACTGTAGTTACTTTACAGGGACAGTCAAAAGAATTCCGTTACATTACGTCTATAGAGAAAAAATCGTTTGCGGTTTAATTAAATAATGTTTCACTATTTTAAACGCATTGAAATTTATATATATCACTAAAATGCATTACAAGAGGCTTACTACAGAATATTTTGTGTATAGCAGTCATCGTTCATTTACAGGGACACACAAAAGAATTCTCTACTGTATGTTAACAATAATTCCTGGAAGTGCACTTTAAGTTTCTGAACGCGATTTTAAATTTAACTCACTTTTTGTCTATTACTTGGTGAGTATAAATTCTGTAGATCATATACAGGGCTGCACAAAAGTTCGCGAACACATTTCCATTTATTGACAGAAACTCCAGGAGAATTTTAAACTGTGCTACGCGTTTCCTAACTAAACTAAAATTTAGCATCCTATGTAATTATATATACAAATCTATAGATCATATACAGGCAGGGTCGGACTGGGTCCTTGTAAAGGGCGCATACCTTGGATTTTCGAAGGGCGCAACTTTTCTAAAGAAACTCATTATTTTACCACCTTTATAGAAAGCCAATAATATCCATTAATAATTAATAGACTGTAAAAATATAATATTTTAAAAATTTGATTTCTGTGTTAAATTTTGGAAATTTCCAATTATTTATAAAGATCTCTACAGTGTACAAAATTTCAGAAATGTTTTCTGATGCCAAAACAAAAAGAAAAAAAAACCACGAAAATTTATTTGTAAATTTTTGTCTGCAAGTCCTTAATTGGCCATGCAATCATGAACCAACCACAAGCTTCCGATATCAACAGAAACCTCTTTTCCAAAATTTATAGACAAACAAAGGGACTTTTTTTACTTACCCATCATACGTAGTATTATAGGGTAAGTCTTGTAATCGTTTTGAAAATCGAAAATTTTTTTTTGACGGATTTACACGTTTCAGACACTGGAGATTCCGAAAAACATATTTTTAGAAAAATTTTTTTGCCGTCCGTCTGTGTGTCTGTAAACGCTCTATCTCCCGAAAAAATTGAGATAGAGACTTGGAATTTGGTATGTACTTAGTATGTAATAATGGGAAAAAGCCTATTTCATTTCAATAACCTCGATTAACCGGAACAATTTTTTTCGGACTCTCGAAATATTCGTTCTGATAAAAGGTATATAAAAATTTTCGAAATTGTTTATTTTAAGAAATGAATATAAAAGACAATAAAAAAACATAAATTTTACATAAAGCATGAAGTTGATCGGATAATTAGTTGCCGAGATATTTGGAATCCTATTTTCTACACTCTTCGATTTTTCATGACCCTGTATTTCATCCAAATTTCACTTTAAAGATATATTTTAATTGGAAATTTTACGCTTAATCAGATGCAATAAACCGCTAGTTAATAGGATTATTATTTTTGGAGTTATAAGGAAAAACCTCTTTCAAGCAATTCAGTAATCGAGCCTTTAAAATTTATGACGTCATCAAGCCACGATTTTATTTGAATTGCAATGCATTTTATAAGTAGTTTACACATTTTTATTTTAATATTTTACATTATGCATATCCATGATGGGTAAGTATTACGGTGGCCCCCAACGACTAGTTTTCCATAAACATCACCGAAAACTTCTAAAACCCGTTGTTTTCGGAAGTTTCTGATCGGTTCTTTTCAAAATGATTTCTGGGGACATGGAAAAGAGTTACGGAACTGTGCGTAATGAAAAAGCTACAGTCAATTTTCGTAAACTTCTCTGTTACCTATAGTAATAATATAAAAGAAAGTTTTGGTCTGTCCGTGTGTTTGTTGACGATGGCTAGCGAAATCTGCAGCTCGCACAGGTCTGAAATTTTCGAATTAGGCAGTGCAAGGCATGTCCTAAAGACTCAGATTTTTAATATTTTGATAATTAGCCAAGATATTAATCAAAAACTAATCAAAAACTCATATATTTCTTTGAGAGCCGGCAAAAGCATCTGCGCATGCCCAGAAGCCGATTTACACATCGAGAGTGAATAAATAAACACGCGTTTTCTTTTTTTCTTTTTGTGTGTGTATTATTTCATAGTTTTAAATCGGCAAAAATAATCAGTACTATTGAAATTGGACGTCATATTCAGAAAGATCGTACTCTTACGTCTCAAATGCTACAATATATTCGATAAAATATCTTTGTTAACCTTTGGAATTTCTTTTTTTTTTTTTTCAGAAAGGTAGTTTTCCCGAAGGGTATTTTCTCCCGTATGTTAACGTTTCTCTAGGGTGTAATTTTAAAGGTACCGGAGACCACAAATAAGCTCTAAAAGCTAAATCTAAATCCTTCTTTTAATCAATGTGAAATCGGTATTTTAAAATGCGAATTGTAACCCTTTCAACAACACCGGCGAAGGCATGTCACTTCGCGCCTCACGGAGATGATCTTTTTTCCTATGCTTAAAAGTATCTAAACGTCCGTATTTCGACACAGTATTTCTAGAGCATCTCGGTAGACAAGATTTACATAACTTACAAAATTTTCGAAACGTTCGGACATGCAGAAGTATTTAAAAAAAAAAAAAAATCTGGCGTGGTTCGCTCTTGCTTCGGCTCATGTTTTCATTACCAAATATGCATATTTTTTTACAAAATTGTAGAGAGAGCTTGGATATAGTTATATTTATAACCGATTAAATTTTCAGCGAGTTCGGAAGATGAGAACTTTTTTTTTTATTATGTTGAAGGAGCCGAAAACAAACAGACAAATAAATGGTGAGAAGAAAGCATATTTCTTTTACAACTAGGCAACAATATTTTTACACGATATTTTTATACGGTCTATAAAACCGTTATATTTATAACCGATTAAAATTTTAAAGAGTTCGGACAACAAGAACTTTTTTTAGAAACTACGAAACGACCCTACGTGAAGAAAACAAGAAAATGTCTTTTTACGAGTACTTTTATCACTAAATATCAATATTTGTTCGAGAATTTTTCATTAAAAAATATAATTTCATACAAAATCAGGTTAAAGATATAAATAAAATCATACAAACTTAAGGTTTGTAAAAATTTATTATTATGGGCCCCCAGCTATGCCGGGCAGGTCAGAAAAAAAACTGCATTTTTATAGTGCACCAAAAATCGTAATAAATTTTGTCACATAAAAATCTAAAAACAACTAATATGTATATTTCAAAAATTAACAAATTGCTTACGTTTATTTATTACTTTCTTCTATCTTTACAAGAAGAAAGTATTGGATTCATGAAAATTTCCGGTTTTCGACGGATTTATACGTTTTAGAAGGTCCTGAACACGATTTGACCATTTTTAGAAAATGTCTGTCTGTGACTCTGTCTGTCTGTCTGTCTCTGTGTGACAAAAATTTTGTGGGCGCTCTATCTCAAGAACTAATGCACGAAATTTAATAAAATTTTATATTCAGTTAGTCCATGATATAAATTGGGGCTGATTAGTTTTGGGTGAAAATCGCCCGATAGGTGGCGCTGCTATGCTGTATTTTGTGCGATTTCCGCAATAGCTATATCTCAAGAACTAATGCACGGAATTTCATCAAACTTCAAATTAAGTTCGACCTTGGCATAAATAGATGCTGCTTACGTTGTGGTGTAGATATCCCAACAGGTGGTGCTGCTATACAACTTTTTTCTCGATATTTATGATAGCTATATCTCGAGAACTAATTCACGGAATTTCATCAAACTTCAGATTCTGTTAGACCTTCACATAAATAGACGCTGCTTATGTTTTGGTGTAAATTGCGCAACAGGTGGCGCTGCTATGCTGCTTTTTTCATTATTATCACGATAACTATATCTCAAGAACGAATGCACAGATTTTCATCAAACTTCAGATTCAGTTAGATGTTGACATAAGTTGTTGTTGATTGGGTTTTGGTGTAAATCGACCAACAAGTGGCGCTGCTATGCTGCATTTTGCAGGATTCACACGATTTTAGCAATAGTCATATCTTAAGAAATAATGCACGGAATTTAATAAAACTTGAGTTTCAGTTAGACCTTGATATAAGTTGTTGCTGATTCTTTTTAGTGTATGCGAAATCTGTGTGAGATAGAAGAAAGTTTTGGGATTGGCACATCCGACTATAGTTTTATTACTCAAATATATACATATATATGTAATTATTATTTCTGTATAATTATTATGAAAAGACAATTTTAACATGCTTAAGAAAGTTAAATAGAAATATAAATTTAAATACAAATATACATTTAAATAGAAATTTCAATAAATACAAATATAAATATAAATATAAAACAAGTGGGTAAGTGTGATCGAAGTTCGCTCAAAGGGTTTCGTTTAATATTCCTTTCAAAACACTTTATCCTTTCTTTAATAAATCCAAATAAGTTTAATTTAGCAAAAAAAAAGTCATGTTTTTTATAAAATAAAAATTTACCGGTCTATTTTTTCGTTCTTTCGAATATCAGCCCGATAGCGGGCTTCGTCGGCTGAAGAAATCCAGGAGGGATCGTAAAAGGAATCCGGTTTCAATATTTCAGCCCAACGCATAGAAAATTGTACGCGATTTTCTGCAGTTAGCGGCAATTTTTTAATACTTGTAAAATGAATTTGCTATCAAGCTTTTAGACCAATATAGTATATTTTGTCCTCTGCAAGTTTTGAATTGCTCGCGAATTTTTTTAGTGTTTTTTCGCTTTTTTGGCAAATTTTTGACCTTTTTACTTTCTTGTATGTTTACAAAAAGAAAGTATTGGATTCATGAAAATTTTCGACTTCCGGTTTTCGACGGATTGATACGTTTTAGAAGGTCCTGAACACGATTTGACCATTTTTAGAAAATGTCTCTCTGTGACTCTGTCTGTCTGTCTGTATGTGACAAAAAATTTGTGGGCGCTTATCTCAAGAACTAATGCTCGGAATTTAATAAAACTTTATATTCAGTTAGTCCCTGATATAAATGGGTGTTGATTAGTTTTTGGTAAAAATCGCCCAGCAGGTGGCGCTGCTATGCAGCATTTTGAAGGATTGACACAATTTTAGCGATAGTCCTAGCTCAAGAAATAATGCACGGAATTTAATAAAACTTGAGCTTCAGTTAGACCTTGATATGAATTGGTGCTGATACTTTTTAGTGTATGCACACCTATAGTTGTGGTCTGGTCCGGCCATCCGTCCGCATATAACAGCGAAAAACTACCTAACCGAATGGCTTGAAAGTCGAGTTATTTCAAATTTTATGAAAATCGAATCAAAACTTAATAAATATTTTTATTAATATATGTTTAGGTAATCTGATTTTTTTTAAAAATCGGTACTTCCTTGTTATAGCAGATTCCAAGGATTCAGTGTTGAATCCAGGGGGTGGCCCGGGGGGGAATGTCCCCCCCGCAAGATTTGAAATTTTATGCTTTTAATGGTTAAAAAATGCAATTTCTCCCCCGGAACTCTAAAATGTCCCCCCCGGAGCGACAGAAATCCCTCCCGGAGAAAAGTGTCTGGATTCAACACTGCAAGGATTAATCGTCAAACGACCAAGATGTACAGCCAAGTTATCTTACATGTATGACGTTGTAGTCATATATGACATACATGACATTTTATAACCTCTATGACCAAATTATACTCACATTCTTCATTCTATTAAATCCTATCATACGTAATTAATTCAATGATACCAAAATGTGGCTTGGCACTTTCTTGTCCCCACCCCCTCAATTAATCATATCATAATAACAGACAATATAATTTCACTGAAACTAGTTATAGTACGAACGCACCTCATTTGCCATGTTTGACGTACAATTTTCAACTTGTTATTATTACATTTATAGACAATTCTGAAACAATTCTTTTTTTCATATTAAAATGTAATTGTTAACAAAAAAAAAAAAAAAAAAAAAAAAAAAAAGTTTGAATTACCTTCCAATTGCCGGAATTCTCTGAAACCTATTTTATAAACATTTACTAGAAATTATAAGATACATTTGAATTTTTACAAATACAGGAACACTACACTTTTCAGATAAGTATACGACATATTATATAATAAATGCTTTTTCAGCAAACTCAATAATGATAATAAAAAATTAAATAGAAGCGACACTCGTTGGTGCCAGACAGTCTGAAATTTATTGCACGGAGACTGCCGCCATTGGTAACAGATTGAATATACTTCAGGTTTTAAAAGATTTGGATTGGATGCTCTGAAACAAAGAAATGTTCAAAAACAAACAGTGCTTGCAAAGGGAAAAATAGTTCACTATATATTGTTTTTTATAGCAAAAAGTGAATGTTATTTTTTAAAAATATACAGAGTAGTATTTTTAATAATGTTGTAAAGTTAGTTACTCTAGTATTTGCCGTAATTTTTTAAAACTTCATTTGGGTTTTTTTTAACATCATCTGGACGAAGGCGCAGATTTACTGGCCGAGGACGCACCGGCCCGCGGGCCAGTCCGAGCCGGTATACAGGGCTGAATAAAAGTATTCAGATATTTTTCCGAATATTGTATATGTTGGAAATATATGTTCGGAATTCCTAAAATTACGTTTTTAAATATGTTATGCGTTTTCCAAATTGTTTACTTAGATGTTATTGTTCAGCTTATTAAACGGTAATGATTTGTAAAATTATTTTGGAAGCGTTGGAAAGTGTTACATAATCTATGCTTTACGCATGATTTTTATGAGTTATGGAAATATAATTAAATTACAGTAACATGATTTAATAATTTCCTGTTTTTTGTAAATAAATTTCAATATTTTTGCAAAGTCTTGGGCACATGGATTTAGAAATACTGTGGTATGTATGGAGAAGTTTTTTACAAGAAAACTAAGTAAAGAGTACAGTTAAAGATGAATAATTTCACTTTTTATAAAGCAGAATGCATTTTTCCAATTTAATAAAGGGTAGGGTGCTGCGCTCTTTAAAAAATGGCTTAGGGGGAACAGTAAGTAATTACAAAATTAATAAAAACTGAAAATAAGTAGTTTCATTAGTTATTAGTAATAAAACAAAACAAACATTATTTGCAACTTGTTTTGCATTTGTACTGTTAATCGCCTAAATCTAAACTTACACACATGAATGTGTATGATGAAAAAATTATGAAAATGAGTTACTTATTCATATACAGATACAGAGTAAATATAAGAATAGCCAGTTACATCTGAAATTCTCAAAATATTAAATAGCAGCATTGTTACAATACAGTGAGGATTATTAGCATTCAACATTTTAAATTAAAAAAGAAAAAAAAAAGGATTGCATCCTTTTAAATCCTTACCTAATTTCATTATTTGATGTATATAAGAGTTTAAAAATGAAAAAAAAAAATTATTATCAACCTCTGCTGAAGAAGCTGAATATCATTTTTAAATAAAATGCTGTTAATGCTCAATAAAAACTTGCTTTCTACAAACTTACTGTACTTAATTTTTTATAAGCTTAAGGATTTAAGCTTAGAAACATTTATTAAAACCTTTTTTTTTTTTTTTATTCATAAGGTAAAATATCCATAGAAACTTTCCAAATTATGTTCATCTTAGATTTTATTACTTTTTTATGTCATTTTAAACATTTAGAAAATTTATGATTTAAAAAAAAAATTACTTCATTTAAATCATGATTTAATCACTGATTTTAAATCATCTGATTAAAAAATCATTGACATCCTATGACAATCCTTTAAAGATCCTGGCCTAGGGTGCCCAACTCTGTTTTCTTGACCATGGGCTCTGGGGTGCTGTACAATATATATCCCAGTTAGATTATCAGCCTAATGTAGAAGTATTTAGTGTCCTCAGCGTTGAGTTCCCAAGCCATCTTGGTACTCATTTTACCTACCCAAAAAGGGTGAAAGGTTGAGTTAACCTTGCCCGAGTCTGGAGTCGAACTCTGGCTCTATAGTGTGGCATAGGCATGAGACAGGCTCGATTTTTATATCAGGCTCGTGCTCATCCTTTCTGAAACTGAAAATTTTATTTATTCACTTAAGAAAAAAAAAAAAAAAAAAAATTCTTAAAAATTACTTATTCTATTTCAAATCATTTTAATGCTATTTTGATCAGACTGAAGGGGAAACAGAAATCCTGTTTTCTATTCTAGTATTAGAATGCTATTTTAAATGAAAATTTGTAATATTTGCAGATTTATGTCTGGCATTGATGGCAACATGTAGATATGGCAGCAAGCAAAAGAGTTGTGAACAATGAATCTGCTTTTGGTTAGATTTTTGTTTGTGACAGTAGGATATTTTTTTAATTGGATTGTTTATCTTATTTTTTTTATTTAGAGATCTAACACAGAAAAAAAAAATCTGTTTTTAGTTAACCAGCATTAGTTTGAGATTTGCCTATTCTTAGTCTTCTATTGTGTATGAGTCGTACTTGCTCTTCATATGAAAATAATGTTAGTGATTCTTATATCTACTTTTCATCATGAACTCTGCTCTACACGAAGTCGCTTTCATTCACAAGTAGATATATTTGCCATGCATTGTTATTCTGATAGAAATCAATGGTTGTCTTTCCTTATAAAAACATCGCATCTTTTAGATAACTGTGTCAAATTTTAATTTAAACTGATTTTCAGGAACACAACAATCATGAAAGATTGTTATGAGGAAGGAATCGATTATAGTTTAATATAGGGATGCACGAAACAGTGATTTTGACCGAATACTGAATATTTAGCACACATGTGAACTGAATACTGAATATTCGTCCAACCGATAAAGGGCAAAACTGGAAAACTTCACTGGTGGCCAGTGTCCAGTAGTAGCAGTTTTATAAGTGGCTACTTTCTTTAAGCTAGTGACCACTTTTTTATTTAAAAGTCCTAAACAGTAAACTTTTGTCAAAATTTCAATTAGTATTAATCTAAAATTAAATAGCCTAAATAAATATATTAATATACACATATTTCAACCAACAAAAGTAGAATCCTTGATGAAATGCAAAAAAATTTTACTCTCTCCTTATAAGAAAGTGGCCATAAGGTGGCACCTGCCAAACAATTTTTTTCATTTAGCGACCCTGTAGCCGGTGGCTAGTGGTAATTTTGCCCTTTATCAGCCGAATAGTAACACGTTAGCCGAATACGGAATATTTGGCTAAACAAATACTCCGTCCTATACAGTAAAACCTCCCTAAAGCGACCATGCTCTATTCCATTAAACATTGATCATTCCGAGAGATGGTCTCTTAATGAAGGTCACGTTTAAATCTAGTTTTTGATTGCTGAAAAAATAAGTTTAAGAAGTAGTGTTACGAAAATTTATATTTCACATTAGGAAATAAACACAATTAAGTATCAAAACTTTAATTTAAATTCAGAAGTTAATTACTATAAGGGTTTAGAAAATCTTTTTTGAAGTTCAGTGAATAAATGCAATTTTTTTTCGTCTTGAAAGTTTTGTTTATCTGTGTTTTTTTTTTCCATATTTGAGCCAATCTCCTTTCCAACTTTCCATTTTTATGTTCATACATAACATGTGTATACTCCTTTAAGTTTAAAATCACTCTTTTAGCTGTCATTGTTAAAATGCTACTGAAACAAATCTGCACTTGGAGAATGGCGGGAGCAAGTAGTTACACTATTCAAACGTGTTTTGTAGCACAGTGCCTTGATCGCAATTACAAAGGAGGAGGTAGGGTAGGAACTTCCCTACAGCAAGAAGACCATAAAAGACTTATCTCTCTGGGGTTCATCAAGCATGCTGTTGGTCAATTTCATCGTAATTAACATAACACTTGATCATCAAATTTTGTTTTCAAAACTGTGTAGAAAATTTACTAATAAAAAGCTAGAACAAATTTTTACAATTTAAAATATTTCTTACTAAGGACTTAATATCCAAATACCTGCAGATTATTTAAATCCCTCTTTTAGTCCCAAAAATTGCAAATCAAAATTCTGTAACTGATGTAACATAAAATAGACAAACATTTTTTCTGTCTTCATTGAAGTGTAAAAATTATCAAAACTATCCCGTTAAAAAAAGTGATTTAATGTTCTCAACAACACTAAGTAATAACAGATTATAACAGTAACTTGTTTAATTAATTTCTGAACAATAAAATAAAAAAAATGGCATTTACACATGTAACTGACGTAAATTTTATTGTACAGGGTGTCCGAGAAAGATCCGTACAACTTCAAAAATTTATTGAAAAAGAAACAGTAGGGTAACAGCAAAACTAATTAGGACATTAGATAGAATAACTCAAAAAGTTTTTTTCTGCAGTATGTTTCTGACCATAGATGGCGCTACATGTCATGCAAAGGAATATTAAAGCATTTTAGTTATTTCAATGGCGGATCACGTGAAGAAAGCACAATGTGTTGCGTGGTTTATCGAAACAAAATCCGATACGCAAACACAACGGAATTATCGAACGACGTATGGGGAATCGCCACCATCTCGGTCAAGCATTCGTGAGTGGTATCACAAATTTATGACAACGGGTAGTGTGGAACATAAAAAAGGATATGGTCGCCCTAGAACTAGCGAAGAAAGTGTGGAACGAATACGTGAAACATTTCGTAGGAGCCCTACAAAATCAGTTTGACAAGCATCCCGGGAGCTACAAATGCTAAGATCCACTGTACACGATGTGCTTCATAAACGATTGCAACTTACAGCCTACAAAATTTAGATTCTGCATGCGTTACAACCGGATGATTATGCGAAGCGTTATGGATTTGCAGTTGACATGCTGCATCGTTTGGATGCCGATGAACATTTTCTGAAACGAATACTGTTTTCCGATGAATCAACGTTTCATGTGTCCGGAATGGTCAATAAACATAACGTTCGATTTTGGGGCTCCGAACAACCACATGCCGTACGTGAACTCCAACGGAGCAGTGAAAAGGTGAACGTGTGGTGTGGATTGCTTCACGATCGCATCCTTGGACCTTTTTTTTTCTCAGAAACGACTGTGACCTCAAGTACCTACTTAGATATGCTTGAGATTTATGCATTCCCACAACTGCAAGACCTTCAACCGAATGTCCTTTTCCAACAAGATGGTGCGCCTCCTCATTGGGGATTGACAGTTCGTGAGTCGCTGAATAATTCATTTCCACAGCGTTGGATTGGCAGGGATGGTCCCATTGCATGGCCACCCCGGTCTCCTGACCTAACACCACTGGATTTTTTCTTTTGGGGTTATGTTAAAGATACTGTATACCGAACGAAAGTTAACAGTCTCGAAGAATTAAAGCAAAACATCCAAACAGCTGTAGCTACTGTTGATGTTAGCATGCTGAAACGGTCGTGGATGGAATTGGAATATCGTCTTGATATTGTTCGTGCTACGAAAGGGTCTCATGTAGAAATTTCCTAAGGTAATAACTTAAGTTATAGGAAAAAAAACTTTTTGAGTTATTCTATCTAATGTACTAATTAGTTGCGCTGTAACCCTATTGTTTCTTTTTCAATAAATTTTTGAAGTTGTACGGATCTTTCTCGGACACCCTGTATAACTGACATAACATTATGACTTTACAAAGACAATAATGGTACTTAACTTAGTTTGTAAACAGTAATTTACAATGCTTTTTTATTAGGATTTTATTATAGAACATAAAAATATCAAGCTTTCCAATCATACCCTTAAATTAAACATATTATAAATTTTATTTTCTCCCCAAAATGAGACTTTTCTCTGGAATTGCCCTGTTCTAGGAAATGGGGAGGATCCACACTCTTTTCCAGGTGGGGGAATATGTACACATCTGTCAAGCTACAGCAAAAGACTAGAAAAGAACGGAATTTCTTTCAGTATCTTCAAACAGATTGGTCGCTCATGGAGGGAGTTTCACTGAGAGTGGTCTCTGAATGGAGGTAAAATTAACATTGAGCCTATGGGAATAAATTTTGTTCCTTGAAAAAATGGTCAAGAGAGGTTATTGCTTAATGGAAGAGGTCGCTTAGGGAGGTTTCACTGTATTTCAGGATTTAAAAAGTTAAATTTAAAAATAATTTTACATCATATGTCTTGATGTATGTATATCTTAACACAAAGACAATTCGGATAAATAAAATATTTTCACAATTAAACTTTACAATAAAAAAAATATGCTTTGAATTATTATTTAAGAATTATAGTCTTAAATTTTTTTTAATTAATAAAAAAATTAACCCCATGGCTTCTTTTGTGAACTAAAATAAATGGTTGGTTCCTATTTGAGACCACCATTTGGCGAAATCTTGCCAAATCATCGATAGTCAGCCAGATGTAGCTCTTTTATTGTTGGAAAGGCTGAGCTATGATATTTTTTGTGATGACGCGTTTGTTACGTATGACGTATTTGTTACGTCATCAACTGATTCTTTATTCGATGTTTATTTGTATTTTAATGATTTATTAGTTATTTAAAACATTTTTTTAATATAATTAAATAACACTTACATCATTAAATGGATATGTCATGATATTAAAATAAAAAAAGCATTGAAAAAATTTCATCATCTGCTTGTTTATTTAAAGCGGGATTTTTTCTTTTTTTTATGTTTGTGAGTGGTTACTCTTGTTACTTTAGAACAGTATAAAAATTAATTGACTGCAGTTTTTAAGGAAGTCTCATGTTCACGAAGCGATCATACATGCAGTATAGTGATCGCTGCATTTACAAATTTTGTGTATTTTTTGTGATTGCTATACAACGAGGTTGCTGCATCTAGAGATGTCTTTTTTCGGTTTCAAGTTCGCGAAGTGATGTTGACATGTTGCAGGATGCGGTACAGTGATCTCGGCATTAACGAATTTCGTATATTTTTGGGATTCCGATACGATGAGGTTGCTGTATCCAGTGTTTTTTTTTTTTTTTTCGGTTTCATGTTCGCGAAGCGATCATACGTGCAGTACAGTGATCGCGGCATTAACGAATTTCGTGTATTTTTGGGGATTCTGATACGACAAGGTTGCTGTATCCAGTGATTTTTTTTTCGGTTTCATGTTTGCGAAGCGATCATACTTGCAGCATTAACGAATTTTGTGTATTTTTGGTGATTCTGATATGTGGCTGTATCCAGTGGTTTTTTTTTTTCGGTTTCATGTTCGCGAAGCAATCTCGTGTATTTTTTGGGATTCCGATAAAACGAGGTTGCTGTATCCAGTGATGTTTTTTTTTTCGGTTTCATGTTCACAGGGTGGTCACAAATATCTTATGTTAAAATTCCATGATTTTTCCATATTTCCAGGTTAGCGTTAAAATAATTAAATTTCCATTGATTATTTCCTTTAACAACACCACTCTGATATATACTGTCATTATTTATTTTTAAGAAATCACACAAGATATTTAAACAGTGATCATTTAAATCATTTTTTTTCTTTTCTCTTCAAGAAATTCTGAATTTATTTAATGTTAAAGTGCTTTTATTATAACCAATAAAAATACCTTAGTATTGCGCATATGTAGTACTTACTTTCTATTAATATAAATAACATAACACATAAAGAATAAGCATACATATGTAATTGAATGAGTCCCTATTACAAGACATTTAATAAATTTAATTTTAATATTAAAATTTTACAAAAAACAAAAAAGTAACTTAAAAAAAATATCAAAACTCAGTTTTTTCATTTTTTAAAAATATTTACTTTTTAATTGCTATTATCTCCTCCATTTATATTTCAATTTCTTTATTTGCTTTTACTTTCAGCTTTATACTTTCAATTTTGTTATTAATTTCTGTAATCGCCAACTTTATTCTTTTCTTTTTAGCTTCGGAAGCATCTTTTTCTAAGAAACTTTTTCTTTTCATTTCTTTTACAGCATCAGCTAGAGCTCTGAACATGCATTTTTATGACTTTAAGTGAATTCTAAGGAATCTCATAATTATTAACATTGCTTATGGATGACTTTATTTTCTCGTGGACAACTCTTTGTGCAATCAGGGATCTCTTTAAGATTGTCAATGAGACATTCTGAATTAATTGAAAAACCTTTTTCTACATTGATATTTCCATGAGATAATACCATGACTATTTTCATGACCACATTTATACCCTAACAATCCCCAAACTTATTAAATATATCTCTCCAAAATATGTCAATTCTGGAATCTTGGTGTTTATAAGCTTTCAGTTTTTCTTTGGTGTCAATGTCAAAGCATACCTTTAAATATTCTCTTTCAGCATTGACGACTTCATTATCACTGATAATTCTGCTGTCTACTAACACTGTCAAAAGATTTTTATGCGTTTTTGTTGAGGTTCATTTCTGGCTACATCTGGGTCAAAACAAGTTAATGAGGATAAAAGAGGGGGATCTTTGCAATAACTTTAAGCATATTGCTTTACAAAAGATACAGAATCTTTGCGGAATTGTAAAATCTTATAAGAAATTTTCTGTTTTTCTCTTTTTTTAAAAAAAGCACTCCATGTGCCATAACCTAAGTCAATTGTAGATGCTGATTTCAAGTTTTTATTATTAGACAAACCCATTTTATGAATACAACCATCAATAAGTACGCTCTCTTTAACAAATTTTGACATATTTCTAACTATTGATGTTAGAGAATTACAAAGAAAAGCTGCCATTGGAACATCTGTTTGATACTCTTTCAAAAAATGTTCGACTTCCTTTGAGAGAGATTTGGAAAAAGCCAATTTGGCTTCTAAAAGTTCATCTTCCACAAAATTTACCACAGTTTTGAAGCTAGCACAAGTTGGTTCTTTTTCATCTTTTCTTGCACGCTGAACGAATTTTCTAATATGTGACAAATTATCAATAGCACATTGACACACATGACTAACTATTCTGCAGCCACCTAATTGAACAAAATTTTTTTTTAGGATATAGATCTAAATCTGTATATTCAGAATATAGAACTAGAGGAGCTGGTACATCTCTTTAAACAAATTGTAGAGGCTATGGAAAAGACTGATTAATGACCAATTGGTCACTTGAATACCTTTCATAAAGGCTCCATACAAAATATGTAAATCACAGGTATCAATGTTCAGTAAAATTGGGTACCAATCTTTGGCTCACTCTAGTTCAGCTTTTAAATCTTTGTAAAACTTTAAATTAACTTTAGGTCCATCCATTGAAATCTGAACTATAGTTTTCAAGTTTAAAGAAGATAAAGCAGTTTTAAAGCTTTCTCAAATTTTATCAGATGTTGAACAACCTAAAATAGTGGAAGTTAAGTAACGTACACATTACTTGATTTTCATCAAAACACCGAAATCTTACATTTACATCCATTTGAGTTTTCTGTTATATTTTATTTAAAGATTCATCGAATCCTACTGTTACGTATTTACATTTTGATAATTTATCCAACAGTTCATTTTGAAAATATGGCGAGATTCCATATAGTACAGAAATATGCAATTTTACTCTTTCTCAATTTCATTTTCTATGCTATTTCGCTATCTAGAAAAAGTGTTTGAAATAGTGAAACATCCCTTTCTGACATTCCCATTGATTTATGTGTCACTACTGAATGAATGCACCATAATATTTCAGCTTTTAACACACTTTCATTAAAAAGTAGAGACTTTAAGCCACAAGGTTTGGAAACTTAATTGAGTTATGTTTTCTGCAACTGAAACTTTTTTTGAAATGAGAATATTATCAATGTCCTCAGTTGATGAATAAGAAATGGAAGGTACAGATGTTTTAGATGAATTTGAACACAATGAACCTGCAATAGATGATGGAAAGGAATTGGATGAAACTCCAACACTCAATGATTTAGACGAATCTAACCTACTAATTATGTTTCTCCTCTACTCAAACCTACTGCCAATGAAATATGATCTAACTCCACCTTTGAAGAGCTGTGAAGTGCTGGTGCGATGGAGAAAAAGTTTTTCTTTTTTCCCCTTTAAGATTACAGTTGAACTTACACTTATCATTACAGGAAACAGATGAAATTGCTCACTTTAAATAAGCAATATGCAAAAACATTTCAGAATTCCCTAATGTTATATATACTGAATAGCCTTTTCTGTTTCCTGAAATGATTACACATAACACATTTCACAGTAAACGGAAATTAAAATTTGTTTGGACGAATTTCCATGATTTTTCCATGATATTTCCAGGTGAATAAAATTCCCTGATATTTCCATGTTTTCCAGGTCTGTGACCACCCTGTGTTCATGAAGCGATCACACGTGCGGTACAGTGATCGCAGCATTAACGAATTTCGTGTATTTTTTGAGATTCCGATGCGACGAGGTTGCTGTATCCAGTGATGTTTTTTTTTCGGTTTCATGTTCGCAAAGCGATCATACGTGCAATACAGTGATCATTGCATTAATGAATTTCGTGTATTTTTTTGCATTCCGATGCGACGAGGTTGCTGTATCCAGTGATGTTTTTTTTTCCGGTTTCATGTTCGCAAAGCGATCATACGTGCAGTACAGTGATCATGGCATTAACGAATTTCGTGTATCTTTTAGGATTCTGATGCGACGAGGTTGCTGTATCCAGTGATGTTTTCTTTTGGTTTCATGTTCGCGAAGCGATCATACGTCATACGTGTGGTACAGTGATCGCAGCATTAACCAATTTCGTGTATTTCTTGGGATTCCGATACGACGAGGTTGCTGTATCCAATGCTGTTTTTTTTTTGTGTTCGCGAAGCGATCATATGTGCGTACAGTGATCGCGGCATTAACAAATTTCGTGTATTTTCGTTTTTTCAACTTCACATTAATCGTTAACTTTTATGTAATATCGATGAAATGTGTATAAAAACATTGTTTTTTACTGCTCATATTATCTTTTTTATATCTATCTTATTAAATTTGTCAAAATATTTTATTTTACTCATAAATGCAGTATCTAAAAAAAATCAACTGTGTATGGTTTAATTTAATAATTCTGTATTTAAATTATCATTCTTTTCTCCGAATTGTTTTGAATGAACAAAATTTTACATTGTTACTCTCGTATAAATGCAATCTATTTTTCAGTGACTTTTTATCACTAAATCCATTACTTTTCCTATGTGTAACTATTTAAAAATTAAGAATGGCAACATTTTACCACTTGCTTATTGTGGGTTACAATATGATAAATGTAAGTAAACAGTTTAGAAATCGCCTATGTGGCAGCATTTTTAAAAAGCACCAAATGGTGATTTGAAATAGGATGATGCCAAAATAAATTAATAAAATTTCCTTATATTTTAAAACAAAAATTTTTAAATAAAACAAAAATTTTTGAAGGCATATTTTACTGTCATATAGTGTTTATTTGCCAGAAAGCGAGTAAAAATAAATAAAAAATATTCAAGAATGTAGCAAGAATGTTTTTGAGTGTACCAGAGGATCTAAAGTGAAATGATGTCTAAAGTGAAATATTATTTTCAGAAGTTGAAAATGTACAGGGCGATCCTAAAATTTTAAAACAAACTTTCAAGGGAGATAATGTGGACAAGACAAACATTTTCTGTACAGAAAACCAGCATCTCAATCCATTTATTGAATAAAAAATACAGGGTGTTTCACTGCAAACTGATCCTGAATTTTTGTTCACAATTTTATTGACAATAATGAAGACATTTTAGAAAAATTTTCATCATATTAACTTTGCTTTCTATTAAATGTAGTGAAGTCGTTGGTAGTGATTTAATTTTTGTCAATGACATGGTATAATGTACTGTCAGCTGTATTCTGAATAATGGAATGTCTAGCTTAGTTTTGTTTGTTTGCACTGCAATTTCTAGAACTTCTTGTCATATTTCACAGAAAGTAAAGTCTGATGTTTGACTATATCATTACAATGTTTTCATTATTGTTAAAGTTGAACGAAACATCTATCACTTTTTCCTTTTGCAGTTACAAAGCTTCACAAGTCTGATATAACGTGCTATTGCTATTCTTTTTACCCACTTTTGCTAGAGACCAAAACAGGAAAAATATCTGCACAGCATACATTTTATAAGAAATTAGTAATGAGGATATCCACTGTCCGACATCAGACACTTTGGAATGATATGGTCAATATCTTTCAACAGTACCTTGCTTAAGAACCATTGACCATTGGGCCATCTTTATATCTTGGCCTCATGAATAAAGTCTATGCAAAATATCGAGGGGTATGTTTTTTCATAAACTTTTATTTTAATATTATAAGAAGATTTTAGGAAGTGCGATTGCTTCACTTTACCTTTATCTTTATAAATGTTTTTTGTTTAATTTTTAGTAAAGAAAAGTGTTTATCTAATTTAGAAAACTGTTTATTCTCGAGTTATGAGTAAGTTTGACTAGAAGAAAACCATTGTTTTTAGTGTATGTTTTTCAATAGCTTAAAAAAAAGAAAGGGAAATAAAAAGTTTAAATAATGTTACACCTCTCATGTTAGTTCAATTGTTTATGAAATATTTCTTATCATCATCTTATCTTATTAAGTTAAATGAAATTAATTATTTAAATAGCTTTATGCACATATTAAAATCTTCATATTCATTTATATATTTTTTTCTTTTGCACTATTTATTAAATGTAAAGAAAACTAATACCTTGGAAATTGCTAGGAAATACTAAATGAGAAAGTTATATATATTGTCTTAAACTTTTAATGTTCAAGCTATTTTAAAGTTTGTATTTAAGCAAATTTTTTTTTTCTAAATATTTGTTAAACATCAGAGAAATAAGGACTTCTAAAGTTTTGTCTTATAATACCAAAGAAAGGCATTTCTTAAATATACAATAAAAAGAAGCTAATGCAACGTGTTTTGAAAATCTTTCTTCATCTATGACAAAAAGGTCATCCTATGCAGGGTCGAAATTATAATTTTTTTCACCCGGGGCAAGCATGAATTTTGGCACCCCTCCCCCCCCCCCCCCCCCCCCCCCCCCTTCCTTTTCAAAATAAATTTATAAAAAGAAGTTTTCAATCCATTAATTTTTAGTTTTAAAAGGAAATACTTGTTAGGAAGTATATTAATCTGAAGACTTTTTCAAACCTTTCAGTATTTTATCTTTATAATTGCTAATCTTGGGGCAAAGGATAGAGGTTATTTAAATTATAAAGGGATACATATGTAAAAGACATTTAAAAATTAAATAGCTATACAATAGTAATAAATTAAACAATATTTTTTTTTAAAAAGCAAGATATTTGCTGAGTATTTGGAATCAGTTATATATTTAATAATTGTTATCAGATTGCTTTTTCTTTGGAAATTGAATTTCTCTTTTTTTAAAAGAGAAATTAAATATAATTTTCCCTTTTTCTGGATTACTATAAAAAAAAAAATTTTTAATACCTACTAAAAGATGAAAATAGTTAATTAAGTTGATGAATTACACTTTTTAGATAATATAATTTTAATTCAGTGTTGTAGAGTCAGGAGATTCGGCATCACTTTACTATCAGTATTATTATATTCTAAATTTGGCCCTTTTTTAATCTTTGAATGTTACACAATTAAATTAGGCCAAATTTAGTATATAATAATACTGGTAGTAAAATGATGCAGCCTGATCCTCTGATGCTACACAACTGCTTTAATTACATTTTTCTTTGTACTGTCCCTTACACTGTATATTAACATTGTATCTATATATTTAAAACGCTAAGCGATTTCTTTCGACAATCTGTGAGAACAAACTTCTGCATCAAATTACACCATTCTTTTTTTTAATGAAAGATATTTGGACACAGATTTGTTGTTGTGCATTCGTTTGTTCGAAAATTGAATTAATTAGCTGTAATTTTCAATTCAACTTTTACTTCTGCTTATGACGTCATAAAGTCGACAACTCCCACATTTGCAAGGCATAGAGTTTAATTCTCTGAACTCTGTGGTTCGCCAATCTTTTGACATTAGCTAATATCAACTAGGTAATATTTTAACATTGAAATATAAAATCTTAAAATCTTACTTAAAATTAGCTAGAATATAATCATAATAAAATATCTAAACATAAACATATCAATATGAATAACAAATCTCATGTAAAATGTTGCAATTTAAATTATTCCAATTGAAACAAGATTTGGAGAGTTATCCCTGACGCCCAGCTAACATAAAAGTACCTATTTTATTTGATTTATTTACACACATATTCAATTTTATTATAAAACACCAGGTTGCCATACAAAGCAAAAATCATTTAGGCGCCAAAAATTAACCCTGATGCGTCTGCGATATCTGTCCCGATTTAATCATAATTGTTTTGGTTGCACCACATATTGCAAAATTAATTAAATCCATGATTATTGTTTCTTTCTCAGATTAAAAATAAGAAAATTGGTACTTCTCTATTATCCCGTCGACCACTTTTCATAACAAAAATCTATCGCCAAACTGCAACGCCAAATAAACCGGAGAGCGTTGCCTTTGGAATATCAAAATAAATAAATAAAATATAAGAATTTAAGGACACGATTGTTATTTTAATTAATGAAATAATTAATAAATCAGTAAAACATAATGAAAAATAGACGCAAATGTCGAATTAAAACCACTTGATGACGTAACAAACACATATAATGCTTCTGACATCAAGTAAATGGGACTGCATTTTTGGCGTTTAATCTTACAGTTTGGCGATAGTTTTTTGTTATGAAAAGTGGTCGACCGGATAATAGAGAAGTACCAGAAAATTTAATGCTTAACGAAATTCAATTATTTGATCGATCGCAAATTTTGGTTCTTTTCCGTTATACCGACACCATGGCATACATGTAAATGTATGCTTGGCGACAATGGTATCCGTATAACGGAAAAATACCCAAATTTTCTTTAGTTTGAGCTATACTAAAAACAAACATTTTACAGGTAACCAAAAAATTGCCAAAAATGACTGCTTCATCTGCAGTTATGACTGCAAATTTGGATAAAATCTAATAACCTGAATTTTACAATGTTTATGCAAAACACCACAGAGAACACACGCTATTTTTATATAAGTAGGGTATATTTAAAAGAATAAGAGAACTAACAACCTTCAATAATATAATGCAGGAAAAAGTAAACAAATAAGTGATTCAGCAAATCTTAAAAATACGTATTTCTTAATATAACTATAAAATGCAGAAAAATATTCTGGTACCATCAAAAATATTCATTATCCCGTCGTCCAATTAAGAAAAAAAAACTATCCAAATTAGGTACTTTTCGGTTAGCCGGTGCCAGTAAAATATATAAATATAATATATATATATATATATATATATATATATATATATATATGCGCCAGTAAAGTACATATACTTCACTGGCGCCTGGCTAACCGAAAAGTACCCCAAATAATTCGCCAGACTATAGCGCCCAATAAACAAAATAAAAAATTACACTTGAAAACATTAAAAATCTCCCTTATCTGCAGATTGATTTATAATTGTAAAAAAAAAATTCTTCATCTTTACATAAAAATTGATTAGCTTAAAACAATGGATGCGTTTCAGAAGATATGGATTTGAAACGAACAATGTGATAAAGATTGAGCAGAGTTGTAAAGCACAGTGGTTAAGGTCTGTGGTGTGACTAAGTATATAGCACATTGAAGAAACAGTTTATGTAGAAATCAGAATTATATTTATTCATTCAACTTGAATGTTAAACTTAAATAAAGATATATACATAGACCTCCAGCCATTGCTGGGAACTTTGGTATCACATTATAGCAAATAAACATTCAGAAAGGGGGTTAACTGTCCTTCCATCACATCACCACACCTTCCATGGAGTTGTTTCACCCTAGATATATACTTACTCCGTACCTCAAACTAGAATAAAATATGCATACAGTTACAGTTAAAAGAGAGTGCCTTTACGACCGAAATGCAAAAAGAAAAACCGGTTCGGAACGATTTTACTCCCGAACAAACCACTTGACAGAGAAAGGGGGACAAGATTTTGTCCAGATTTCCAACACAATGATTAAAGAAGACATTTTAAAAATTTTGATCAAAACATTTTAAATCTTTTTTTTAACGTCGAATTTAGACGGTACGTTTGGGGAGATGCAATGCGCATAGGAGCTCATTCCGTTGCATTATCACAGGGGGGGGGGGGGGATGTGTGCTTTATTTACTATGTTCTTTTATTGACTGAATATGAGATGAACATAAGGATATACTATTTGTATGATACTGCATAGGTCCAGGAAATTTTCTTTCTTGCCGTGGGGAATATGGCGGCAATGTCAAACTGATTTGCATTTTGTTTACGGATTGTTTGTTTGGAGTTTGCATCGGAAATAGTACTATAATTCACTGGGGGAAAAAACTTTTAAAATAAAAAATTTGAAAGACTTCTTATGTAGTAAAGAAACTTATTTTACTAATATTGTTATTGTAATTTTTTTCCGTCGAGTTTTGACGGGTTCCATCTAGTTTATTATTATTGTTTTAGTTAAATCATTTATATTTGAATTCATAAAAAATGAGAAGAAAAAAATTGTAACAGTGAAATGCAAGACTAGCACATTATGAAGAATGTTGTAATTATACTGAAGTTTTAAAGAGAAAATGTATTAGTATAATCTTCAATTACATATTATTTATTTTATTGGTGTTACAGTCATCAGACTGTAACACCAATAAATTATTGTCTTCAATGCAGCATGTTTATTATGTACCAAAATGCAATTAATTGAAATAGTTTTAACATAATTACAGTAAAATCTCCATAACAAACACTCCCAAATAGCAGACACCTCTAGTTAGAAGACACTTTTTTAATTCCCAACAGATATATTGTTTATATGTTTTTTACCTCTTAAAAGCAGACACCTCCGAATAATGACCAAATTTATTTTTCTTAAAATACTTTTGGTTACCAGGAGATAAAAGTAGTGTGACGTTGTCAAAAATAGGATAGTGACATAGTATTTGGACAAATTATTTAACATCACATAGCTACTACACAAACATCAAAATACATACAATTGTTTGAGAATAGAATGAGAATGCAGTTTCACAGGTTGTGATAGTCTCTGGTCTTAGTTTGAGATAGTGATACAAAAAAAAAAACCTATTCTACAAAGCTTTTATATATATATTACAGTAAAACTTGCTAAGACGAAATCACAAGAGGCTGGAAAAAATTTGTTGCATAAGAGCATAAGAAACAGCAATGCATTGAACCGTAAATAAAAGGAATTTCCGCCAATGGATGCCAAACAATTTTACAAAATTTTTTTAGCACTCTGGCTAGTTTATATTTTATGGACGGGACAAAACGGGTTTTTGACGCATCTATATCTCGTGTTCTATTTATAATAGAAACAAAATTCTTGCTTCTATGGAATGAGGCGTGTCAAGTGACTGAGAATTCAAAAGTAAACCAAAATCTGACGAAGAGGTTTTCAGTAAATGTGATTTTAAAAGTGCTGTTTTTTGCACTTTTTAAAATCTTGTTCAGACCAAAAACTGTTGACAGGGCTACAGCAATGTGTAATTATCAGATTTTTATGCAGTTTACGTCATTTGAATTGTTTTTATGAGTAGTACAAACCTTTGTAAGTTACATGTAAAAATATTAATTAATTTTTGATTTATATCAGCTTAAAGTTATTGATTCCTATACTTAACATAGAGCAAAAAAATAAATGACCCAACTCTTTTAGGAATGGTCGTATACACATATTAAGATGTTATTACAGTCGACCCTAGTAAGCTTCCTATTATAAAAAAAATAGTAACATTTAAGGTACGTTTACAGGGCCTCACAAAAGATCTTTTGATATAGGGCTAAAGAGTTCTGTAATTATCTGATTTTTACGTGGTTTGCAGCATTTGAATTGTTTTTATGAGTAGTTCAAATGTTTGATATTTCGTATAAAAATATTAATTAGTTTTTTATGTATATTACTTTAAAGTGATTTATTCCTATACTTAAGATGAAGCAAAGAAATATTAAATGGTCTAACTCTTTTCAAAAAGAACGTATGCGCATGATGTTAAAATATGTTACTACGAACGACCTAAGCTAGCTTCCTATTGTAAAACAGAATTGTAGAATTTACTGTTCGTTTACAGGATAACTCAAAAGATTTTTTAATAAGACTAAATAGTTGTGTAATTAGCAAATTTTTCCATTGAAGTACTCGATTCCTGTACTTAACACAGAGGAAAAACAATAGTTAATAGCATAACTTCTGTCAAAGTGGCTATATACACAAGATATTCAAATATGTTACTACATCGGATTCATTTAAACTCTCTATTGTAAAGTGGCATTGATACATTTCGTTTACAGGATCTCTTAGAAGATCTTGATTACATTACAACCAATGTATATTTACTTAGTGAGATGTATTTTAATGATTTTATACGGTTTCAATCTCTGTAAGGTTTTATTATATTGCTTTAAAATTTAATACGAGTTCATTTTGTCCGCCTGAAAGCTCGTCGATTTTAAGCTCTAAATCTATTAAAATATAGTATTTTTATTGATTAAAAAAAACTATTTATAAATATATAATTTTAGCGTATCAGGAATTGATTGAAATAGAGATTACAAAATTCCAACTTTACATTCATGCGCTGAGTAATAGAATGTAAAAATGTTGCTACCCCAAGATTAGAAGTTTTGCGTTTAAATATGTGCCGTTCATCGAATCTCCGGCTATGACGAACTTAAAATGCTCTAAGAAGGGCCTAGAGCACAATGAAAAGGAAATAACTTCTTAAATTCTCCATAAAAATTAAAAATGCTAAATTTCTTATACAATAGGTGATCGGTAATGAACTGTTCAGTTTACAAACAAATCAGTTAACAAACACTTTCGCGTGATATTTTTATGTTCGGATAATGAACGCTTTCGAGAGATTTTTATGTTCGGAGAACAAACACCTCACGAAACAAAGCCATGATGAAGCAATGCCGTGCTTCATATTTGCCGAGCTATACTTATTGCCTCTATTGTCGATTTAGAGAACATTTTAACAGTTGCATACATATGTCCTAAATAATTCATGGACTGCCGGGGATTGGGGACCTATATTTTAGGATCCCTGAATTGGAAGGAATAGACTAGAAACATTATGTATTTTGTGCATTTAGTAAATATAATCCTTTTTGGTTTAATCATGCTCCTTTTTAAAATCTAATTTAAAGCTTCATGAATTATCAGATCAAAAATTTTAATAAAATTTTACATATTTTTTAAACGGTTCAATATGTATACGCTTTAATCTTTACGGTATATTTACAAAATCACACAAAATTTTGGAATACATGTCATCCTATGAACAGTTTCTATTTTGAAATCACTTAAATAGTTTTTATACTTTTGCAAACATTGCGAATCTTATATTTTTCCGATTCTCAGAATGTTGATTTAAAAAACTTAACAAATAAAAAAAATTTTAAGGTGCTCAGTAATTTTCAAAAATAATATTTAATATACAGTGGACTCTCTCTATTGTGAACACTCATGGGACCGACCAAAAGTGTTCAGATTATGGGGGTGTTCATTATAGAGGGAGATTGGGAAATGCAATACTACTACTACTATGTATTGAGTTTATAGACTGTATAGAATACTCAGCCTGGTTAACCATGCAAGTTACCGAGATGGAGGTGCTGAATTTAGAAACTATTAAAAAAGTTAATTAAAATAAGTTAATTAAAATGTTATATTAAAAAATTTTACAAAATATACAATTACATACTTACAAAACATTACTTAAAAAAGTGATTAATTTTAGTCTGTTTTTTCATTGTGTATGCTTGTGCAGTGTACATGTTATCTAGTTGTTTAAGGGGCTACTTCACTCAGACAAAAACACCCGCTCGCTAATGTTAATCCTACGGAGGAAATTTTAGAAGATATCTCGTTCGCATTTCAATATTTTTAAATGATTTTTTTTGCATTGGATAGCTGAGGTCAATCTCTATTCACGCTCCTTTTTACTTTTCTATTTGGATTACAAGTTTTTTTTATTAAGGTACTTTCACTTTTGAAACCGGTTTTGAAAGTGAAAGTATCCTCAATAAAAAAAACTGCAACAAAAATCGAAAAAGTAGAAAGGAGCGTGCATAGAGATTGACCTCAGCTATCGAATGCAAAAAAAATCATTTAAAAATATTGAAATGCGAACGAGATATTTTCAGAAATTTCTTCCGTAGGATTAACATTAGCGAGCAGGTGTTTTCGTCTGAGTGAAGTAGCCCCTTAAGAAGTGGAAAGGTTTCCGGATGATGTTCAGCCGCATAGTCAGGGCTACACTAGATACCGAGCTTGCTCATTCATTATCATGACGTCACCAAAGGTGGCTGGCTGCGGCGAAAGATATACAGCGATTGGCACAAAATGATGGGCGCGTCGCTTTGTATCAATCGCTGGTCGCGGTCAGCCATTATTTGTGACGTTATGAGAGTGAATGAGCAAGCCTGCTATCTAGTGTTGCCTTGGCATAGTTCAACAGGTCTGGAATTCCTTGGCCATATTGCTTGAAGTTAACCTCTTCGGGACCGGCGGCTTTTACACAAACTTTATTCGGCTAGCACCACTTTTTTTAAAAAAAGCTACCTTAACTTAAACTATCACAAAAATGCTCTAATTAGAGAAAGCAAATATTACTTTTATTTTTTACTGGTGCCTAAAACAAATTCTGTATGCTCTTTTTGAGGGTGCATATATGCACCAATGGTCCCGAATGGGTTAATCGTACTTCTTGTTTCATTGGTCTCTTCTGGTTCTGCTTCGTCTTCACTACCCTCTTCCTCTTTAACGATGTTGTCGCAAACAGGAAGGCTGCCGTCGGCTTCGAGATAAGCTCCAGGTTCAATTTCAGTATGAATCTCTTGAAGAATTGACCCCAAACCACTCACAGCTGTTGCTTCTTGGTCCTCTGTCATTGATTGCTCATTCTCACACGGGAATCCAGCTTTGTAGAAGCACTTTTGGATGGTCATTCCAAGCCATTGATATCCAACGGACAGCATCCATGACATGGACCTTCTTCGTTTGTTCGATTTCTGAATTTGCCACGGACATTTTCTTCAAAAAATGTAGTCGGTAGGAAGCTTTAAAGGTCTTGTTTACTCCTTGATCCAGTGGTTGAATTATAGAAGTACAGTTCGGTGGTAGGAACTTCAGGCTCACGTTGCTCAGCTGCACATTTGTATGTGATCTGGCATTATCCACAAAAAGAAGAATTTTCTTCCTTCTTTCTTCATCATCTTGTTAATGCCCTCCAACCATTGTGAGAAATTTGTGAATGTCATTTAGGCTTTTCGATTTGATTTATAGTGCGCAAGCAATGATGCTATCTTCACATTTTTGAAGCATCGTGGTTTTTCCCTTTTTCCGATCACAAGTGGTTTGAGCTTCTCACCCGTAAAACTGGCACACAGTATGACAGTAAGTCTTTCATTTGACATTTTTCCGTCCACGCATTTCTCGCTTCTTTCTGCTAAGGTTTTATTTGGAAGAGTTCTGAAAAACAGGCCGGTTTCGTCGGCATTGAAAATGTCAGCGGCATCGAAATCCTTCGTTATATTCGGAAGCTTTCTTTTCCATTTCTCCACAGTGTCGATATTTATGTCTGCAGCTTCACCATTTATTATTTTGAATTCGATGTTATGCCGACTTTTGAAGTGAGTCAGCCATCCTTCTGATGCGTTAAGTTCCATGTACCTTTGCCGAGCAAAATGAAGAAAGAAACAGAAGCGATAATGCTGCCAACCAGGTGTGCAGAAAAGAAACCATAATCCTTTTTTAACCCCTTCCTCTAACACCTGTTGTCTCTTATCTGTCATTGGGGAGTGGGCATTTCTGTTGCACAATCTTTTTATTTTCATCTCAGCTCGGGAGAGGGGAAATCACGTGACATGTTTTTTACATTATTTTTTCTTGTATCTCTTTGCATAAAAATTGATTGTTTTGATCACTTCATTTAATTTGATTATCATGAGTTACTTTTTCTGAAATGGAAACAATTTCATATCTGCACTTTTTTATTTATTAAAAATATATAAGAATGTTATAGTTAGTTTAGAACACGTACGGTAAAGACAAAAATATTCTTTCGATTTCTTTTTTTTTTCTTTTTTAGGTGAGTTCGTAATTATATAAATACGTAGCACCTATAGTCGTCGTTTGGTCCGTCCGTCTGTCCGCATATAACAATGCAAAAACTACCCAACCAAATGGTTTGCAATTTAAAATATATTATCTTTGCAGAATTTTGTCGAGACATTTCAAATTTTATTAAAATCGAATCAAAACTTTAGGAGATATTAATAAAAATATTTATTAAGAAATTTGATTTTTTTTTTAAATCTGTGCTTTTTTGTTATAGGAGCTTCCGATGGATATTAAATCGTCAAGCGACCGAGATACTTATTTTATGACAGAAATTAATCTGCAGACGATATAATTCATTTCACAGAATTAAAAATCATCAAGATCTGAATATTTATATAACTAGCTGATACATATATATCTGAATATTTATATAACTAGTTAAGATATTTGTATGAACAGTGTCATAAAATATATACTTAATTACTTAATTACAGCTAATATACTTAAAGCTGTTTAACCCGTTCTACGCACGGGATATCATGAATTTAATTCTAAAACGTGCGTACCAACGCACCTCGTTTGTAACGTTTGACGTACAATTTCCAACTTGTTTGTTATAATAAATGTTATTTTTGTTGTTGTTTTGTTAACTGAAGATTTTATCTGAATTATTTTTAAATCGAGTTCATTGAACCCTTTATTCTTCTGCAACAATTTTTCCGAATTTCCACGATGCGAGAATTCCCCGCATTCCTACTGCAAACACACGTTCAGTTTACAGAGAGGCGGGTTAGAATGGGGATCAAAAGTAGCGTTCATAATAGTGGGGTGTTCAGAATACAGAGAGTTCATCTTTTGTTAAGTCTACGGAGATTCGCTGGGACCGTCAGATAGTGTTCATAATACTGGGGTGTTCACATTAGAGAGTGTTCAGATAGAGAGAGTCCACTGTATTAGTATAAAAATACCTGTGAATTACAATGGTTCGTAGAATTTTTTTTATTATTATTCTCGGTAAAGTATGCTCCATAAACTTATTTTTATAATTGACCGACAAAAAGTGCTTCTTATTTTTCCACATTTTTCTGAAACTGCAGTATTTTAATTAGTTTGTAAACTACTGTAAAATTTTCTAATTTTTTGTTTTTTGAATGTATATAAACGGAAGAGTGATACAAACAAAAGAAAAAGGAAAACGAACATGTCATAAATAATCTGATGAATACAATGTAAGGAAATTAATATAAAAGTTTCCCCGTTGCTATGGTAATGGTAGCAACATGTACATTGGAATAAGTCACTCAATAAATTGTATAATTCTGTTTATAACATCACTAATATTTATTTTTTTGTTTTTGCCCCTTTCATCTTTCTTTTCTTTTCTGAATAAAAATGGAATCTGTATAATTGAAATTAAATACCTTACAAAAAGGAGTGATATCTCATCATAAACAACTCGTAAATGATCCCGCCAAGCCACAAACCTAAAACGTCAGTCATAAAAAGAAGTGATATCACATAAAAAGAAGCGATGTAGAAGTGCATACTCAGAGTCCCGTGTAAAAATCTATCACCACTCATGTTTCCAAAGGACTCTGAGTGAGGTACAGTATGTGAAAAATGCTTGGCAACCTGCAGGCTTTTATAATATACTAGCAAAACTCGCGGCTTTGCTCGCGTAATTCTTGAAAAATGCCAAGTGGTATTCGTTGGCCTATTTTCGAGGAAATTTTACTGCCACATATAATTCAGAAAATACTAATTAAGCCACACTAATGTCGAAAAAAATTGAAATTTTAGAACGATTTTCGCTCCAAAACAAGAACGAAATTTTAGGGGAGAAAATAATATTTAGGAATTTTAGGGGGAATGCGAGCCCTGCATAAAACATAAGTGTAAATTTTCTATACACAGTGCCTTTTCAATGCTACAATTCTGAATTGTATTCACAAGCAGACAAATTTTTGTAACCTCGAACCCAAAGGAAGAATATTGTCCATTGCGTCGTTATAAGACTTTGCGAGGCATCGACTTTTTTACTTAATCATTTTAATACAAGCTGATTTTCAAACGTGTAATTGATGTTATTTATCAATCCCAAAAACAGCCATCGCGACAACGGTGAATGAAGCCATGGGAACTGGAAAATGCATCCGTAAAACAAAAAAACAAGGCAACCTTATCACAGACGCTCGTCACCGTTCATGATAATATCATTCAATCTTCCGTAGCCAGAAAATACTTAAGGCATTTTCCTGTCTTTAGAGGATGAAATGGAGTTGGCGAGCGTAGTTCGCAGGGGCAGAGGCCTCTAGTATATATATATATATTTATTTTATTTTTTTTTTAAAGCCAATCACTTATGAAACTTTTCAATAATATTTAATGTGAAAATTTTAGAATTAAATACACAGTATTAATTACAAATTATTTAATTACATATGGATAGATGAATACAAAACATTGCCAATATGAACAATATAATTCATTAAAATATACATTTGAAGATGACTTATTTGAAAAAGTTTTTAAAAATGAAATAAAAGATATTTAAGGCATCACTTATAGTGCATGACTTAAGGTACTAAAATTTCAAACATCTAAATGGCAAATTAAAATATACACTATATACAGCAGCAATTTTAGCCTACATATCATTCTTTGCTTGTTCTTCTTGAGATGGTGCAGGTCCCTGAAGAGGACGCCGGAACAGCAATATATGAGGCTCTATATAAATTATAAAAATAAAATTAACAAAATCAGCAAGAAGTGTACAATACATTTTACCACATTATTTTAAAATGTAAATATTTAAATTTATCATTTCATTATAAAAAAGAAATACTTCATTTAATAAATTAACAAAGAAATAATGCTGGTTACATTTACACAGGAAAGTTAAACTTGACATGATAAATATTTGTAATTACAATAAATAGTTAACTGTGGTGTAATCATATAAACTAACACAGCATAAAGATAAAATATATTTAAAATGCACAGAAAAATAATATTTTGTCACTAAAAATATTTCTTAAAATACCCTTAAGAATTCTATTTAAATGTATCACAGTGGATGTCAAATTGTATTATGAGCTTAACACCCAAGCAAACAAAGATTATATCAAAAAAAATGTTTGAACAATTACAGTGGAACTTCGATTATTTTGTCAGTCATGGATGGGACCATTGATGGAACAAATAAGAGATTAAGAGAATACATGGTTAACAGGAAATCCTCCTCCAAACAAATGGCCGTGATCACTGATGAAAAGTAAATTTTCGCTCGGAACTTTATATTGTACAAATGAAGATTTTGCAAAGAGGCCTGTTTTATTAAGAATTTTGTGAATTGACCTGTTTTATTAAGAGGAATTTTGTGAAGGGACCTTTAAACAACCCCCAAATTTTGCATGGATCGACCACTAATATTACTGTTGCAAATGTATGAAATAGTAGATTGCATTCAGATTTTACTTGAATTATGATTTTTTTTTTTTTTTTTTTTTTTTTTTTTTAAACCCATTGGCTTCCTGCTATGTTACGGATATTATATAGAAGTAATATTTGTTTTGTGTAGCTTGTGTTTCTTCTTCATGCCTAAACCATACCATTTACTTAGAAAGCTTGAATAACTTTCCCTAATACGCTTACATTTCCTGATATTTCCAAACATAAGATGAAAACTGACAAATAACAATTTTTTGTACATGTAATATTCCATGTTAGATAATAAACTGACAACTAAAGGGGTAACAATAATAACTAAAATATCTTTTTAAAACACCATCAAAATTTTTAAAATGCGCTAGGCCTTTCGAAAGATCCGAGTCTTTCTTCGTCAGGCGCAAAAAGACGTGCTTCTACTATGAAAGCAACAGCAAGACTGAAATGAGAGATAAGGGAGAGGAAACAAGCTGAAACAACAGCCAATAGGAAAGTAGAAATCAACAGCCAATAGGAAAACAGAAGGAGAGGACAACAGCCAATCACAGAAGAGTAAAATCAAGACAAAAAAAAACAGATATATTAAAAAATGGAAACAGATAAAAATTAAGAAATAAATAAGTAACCAAAATATAATATATATAAAAAGACTAATATTAATTAATACAATAATAAATTATATGGTAGTACTGAAGAGGTTTTTCCAAGCAGCAGAGAGCATTGTGGAATCAGATTTATCATTAACAATAACATCACGATTAAGATAAATAGCTAACTTTTCAAGAAAGTCCAATTCAGAGATACTATTGGCATTAAAGATAATTTTAGCATTTTTAAAATTAAAACAATAGCCGGAATCCCAAGAGTGCTTGGCAATAGAAGATTTAGAAATTTCTTGATTAGTTACATAACGAGAGTGTTCTTTTAAGCGGATTTCGAGATTTCTTTTAGTTTGACCAATATAAGATAAATCACAGCCATTACAAGGAACATTATAAATTCCCCATTTACGAAGATCAGGAACAGGAGATTTGGCGGAGGGGAATTTGAATTTATTGACAGGTTTAAAGATAATGTTAAAATTGAAGCGTCTTAAAACTTTAGCTAATTTGAAACATAAAGGGGGATAAAAAGGGAAGACAACCAAATTATCAGGTTTGCTTTTCACAAATTTGGAAAGAGTACATTTATTAGATGGTCTATTGAATTTCTTCACAGCATTATTGATAACAGAAGGATTGAAACCTCTTTTGACAGCAACAGTTTTTAAGTAATTAAGTTCATCCTTAAGGGATGCAGAGTTGGAACAACTTTTGAGAGCACGATTTACATACGTATAAAATACACCGATTTTTTGGTTGACAGGATGATTTGAGAGAGCATGAGGTGGGTTAGAAACAGAAAAAGGTTTTCTATAAACACAAGTTTTGAAAGAAGAATCACATTTGATAACTAAAACATCAAGGAAAGGAAGTTTATTACAATTTTCTAACTCAAAAGTAAACTGGATATGTGGGTTGATAGAATTGACAGTTTGAAGAATGGTAGAAATATCAAAAGGATTATCAACTAAAACAAAAATATTCTCAACATAACGCATCCAACATTTAAAATTAACTAGATTTAATAATTTTTCCTCAAAATAATGCATATAAATATCACAAAGAATTGGAGATAAAGGATTACCCATACTTAAGCCGTCTGATTGTTTGAAAAATTTATTATCAAATTCAAAGGTAGTTTGAGAGATGCAAATTTTAGTTAAATTAACAAAATCTTTGACTTCAATATCAGAGAAATGAAATTCACGTAATCTTGTTTCCAAGTAAGAAAGAGCACCTTCAATCGGAACATTAGTAAATAAAGATTTAACATCAAGAGAAAGCATAGAACAATTGGATGGGTTAATATTTTTTAATTTACCAACAAAATCATAAGAATTTTTTATCGCATGAGAATTAGAAATGCATAAAGGAGAAAAAATGGATGTTAAAAATTTGGCAAGAGGATAAGTAACAGTACCAATATTAGAGACAATAGGTCTTAAGGGGACATTGGTTTTATGAACTTTAGGCAAAGCATAAAAACGAGAACAGATGGCTGAAGAAGGAATAACACAATGTTTAGTGTTGCTATTTAAAACAACAGAATTCTTAACAGCTTTCTTGAGAGTGGAAAGATGCGAATTAGTAGGATCTTTTTTAACTTCAACATAAGGACCTTCAGATAAGAGAGCATAACCTTAATCAGAATAATCTTTTTTATCCATAAGAACAATTTGACCACCTTTATCAGCTTTAGTAATAATAAGATTATCATTGGACTTAAGCTCATTGAGAGCGATATATTGAGAACGTGAAATATTAGGTTTATATTTTGAGTTATTATTAGAAATAGTATCAGCAAGGATGTGACGAAGAGTTTCTTTTTGAAAAGGAGTGACTTTACTATGTTTAAAGGAAGACTCAATAGGAGCAATCAATTTGGTGAGAGAAGGTTTGCAAAACTGAGAAAAATTTAAACCAAGATCTAAAATGCTTTTTTGCTCAGGAGTTAAGATATGAGAGGAGAGATTAACAATGCAGTTCTCATTCGATAGATCCTTATTTGAAAAATGAGACTTTTTTTTGCTTATTGCACAATGAAGAAAACTTATCAAGCTTATTTTGATGAGCAGTTTTGAAAGTAAGCAGAGAAGGCCAACATTTATTTTCAATATCACAGAAATTAAATTACACACATATTTAACGTCTGCAGTCATCGTTATTTTAAACATATATAATTAATTAATAAACAGACATACAAACATACATTCAATACAATAATCCAACATGGAGTGAAAAATTAGCCAGAGCCAGGAATTGAACCTGGGTACACAGCGTTCAATTCCTGGCTCTGGCTAATTTTTCACTCCATGTTGGATTATTGTATTGAATGTATGTTTGTATGTCTGTTTATTAATTAATTATATATGTTTAAAATCACAGAAATTGTCAAGATTTTTACTAAGGAACAAATGAAGGTCATAAAGCTCTTCTTCAATTTTGGAGAGAGTATGCTGAACATCTTGAATACAAGCTCTTAAAATAATAAAATGTGAACGAACCATAACTTTAGAAATTCTGACAGAGCTACTAACAGAACACTTAAGTTGAATAAAATTAGGGATAACATTTTTCTTGCAATTTTGAAGAAAATTTAAGTGGTTAAGAAATTTTACACGCTTACGTCTGAGTTTAGTAAATTTGTTAAATTGAGCAGACGATATTTTTGTCGGAGCAAAGCTCCGGCTTCCCATGAAAAATTACACTTTTGTGTACACGATAGCAGCCAAAATATTTGCCGCATTGATACCAAAATTGGACTGGAAGTCGGTAGTGTCAAAATCTCGCCGGGGATTGAAAAACAGAAATATTCGTCAACTCTAACGCCCGGAATCGTCTGCTCTAGAATTTTCCATTTCCCCATAGAGATAACATTGCGATTGTTTGAATTAAATAAAAAGAAAATTGAAATAATTTATATTGTTGCCATTTTTTATCATGAAAAACTTTTGAATTAAACAAAAAGAAAATTGAAATAATTTATATTGTTGCCATTTTTTATCATGAGAAACTTATTTAAATAACAATATACTCGGAAACAACCTTTTAGTAAAAGCTCTTAATCTCGGTCCCATATATTTTACTTTTATATATTTTACATATATTTTACTTTTCTGAAATAAGGACCCCATACATTTTTATCTTAAAATACGTGCAATGAAGTTTAAATCGTATTAAGTACATGAATTTAGTTTTTTTTTTTAATCGAACTCAGCAATTGGTGTAATTAAACTTTTTGTTTCCATTTCAAAATATTTTTTTTTCTTTTCATTCAAGCTTATTGTATAAAAGAAGTATGAGAGTAAATCTGTTTATTTTGATATAGTCCAGCCAATCCAGGATAAAAAAAATATATATATTAAGAAACATTTTATATATGAACGGATTATATGTTTTTATTATATAGAATTTGCAAGGATGCCAGTTAAGAGAAAGCAATCAGCTGAAATGAGAAGAATTGCGAATCGTAATTCAATGCGGAGAAGTCGCACAAGTCAGTTACCTTCAGATTTTTTGCCGATGAGTACCGGTATACTGACAACTGAAATGAATGAAGCAATCAGGTTTGATAGAGAGGTATCGCAAATCACCTATGTGTCCTGTAATACGTGTCACAGAGCTTTCCCTGATATCATATTAAATACTGCTGGGCTCTGCCAGACATGCAAGTGTAGAGACGGTGCTTTCAAGTTTTCTGCCACTAATTCGATGGACCCAGGTCCAGTTCCTATTTGTCACAAAGATCTGAGCTACATTGAACAAATGATGATCGCTCAAATACATCCAGTGGTTTCTCTTTACCATATACGAGGCTCACAAGTATGGATACAGCGGAAATGTAATCAGCTTTAAACAAAATATTGAGAGTTTTATTTCGCGCCTGCCTGTCAATCCTTCAGATATGACTTCAACTGTGTTAGTGACAAAAGATACTTTATCAGGATGTGCAGAGTTTTCTGTTCGTTCACAACGCCTTCTAGAAGCACTCAGATGGCTTAAAGCTCACAATCCTTATTATTCAAATATCACAATTGATGAAGATTTGATCGCTACATTACCTGAGAATGGTGACGTATCTCAAATGTTACCAACAGCAACCGATATTACTGAGGATATTGATACTTTGAACGAGGAAATAAGGCGCGAGTCATTTAGACCACTACTTGAACCGGTAGATCAAAACAACTTAATAAATGACGCAATTCGTGTGCCTCACCCTTCATTAAATTCACAGCCTATCAACAAATTTCAAGAAGAGGGTTACATAGCACGTGCTTTTCCTCATCTTTTTTCACATGGTACAGCTGACTTACGACAACCTCGTCAAAAAGCAGTCTCTCCTGATGAGTATTTTAAGTTCCTAATGAAGTATGAAGATGGGCGATTTGCTAAAGACCCCCGATTTCGCTACTTTGCCATGAATTCAATTCTTCGGTGGCAGTCTTTGGCTAAAGGGCGTTTTTTCGTTCAGCGAAATAGGTTCAGCAATAAGACGGTAGAGCAGATGCGTGATATTCTGAATAGGCAACCAGAAATGGCAAAACACATTATGATTTATGCTAGCAAATTAAGATCCACAAAATGATACTGGCGTGCACGTTGTGGGGAACTCCTTTCCATGGTAGGACAAATTGGAGCACCAACAATTTTTTTTACACTGCAGCTGATTATCACTGGCCAGATCTTTTCAGACTTTTAGAGCCTAACAGAGATCCAAATGAGCTGACTGATACAGAACGCAGACAATTAATGCACGACAACCCTCTGTTGACTGGTTGGCTCTTTCAAAAACGTTGTGATATATTTTTGAGAAAAATCTTGACGCCGTTGTTTTTAATAGACGACTACTGGGTTCGTTTCGAATGGCAGTGGCGTGGAAGTCTCACATGCACGGATTGTTGTGGTTAAGAGGGGCGCCAAACATGGAAACACTAGACATGACTAACGCTGAAAATGTAGCAGCCGTAACAGCATATTTTGAAAAACTATGCAGTGCTGTTAATCCTGACAAGGACGTCATCGTAAATGATATACACCGCTGTCGAGTTCGCTTTTCAGACATTTTCAGTGAAGATCGTGAAAAAGATCTCGCTCAGCTCTTAAATCAAGTCCAACGTCACACAAGACATGGAGATTACTGCCTAAGGAAAAAAAGAGGTACAAATAGTTATAGCTGCAGATTTGGTTTTCCAAAAGAAGAGTGCGACTCTCCAAAGCTTCAAGTAGAAAATGGCATAATTAGCTTTTTGCCAAAAAGAAACGATTCTGAAATGAATACCTACAATTGCTTCGTGTCTCAAGTTTGGAGAGCTAACACGGATTTCAGTCCTATTACATCAAAGGATGCGGTTTTTCATTACATTGCCAAATATGCCTCAAAATCAGAAACAGCTTCTGTTCCTTACAAGGAATTGTTATCTGAGATTTTAAATAAGATGAACGAAACAAATCCAGCGGTTCAAGCAGTCCAAAAACTTATTTTGTTTTCTGTTTCTAAAAGGGATTACTCAGCCCAAGAGGTAGTACACATATTAATGGGATGGCCAATGTATCACAGTAGACGGGAAGTAGTTACAATACGGCTTCATGATAAGAACTGGGAAGAAATCAACTTTTCAAGCGATGAAAGACCATCAAAAAGCATGCTTCAGAAATATTGCGCGCGGCCGGAGAAATTTATTTCCTGCACGCTTCTTAAGTTTGTAAAATCTTTCTCAGTAAGATGAGTCGATTATCACCAAAGAAGAAAAGATGCAGTTGTCAGAGTTTTTCCTCTTACATCACTCAACCACGACCCAACTCTAGCCGAAGAATACTATAGGCAACAAGTATTACTCAATTATCCTTGGAGAGGTAATTCTGACTCTTTATTGCAAGAAGGCCTGCCGTCTGCGTATCACTCATGGGAGGAAGCATTCAATGATCTAAATATTGATGCACACGAAGAAATAAATTTTCCTGCTGTTAGCAGTACACATGAGACAGAAATCCTGCAAGAAGAATACCGCGAGATTGATCCATATATGGCAGCAGCTGCCATAGTTCCTGTGCAGACAAACGAGGATACTTTGGGGCAACGCGTGATTGATCGTGCATGTGAGTGGAAAAGTGAGAGTTACAAGTACCCTGATCGCAATTTTACTTCATTTTTAAATTACTGTAAAGAACAACAACTTACAGTGCATCAAAATTACGATACGTCTGAGATCAGATTTACAGATGAGCAGCAAAAAATACTTCACTTATGCACACAACAGCTTTCGTCTTTGCAATCAAGATTTATAAATTGCCCTAAACGTACTTTTATTATTGGGAAAGCCGGAGCTGGAAAAAGTACGGTAATAAAAGAAATTCGTAAAAGAGTTACCGAGCAGTTAGGACCGGAAGCTATTATGGTTTTGGCTCCAACAGGTGCTGCTGCAATTAATGTCGAGGGCAAAACAATTAACTCTGCACTAAAAGTACCAACATGTTTTAAATCGTTTGCTGATTTAGGAAGTGAAGCAGCAAGAAATCTACAGTTCAGCATGAATCCAGTTTCATTTCACATTATTGACGAATTTTCAATGATCGGATGCCGTCTGATGGCTGCACTTGAGCAAAGATGTCGCGAAGGTAAACCAGACAGCATTGAACCTTTTGGAGGCTTATTTGTTTACCTGATTGGAGATATTAGACAGCTACAACCAGTAAAAGACACACCTCTATATAGGAGACATTCTATAAAAGGCATTTTAGCTTTACGTGGACAAACAGTTCTTAAGATGATTGAAACATGTTTCACCTTAACAAAGTCCATGAGACAAAGCGACGATCAGCAAATACAGTTTAGAGAGACTCTTGATTCGCTTTCCGTAGGCGAAGTTACAGGCGACCAATACGCATCCCTTATGCAACGACGTAAAGCTATACAGCCTCCGGCAGAACTTGAAAGACTTCAAGATGCCATACGCCTTTTTCCCACAAACAAGCAAGCTGAAGAACATAATCAAGAAGTACTTCGTAAATCAAAATGGCCAGTGGCAAGAATATTAGCAGACCACAATAATCAAATAGCAAGATGGAGTGAAGATGAGCACGCGTCTGGACTTCAGGCTGAACGTTTTTTAGCAATTGGCTGCAGAATTATGTTGCGTACAAATCTATGGACAGAGGGAGGATTGGTCAACGGTGCACTTGGTACGGTAAAAGATATTGTCTACGGACCAGGATTACGGCCTCCAGGCTTGCCACAGGCACTAATGGTTCATTTTGATGATTATCGGGGACCATTTCTCACTGAAAGACTTTTTCCTGTCACACCTATTACAAAGTCTTGGAAAGAAAACAATGTCTCATGCTCCCGTACTCAGTTACCTTTAACAGTTTCATACGCTGTCACCATACACAAATCCCAAGGTTTAACTTTGTCAAAAATAGCTGTGGACATTGGTGAAAAGGAGTTGTCACTTGGAGCAACTTATGTCGCGTTTAGCAGGGTTCGACGTTTAGAGGATGTTCTGATTGAAGTGCCTTTCGCAAAGGATAGGCTAGACCAAATTAGAAGAATGGGGGCACTTGCTGATAGATTAGCATTTGAGCAGTATCTGAGGCAACTGTTGACCGAATAAACACTTGAAGATTCAACAGCTGTTATTGTAATTTTTCTTTTATACTATTAAACAGTAAATATAAAAATAAAAAATATATATTATATATTGTTAATGTTATATTTTATGTTTATCCCACTCAATGCTCCGACATTTCGGCCTGGCGGATTCTAGTAGTTATTGTTTCACACCAGTTTCAACTTATTTTATTTTATTTAAAGGGGTAACGTACAAAAGTTTTACGTACATCCAATTTCTTTAAAAGAACTTTGGCATAGCAATAACCTAAAGATTTAAAAATTCAGAGCACTGAGAGGGAGGGGGGAAAGAAGCAAGATTTACGATACAAAAATTTTGCAACTAAACTTTCAAGGTCTTGATATTATTTCTTAGTTTTAATTAGAGATCGACCGAAACAGGTTTTTAAGACCGAAACCTGAACCTAAACCGAATTTCGGTGATTTTTCACTTTCGGCCGAAACCGAAAGTATAAAAAAAAAATTAAAAACTGATTAGTACATACATAACTGCATATAATTATTAATTAATCAATAACAAATAATTAATATTTACTTAATAATAACTAATTACGTTAATAATTAATTTATTAATCATATATATTATTTCTCCTGTCACCATCCCTTTTTCTAAGAAAATACGAAATGCAGAATGACGAATGAGATAGCATATGAAAGGATTTTGAACAGGCTTCTGACATAGCACACTTAACATTTCGTTAAAACATGTTTTTTGATTAAAAACTGCAGTTAATTAAAAATTAAATCGGCATTGTTTTCATAAATGAAATGAAAGATTTTCCTCAAATCCGTGTTGCCGCAAAAAATAAAATACTGCATTATCAGATGACGTCATCCTATAATGCAATTAAAATACGATTGCTAATTTATTTCTTGCGCGTACTTTTTGCAAAAATATCGAGCTTTTAATCTTTTTTTTTTACGCGTGCGTCACCTATTGTTTATTTGTTTAATCATGGCTGTGTATATGCGTACTGTATCGGAGGACCAGTAGATTACGTAATTTATGGATTATCTTCCATTTAGATATACAGTTTATTAGGATTCACAAAAATTGTAAGTATTTATTTTTTAATATTTCATTAAGCTGTTAATATGCCAGTGAAGTCTGACGTCTCTTAAATGGCTGCTGGACCACAAAGTTTGAACATCCCATGTTTAAGTTCCGATTGGCTTGCAAAAAAGTAATGTACCTATTATTGATTTATATATTTAAGACATTTCTGGAACAGTTTTGCAAAATCTGAGGAAATGCTTTCATATGAATTTCTTAAACATCTGATTTAGTGTTTCAATTTTTTTTATAATTAGTTTTTTTTTTTTTTTTTTTTTTTTTCAGTATCAGTATAGGGGTGACAACTTAGAGAAATGACCTTGGCGAGAGAAGAAAATTTGGCAAAAAAATTTCAGGAAATCTATTCTTATTTTCTTATACACAAGCAATCATTATATATATTATTTCTGTTGTCAACAACCTTTTTTCTAGACACATACAAAACATACAACGATGAATGAGGTATCATTCGAAAAGTGTTTGAACAATTTTCTGAGATAGTACACCCACATTTCGTTAAAATGCGTTGTTTGATTTAAAAAAAAAAATTCAGTTAATTAAAAATTAGTGCTAAAACGTACCAGGAAGTAATCTCAAAGATTGCAGTGCGAAAGCTTCGCACGGGTCTTTCTGGTTATACCTGTATTGAACCACATTTTTAACAAACAATTGTACATATATATGTGTGTGTATAAGTTTAAAAAAAATGAAACAAAAATAACAGGGCTGCCAGCAACTTTGGTCTAAAATAGTAGGTACTAGGGCTGGGCGATATCAGAATATTAATATCGTAATATATCGCTGACCAAATATCGATATTTTCGATATATTTTAAATTCATATGTCACTCTATTATAGGGTCGTAAATGTAACTGTCCTCTAGAAAAAACAAAAATTGAATATCTTAATTTAACATATTCAAAGGATATTTAAATTTTTATATATTGCTTTAAAAAATGCAAATCTTTTCCCTGCAGATCTGATATAAAATGGGTATTATTGAAAACCTTTGGAAAGTTAAACATTATAAATTATTCAAATGAAACAAGAGTCCACAAGCGATTGTATCGGAAATGCCCGATCCTCGAATGAGTCTTTTAATTTCGATTCTCGATGAACTCCGATGAACAAAACGGTACATCAGAACAGTAGACTCTTCGGCCATATTCCGGTATGCGCGCGACACCTGCACAAAACTGCAAATATCACACAACTGTCGATATCGGTGCAGCATTTGCAAAAGTAACCAACTTTCCTGCCAATATTCGGTAGATCTGAAATTCCGTAATTTCTGAAACTCCGGAAGTAGGATGAAATACCGTTTGAAGCGATATATCGAAAGATTTAAAATCTCAATATCGTTATCGCGGTCTTAAAGAAATATCTATATATAACGATATTACGGTATATCGCCCAGCCCTAGTAGGTACTTAGGGACCTAATGATTAAAAATTAGGGACTTTTTAGGGACCGAAAGCCTGAAATAGGGACTTTTTGGGGACCCAAAAAATAAAAACAATATTTATGCAAATCACATACTATATTAAATACCAAGTGAACCAAAGTTTGTTAAAACTTTAAAAATTCATAAAAAGGGAAGAAATTATGATATAGAAGTGTGGTTTGTTAGAAAGGGCTCACAACAAGGTAGTCTAATTTTTTTTAGCAGCAAAAACATCTATATATTTAAAACGCTAAGCGTTCTGTTTCGACAATCCATGAGAACAAACTACTACATCAAATTACATCATTCTTTTTTTAAATGAAAGATATTTGGTCACAGATTTGTTATCGTACATTCGTTCGAAAATTTAATTAATTAGCCGTAATCTTAAATTAAAATTTTACTTCTGCTTATGACGTCATAAAGTCGGCAATCTGATTAACGCCCACTGTTGTGACGTACAGAGTTTATTTTCTGAACTCAATGATTGCGAGCATAAAAAATAAATATTAAATATTAAAAGCACGTGAATTTTAGACCGAATTTTTTAATTTTTAAGTTAAAATATAGTTAAAAATCAGGGTTGGAAAAAAACATGTTTTTTTTTTTTTAAAAAACAAAAAACGTGTTTTTTTTGTTTAAAACATGTTTTAAACGTTTAAAACGTTTTTTTCTCATTCAACAGCACAATTTTGATTAAAGTGAGCAAAAATTAATAAATTAAATATAAAGAATGAAAATATTTTTAAAAAACAGTTAAGGAAGAAAAAAATTATATAATAAATACCAAACATTAATTAACAATTAATTTTTTTTTTCTAAACTAAAACATTTAATTATTAAGTTCTTTAAAAATAGTAACAAGTTTGGCAGCCTTATCAAACACCTAACCGGTTTCTAGTATTGTTCTGCACAAAGCCAAAAGTAGAAAACACTCTTTCTAAACCAGCAGTAGAGCATACAGCTGCTTGTAATTGTTTTATGATCATCATGACATTTTTATCGACATGTTTTTCAAGACTTATCCACCAAGATAAAGGTGTTATTTCTACAAAATTGTCCACTTTATTTGATTCTTGAGTAGTGAATTTATGATTGGTAACTGACAGCATAACATTTTTAGGGTTTCGTTCATCTCATGAAACCCTATTCGTCCCACTTCTCTGTCTGTCTGTCACAGAGCCGGTTCTCAGAAACTGTATAGCTAACAGACTAGAAATTTTGTATACTTACAGCTGAATACCTACTGTCACGCTGAAAATCATAACATTTTGAAAAAATCATTATTTTAATATAGAGAGATAAAAAACCAAAAATCTAACAGCCTTTTTCTATTAAATTTAAACATTTTTCGTTATAGCAGTTGCCAACAATTTAAAAATCAACAATAAAATTCTTTCTACAATAATTAATTTTCTGTTGAAAGATTTCCACGTGAATTTAATTTGTGAATTGTCACGTTGTGACATTATAAACAAACATGTTTTAAACATTGTTTTAAATGTAATGTTTTAAACAGCTGTTTTAAACAAAATGTTTTAAACGTAACAACCCTGGTTAAAATGTTTAAGTATTTCGGTAAAAATATTTATCCGTGTGTTTTATAAGCAAATAAAAATTCACATTTACTGTGACGTCCGGAAATATTGTCCATTGGGTTCATTTTATCATTAAGCATTATAACTTTGTTGATGCCATTTTTTTCATTACAATTAAATGCAAAATATATTTTTATTTGTATGCATGGTGCTTAAGCATAAATATACGTGTGAAAAGTTTGTACCAGTGAAAATGACGTTATGCTGAGCTTGAAATGCATTTTAACATTGATAAAAAACTAAAAAGAAAAATTTATATGATTGTGTCAACATGGCGTAATATTAACTGATATTTCAATTTTTAATTTTAAAGATTAGAACTGGAGCCTTTATTGGTTGCTTCATCTTGATTGCATACTTTGATTACATGTTAACAATTACTTTTTTTAAATTATAGGATTAAGTTATAGGAATTATAGGATTTAAATAATTAAGATTTTCTTTTTTAATAAAAAAATTCACAAAAGTAAAGAATTTCAGGAAAAAAAAAACTTGAAATAATGATTGTGTTTTTAGGTAGAATAAACAATGTAAGGCTAATATTTTATAGGAATTATTTTGGTATGTTTGTTATAAGTTCATTTAACAGTTCCTTATTAGCGGCAAAGTCTTATTTCTTTCACTGTGAATTTTTCTTTCGATGTCAAATAATGGTAGTCTATACTTTTGGACGCCAACCAAAACACAATGGCAATATTTAGAAATGTATAACGGTTGTGACAACAAACGGCACTATCGCTTTAGCTTTCATCGCGCTTACATCACTTTTAAATACTAAAAATTTAATTTTTTTACTACATTTTACAATTTCAATTCTTACATCCTCAATTAGAAAAAAAAATTAGCTTTCGATTGAAATTTATTTGAAATCTGCCGCTTAATTTAAGGACTTTTTAAATAATTTTCAAGCATGAAATATTTTTCAATTCCATCTCAACAATGACCATCCTTTTGTTTTAATAATGTAAAATAGCCCCTTGTAAAGTTGCAACAATTGAAAATAGGTATCCCTAACCTTCATGAAAAGTGAAAAAAAAAATAATAAAAACCTGATAAATCAGATTATCCATAAGATAGAGTATTTTGGCGCTAATATAAAATCTGTCAAAAGAAAAAAACTATTTTTAGTTTATGATTAACATAAAACTAGCTGGCTTCGCTCGCCAGCGGGCCCCTAATTTACATCAGTGCCTCGAAACTTTTGTATTCTCCGGCTCGCATCCCCCTCGAACCGAACAAACCTCCGACCCGGGTCCCTGCTGCCTTCGGCACCGTACACCGGTCGTGCTACGCACGCACCGGATAATCCCATAATTTGCATAATCCCTTAATTTGCACATTGAATAGTATAAACCTCTAACTGAACTAATCTCCGACCCTGGTCCCCGCTGCCTTCGGCACCGGATAATCCCTTAAATTGCACATAGAATAGTATAAACCTGTCACTGAACGAACCTCCGGCTCGGGTCCCCGCTGCCTGCGGCACCGTATAGCAGTCGTTCCGACCCTGGTCCCCGCTGCCTGCGGCACCGTATACCGGTCGTACTACGCACGCACCGGATAATCCCTTAAATTGCACATAGAATAGTATAAACCTGTCACTGAACGAACCTCCGGCTCGGGTGCCCGCTGCCTGCGGCACCGTATAGCAGATGTTCCGACCCCGGTCCCCGCTGCCTTCGGCACCGTATACCGGCCGTGCTACGCACGCACCGGATAATCCCTTAAATTGCACATAGAATAGTATAAACCTCTAACTGAACGAACCTCCGGCTCGGGTCCCCGCTGCCTGTGGCACCGTATAGCAGTCGTGCTGCGCACGCGCTGCAGTATACGTTAGTTCCACCTTCCGCCACCAGGTGGCACAAATAGAAAAAATAAACCTCGAATAAGATAAACCTCGAACTGAACGAACCTCTAGAACCCCACAGTTAAGATAAAAAAACTTGAGGGGGGGGGGGGCAATTCTGAAAGCAGAATCCATTTTGAGTCGCCCTGTCAAAGTTTGGAATTAATGCGCCCCTTAGATTCGGAAATGCCCCCCCCCCCCCCCCCCCTCTGAAAAAACGCAGTTGAAAGTCACGTGACTATTTTATCTCTTTCAGAAATGACTTATCCACAGACGATTTGTGTGTGTTGAATGTTGAAATAAAAAGGAAGCTGTCTCTTCGGAATAGAAATAAATTCATTTGCCGTGTCATTAATGAGTTTTAATTGATATCTTTAAAAATTACTGGTCGATTTTTACGAATTTTTTTTTTGTTGAATTCGCGATTTTTTAATACACGTGTTAGCAAATTTTTGCGAATGTAGAGTCATTATTTCCACTTGTTTCAAAAAGGAATGGGGCGATTTGATCTCGGATCTGTTGACCCTGCATTCTTTACGGCAACCTTTTTTTACGTCTGGGGTCAATGTTGGATGTCTGGTCAGTTTTTGGCCGAAATAAAGAAAAGTTACGGTCCGAATTTCAAAAAATTTGACATTTTGGAACGACAAAAATCAGCCGCGTGTGTACCCCGATTTTCGGATCGATACCTCCGGTACATTTTCTTTTATTCGATGATGCGTTAAAAAGCGACGATTTGGATGTCTGCAATTATCAAAACGGAAATTTTTTTCAATTCTTTTTCCAGTTCGGTTTCGGTCGGTAATTAAAACACTTTCGTTCATTAATAAGTCCCCGGGTCAGGGTCGGAATCCCGACCCGATCGAAACTTGAGCGTCGCGCCTTTTTTGCGAATTTTTCGGTCCGCGTCCGCCGTCGGTGCGTCGATTGGTCCCGGAGCCTTTGCGTGTACAAAGGTGGAGTGCACAGACAGACAGAAAGAAAGAAACACACACAGACGTTTACCGTTCTTAATATTAGGGATTGATATGTTGAATTCGTTGATGTATATGTTGAATCAGAATATGCTAGGAACTGTTATTTATTATTTTTTTTAAAGATCCATTGGATATTTAACTGTATAAGAGACAGACTGTGATGGAAAAGGAATAATCATCCTGATTATGTAAAGGGATAGAAGAAACCATACAAATAAATTACAATTGAAAACATTAAAATTCTCTCTCATCTGCATATTAATTTATTATTTTTAACAAAAATTCTTCATTTTTACATAAAAATTTATTAGCTTAAAACAATGGATGCGTTTTAGAAGATATGGATTTGAAATGAACAATGATTAAAGAGGACATTTTAAAACTTTTAATTTAAACATTTTAAAACTTTTTTTAACGTCGAATTTCAACGGTGGCTTTGAGCAGATGCAATACATATGCGCATAGGAGCTCATTCAATTGCATTATCACAGGGAGGGGCGGGAAGGGTACTTATACTATGTTCTTTTATTTACTGAATATGAGATGAAAGTAGGAAATTTGTTTGATACTTTATGATAGGACTATTTGTATGATATTTTATAGATCCATGACCTTTTTTTTTTTGTGGGAAATATGGTGGTAATGTCAAACTGATTTGCATTACACATTTGTTTACGGAGTGTTCATTTGGAGTTTGCATCGGAAATAGCATTTCACTTGGGGGGGGGGGGGGGGGGGGGATTTTTAAAAATAAAATATTTGAAAGTCTGTTTCATACGAAGCCCTACTTAAATAAAGAAGCTTATTTTACTGATATTGTTGTAGTATTTTTTTTCCGTCACGAAGCCCTACTTAAATAAAGAAGCTTATTTTACTGATATTGTTATAGTATTTTTTTTCAGTCACGTTTTGATGGGTTCCATCTAGTTTTTAGTTAAAAATGTCACTGGTAGAGGGTGCTGACGACCCGAAACACAATGAACAGGACAACAGTACACTCCATCCATTTATTCTTACAATAACAATTGTTCAACATGACCTCTAGACCACATTATTCGTCTTCGGTCCTTTCGTAGTGTGAAATTTTCGCAACACAACAGTTGCTGACTCTCCGTTCAAATAGAACAACTTCACCAACAATGTTCCATTGGGTAATGATACATTCTGAAAGCGAATGAGAAATCCACTTGTATCCCGGTCTCTTATTACACGATTAATTTGCATAATTCTGCTAAATCTCTCGCATGTTAGCGCCATCTACAGGTGACTTTTTTAACTAAAATTTTTTTTGCCGCTAAAAAAAAAAAAATTGACTACCTTGTGAGCCCTTTCTTGCAAACTGCACTTCTTTATCAAAATTTCTTCCTTTTTTATGAATTTTTAAAGTTTTAACAATGAATTATGAATTTTTAAAGTTTTAACAACCTATAAAACTTTTGGTTCACCCGGTACAATTTTTAACAATGAAAAAGTACACCAAATATTTTTAACTTGTTTAATTATAAAAAATACTTAAGCAAATAGATCTTTAAGTTTCTTGCAAAATTTAATTAAATTATTTTTTCTTTTATTTATGACAGTAGACAAGCTATCAGCTTCATCCTTTTTCACTTTCAGTTCCTTGTTAGCTGTTATACCATCTGTAATCAGATTTTGTGTAACTTTAGCTTCAGTTAGATTTTCTTCTTCTAAAGCAATTCTCAACCTTTGGTTGCCTTCAGTAATCAATCTATCCCGATACAGCTACTTCTTCACTCACATTTTTTTTTTATTTTCCAAATTTTAATTCAAGATCTATAATTGCATTTTTATTTTTTTCAGCTTCTTTTTTACTTTCTTCTATCTTTACACGAAGAAAAAGTATTGGATTCATGAAAAATTTTTACTTATGGTTTTTGACGGATTTGTACGTTTTAGAAGATCCTGAACACGATTTGACTGTTTTTAGAAAATGTCCGTCTTGTATGTGACAAAAAATTTGTGGGCGCTCTATCTCAAGAACTAATGCACAGAATTTTTAAAAAAATTGGATTCCGTTAGACCTTGATATAAATTGGTGCTGATTCGTTTAGGGTGTAAATCGCCCCCAACAGGTGGCGCTGCTATGCTACATTTTTCACGATTTTCACAATAGCTATATCTCAAGAACTAATGCAGAGAATTTCATCAAACCTCAGATTCTGATAGATGTTGACATAAAAAGACTATTATGTTTTGGTATAAATAGCCCAACAGGTGGCGCTGCTATACTACTTTTTCAATTATTTTCATGATAGCTATCTCTCAAAAATCAATGCACAGATTTTTATCAAACTTCAGATTCAGTTAGACGTTGACATAAGTTGTAGTTCCTTAGACTTTGGTGTAAATCTCCCAATAGGTGGCGCTGCTATGCTGCATTTTTCAGGATTTAAACTATTTTAGAGATAGTCATATCTCAAGAACTAACACATGTCATTTAATAAAACTTAGATTCAGTTAGACCTTGATAGAAATTGATGCTGATTCGTTTTTGGTGTATGTGAAACATGTATGAGATAGCATCAAGTTTTGAAATTGACATATCCAACTAGTTTCAGCTTTCTTCCTCTTGTGCAGTTCAAGTTGTACTTTACTCCTTTTTGTCTTTTTTTCATTTTCTAGGTAACTCTGATAGTTTTGATACTCAGCCTTTATCATTTTACTTGTTATTGAAACTAGAGCAGCATAATTTGCATAATGATGTTTTAAAACATCTATGTTTAATCTACCATTTAGCATTCGTTCTTCAGAAAAAATTTGATTTGAAACTGAAAATCCTCGCTCTACATCTCTACTACCACTGCCATGGTACAAATTAAGGCTACCCTTCAAAAACATAGAGATGTTTGGGTATTTTAGTTCTTCATTTGTCTGTTTTGCATTGATACAAGTTGCCTAAAACGAATCTATTCGATACACTCCCAATTTTCCTTGATTGAGCTTGTAAATTTTCTACGTATGATTCGTTATGTGTTGTCATCTAGGACATTAAATATTAAACAAATATAAATTTTCATGATAAGTTTTGAAAAATAAAAATTTTTTATAGACAATTACAGTGAAAAAAGGGACTTTTAGGGACTTCTTGTTGAAAAAAGGGACTTGTATGGACCAAGTTATAAAATAGGGACCTTTTAGGTAAATAGGGACCAACTGGCAGCCCTGAAATAATACCACTTTTATATTTTATCATTTTATAACAACCAACTTGTGAAATTTAAACTTCTAATAACAACTGACTTTTGAAATTTACACTGCTCAAAACAAGTTATAAATTTGTTTTAATTTAAAACTATCTCTCTTAATATTTATGGTAAAACATTCATGAATGTAGAACTTTTGTCTAAATTGATGCGGAATATTGCATTTGATTTATTTTGCTATGCATGCTACCTGAACAATATTTTGCATAGAAACGCCAGAATACATAATTATTAATTAAGGGTTAATTTTATTAAAAATGAATTTAAGTAAAAATTATTTATTGAAATTAATTAATTAAATATAAGTTGTTATAAACATATAAAAATAACATAAAATAATGTAATTTAAAATAATACATTTAATCAATATTATTAATACCTTTTATGCACCCATATGTGCGATTTTTTACAAACATGAGTGTCATTTGGGAAGGTTTGGGGGGGGGGGGGGGGAGTTTCCCTTCAAAGAATGTGATAAGAAAGTATGAATCATTTTAGTTTAACTAAAAGACACAAAAACTAAAATAATTTGTTCAATTTGACTAAAAAAGGAAAATTAGCATTAAGACAACATTTTAAGCCTAGAAATTATTAATTATAAACTTTATTTTCCATTTCAGTTTTCTCAAAGTGAGATAGGTTTAACGTTATTTTGTACTTTAGCTAATTTGAAATATATATATAATGATAAAAATGTAACAGTTGTCAATTTTCTATTAGGATGTGCACAATAAGATCAGAATAAATCTTTACTCATTCACCGCTCCCCCCTCCCCCCCCCCCCCCCCAAAAAAAAGCTTTGCCACTCGCTGCTTTTCTAAGAAAGTATTAAAATGGCACCCCTGTTTGAAAATTTTATATTCGGTGCCAAGTTGACTCTCTGTGTCTCTATCCAAAACTATTTATTTTCATATAAAATAAAACGTAATTAATTTATCTATAAGACAGAAATACTTTCCAATTATATAAATTTCATCTAATAAAAAAATTTTAAGTATACATACCTCGATATATCTTTTGTAATAAATTTCGTAAATCTTTTTTATCAACACCTTTCTCATAAAGCATTCGAAACAATCTGAAGTTTCAAAGTAAAAATTTTCTATTACTGTGAAGTTTACAGCATTTAAAGATCACGTGATAAGTGTCTTAAGTTTAGTCATATATGCATTGCTTGCTTTACAATTTACACTCGCATCATGAATCAGTCATGATGGATAATGATAAACAGTGGAGTTCACAGCAATAAACAGTGTCTCATTTGAGCCGATACAACTCATACCAATGAGTAAAGTTGAAAATTTACGAAAGAAGGAACGAGATTTTGAAATACAGATAGTTTCGGTCGAGCCGAAATTTTGGCAGCAGTTTCGCCGAAACCGAATATTCGGCGAACTCCGATTTTGCGCCGAAACCGAAACCGAAATTTCGGTCGATCTCTAGTTTTAATACATCACATCCCTCTAAATTGGGAAAATTCACTTACCTGAAAAACTGGGACTTTAAATTTTCAAGATTATCTTAAAACTGATCTAAACACTCGTCTTTAAAAATAAAAGAACATACCATTGTTCAAGAAGGCGGCCAAGATACTTTTGTAATGACAACCACCTTGATGCACTATGCTTTATTTTTATTTATATTTTTTCAACATATATTTTCATCTCATACTTCTATTTAAATAATACTATAAAACAAATTAAAAATTCATCAAAGGAAATACAAATTATAAGAGCAAGAGTGTTTGTATCGATCTTGCTGCCACAACTAATAATAATAAAAGAAATCTTTATTACAAGTAATGCAAACAAACAGTGTAAGTATCTGTTTTCTAAGACACTCTTTGATTAGGACTTCATTGCTTTGATTTCATAATAAATGAAAAGATAGGATCACACCAGCAAACGCTCAAAACTACAATGATAACAAAAACAAAATAAATTGCATCTAACTGCAAACATAAAGTAACGGTAGAGTACACATTCACAAGCTGATAAGAATGAGTGGAAAAGACTGGGGAAAAAAAGAGCAGCTTTTCTTACTCAAGTTCTTACCATATGTGACAAGACTATTTATAATTGTTTTTTTTACACATGTAATTATTTTTAGTGAATGATAGACTGATTATGAAAATTAATATTGAAAATATCAGTATTTGCTTATTAATATGGTCAGGGTTGGGTTTTTGACATGACAGTGGTAAAAACCGTGTTTTTACCAGTTTATTCCGTCAAAAACCTATCATTTTCTATTGTCCTCCAATTTATGGCGTAAGTGTAGCATACAATACATTTCTAGATTGATTTTACCTTGTTGATCTTGTTATTATTATTTACAATTACATTTGTTAAATTAATTCTAAAAGAAGATCATTTCCTAATATGGGAAAGATTTAAAAGTACAAGAGTAAAGGAAAAGAACAATATTTGTCATAATCTTCACTAATATAGATTCTACTAACTGCAATTAACATTAATATTAAATGATAATAAAAGGTTATTATAATTATTAAATAACATTCAATATAGATTTTTAATAAAGTACATTGAAATTATTTTAGATATGCAAAAATGCTGTTGCATTGTATGACAATGAGATGTAAGCATAGACTGGCAGTGAATAAATTTGAATATTCTTAGATATAATATTTTAAAATGCATATGTTGTGATTTCATAAATGCAATTATGGTGATTTTCATTTGCACTTCAATAAGTAGAATCTTAAAGTTTTGTTTTCAACCATGTAATAAATTGTACCGAAATTATACACATTGTTTAATCTAATACTTATCAGTTACAGGATTTCTTAAAAAAATCTAATTTTTTTAGACTATGCCAAATAGCTTAAGATTATTGTAGAGATCTTCTAACAGAGATGTACACGTATTATTGTAATGCAATTCTTTTTTGTTTTTCTTGGATGGATAAATGTACTTGTCTTTTTGATACTGAATATTTCATGTAAAACAACTTAATATTAAAGGTAGAATGAAAAAAAAAATGTAAAAACAAACTACTAAAAAATGGGTTTTTGACAAGGAGGTATTTGACATGACTGTAAAAACCATGGTTAAAACCGTCATGCGTCAAAAACCTGCCAACCCTGAATATGGTCTTTGTTACATTTATGATGACTTCATACGAATATTTAGTTCTATCCATAAGCAGAAATTATGGTGCTACAAATTAATATCATGCATCAACATTAGAGTATTCTTAATTCCTATATGCTTGTGCTGCAACATCCCTTGATTAGTTTGAATGTGTTAAAAAAAGGTGTACAAAATTTGAGCTCATTTAGACGAAGATCACATTTCACGTGTTTCATTGACAATCAATGTCTGAAGTTCCTTAAAATTTTAACATTGAACATCGATGAAGCATGTGTTCTTGATGTCTAAATGAGCTCAAATTTAACACTTTTTTTTTAATATATTGAAACAAATCTAGAATGCGCTACAATTTTATTAAAAAACCTTGCAATAACATGCATAAGGTAGTTTCAAATGATGCTACAAATCAACCATTGGAGGTGAAACAACCGTTAGAAGGTAGTTATGATTGGTAGCTGAGAAGATTGTGGACACAACTGGAGGTCAACCAGGCAGTTATGATTGAAGGATGAAAAGGTCATCAGCTGATTGCAGCTTCCCTATAAATTACATGGCAATCTGAATGCATTTACCTACCAGAGTCAAAGCATGGCCAGACAAACCAAAGTTCTACACTTTTCAACTATAAAATACAAAATTAGAATAAATTCACTAGTTCACACTTTCTATGAAGTATAAATCAAAAAGGTGATAATAAAAAACTTTTTTATTTTTGTTTAAACTTCTAATACAGATAAACATTGCAGTGAATCTGTACTTAAAATTTTATATTTTTTATCCGATAATGTCCATAATAAAAGCATTGTAAAGTGGTGCCATTTAAATTTTATGAAAATTGGTTTATTACTTTCAGAAATTCAACAAAATTGAAAAAAACATAAACATTTTAAAAATAGTTAATTTGTTGGGCAGATGACTTTCATTTATAATATCCTAAATTATTCTATTACGTGAATTTGCACATAAAAAGACTGACATATTTAAATCAGCTTTAACTTATCGGATTATAATTCTGCATGAATAAATTAAAGGGGGGGGGGGGGGATTAGCCACTGTTCTCCCCCCTTTATACTTAACCAATGAACCCCCAAAACTAATCAAGGAAGCGCCTTATCACAATGAACATATATACAAAATTTTAAGCAAATCCGATATTATCAAGAGTTACTATGTCCGGGACACCAGTTGTTGGGCAAACTACTTTCAGGTTGCAAATAATAAAAAGACTGACATATTTAAATCAGCTTTAACTTATCAGATTTGTTTTCATAGAACAAACTTTTTAAGATCCAAACAAAAACTAAAACTTTTGAGTGTTGCCAAATTTGAAAAGCAAAATTACATAAAATTGTGAATTGGATAAATATAATACAACGTACAGATAAAAACTATAAATTATGCCACAACAAATCTACTTTTAAATCTTTTAAAAGTTCCATTGTTGCAGTTTCACAGCAGTTTGGCATATTTTGAGGAGCTGGAGCGTTTATTGGCACATAATTAAATATATTGTTGTTTAAACTCCCATACAAATGTACGAGTTACAGAAAATATTTGGCGATTTATCACCTGTGGCACACTAGTTGGAAACTGCCTTTAAAATATCCAATTATCTATATTATATTCTACAATACAGTTGTATATAAATGCTTCTGCAATTGTCTTTTAATATTTCATTTCTACTACATAATATTAACTATAGAGTGACAATATAGAAAGAAAGGGGTTACTCCGAATAGTATTATAGGCGACATTACTGGTGCAGTGTATTTACCTTGTACGGATCATAAAAAATCAGTACACATTAAGCATAAGCACGGAAATCAGTGAGTTACACAGTTATCAAAACTGTAGTATACAGCCCGATGACACATTATCAAAGACGATTAGGTGAGAATAATGATAAAATTTATAATCTTCCGTAATCGAGTCTACTGCCAAGGTTGGCGTGAAATAAAAAATATATTAGCAACAATATGGTTTAATGTAAATATAGATATCATTAAAGGATTTAACGACAAATATGCATGGTAATTACAATGCTCTTAATTTAATTTCTTATTAACTATTATGTAAAATAAATTATTTTTTACTTTGTAATAGTTTTCTATTTTTGGTTAAGTTTCTTCTTCATATATAAAAAAAAATTTTTAGTTACACAGTTCAGCAATTTTTCTCTTGGAGCAATTAGAGATCAGACAAGCACATCGCAAGCTCGGGCTCAAAGTGAAAATCCTAATCCTAATAATATTATAAATCTCAGCGATGCCGCGGACGCGCTATAGCGCGTAAATTACGCGAAAAATTAGAGTAGGGACGCAAAAAAATAGTTCTTACGTGTCCCATGGGACGCGTAAATTCTTCGAAGAATCGCTAAATCCGTCCAAGTTTCGCGAAAAAACGGCGCATTTTGTCAAAGTATCGCCGAAAAAACGGCAAATTTCGTCGAAGAATTGTCAAAAAAACGGTAAATTTCGTCGAAGAATTTCGAAAAAACGGCAAATTTCGTCGAAAGATCTCGAAAGAAACGACAAATTTCGTCGAAGGATCGCCCAAAAACGGCAAATTTCGTCGAAGAATCTCGAAAAAACGGTAAATTTCGTCGAAGGAGCTCGAAAAAATGGCAAATTTCGTCGAAAGAACTCGAAAAAACGGCAAATTTCGTCGAAGAATCTCAAAAAAAAAACGGCAAATTTCGTCAAAGAATCTCGAAAAAACGGCAAATTTCGTCGAAGAATCTCGAAAAAACGGCAAATTTCGTCGAAGAATCTCGAAAAAACGGCAAATTTCGTCGAAGAATCTCGAAAAAACGGCAAATTTCGTCGAAGGATCGCCAAAAAAACGGAAAATTTCGTCGAAGGATCGCCAAAAAAACGGCAAATTCCGTCGAAGAATTGTAAAAAAACGGTAAATTTCTTCGAAGAATCTCGAAAAAACGGCAAATTTCGTCGAAGAATCTCGAAAAAACGGAAAATTTCGTCGAAGGATCGCCAAAAAAACGGAAAATTTCGTCGAAGGATCGCCAAAAAAACGGCAAATTCCGTCGAAGAATTGTAAAAAAACGGTAAATTTCTTCGAAGAATCTCGAAAAAACGACAAATTTCGTCGAAAGATCTCGAAAAAACGGCAAATTTCGTCGAAAGATCGCGAAAAAAACGGCAAATTTCGTCGAAAGATCGCGAAAGAAACGGCAAATTTCGTCGAAGGATCGCCCAAAAACGGATAATTTCGTTGAAGGATCGCCCAAAATCGGCAACGGCAAATTTCGTCGAAGGAGCCCGAAAAATGGCAAATTTCGTCGAAAGAACTTGAAAAAACGGCAAATTTCGTCAAATAATATCGAAAAAAAGGCAAATTTCGTCGAAAGATCTCGAAAAAACGGCAAATTTCGTCGAAAGATCTCGAAAGAAACGACAAATTTCGACGAAGGATCGCCCAAAAACGGCAAATTTCGTCGAAGGAGCTCGAAAAAACGGCAAATTTCGTCAAAGGATCTCGGAAAAAACGGCAAATTTTGTCGAAGGATGTAAAAAAAAAAGGTAAATTTCGTCGAAGGATCTCGGAAAAAACAGCAAATTTCGTCAAAGGATCTCGAAAAAAAACGCGAATTTCTTCGAAGGATCTCTGAAAAAATGCGAATATCGTCCAAAGGCCAAGGAAAAAATGCAAAATTCACTCAGCCTGAAATCGACTCGAAGCAAAAGTTAGTTAATCTGACCTACAACAAAAATAGTGCTGAGAGAGGATTTCCCCCCCTCCCTTTCTGCTGTAACATAACCTTTCAGAAAATATTTTTTTAAATTCAGAATCACTCCTGAAACTCCTTTCGAAAGAAAATGTTTGATTCTAACACTGATCTATGCTGACAAATAATCGAATGGGAAGTTTAATCAAAGCATCCATTCATTCAACAAAAAGTGCCCCTGTACTCAACAAAAGTATTCTTTTATCCAACAAAAATGTCCTTTTCAATAAATCCGTCCTCCCCCTTTTAAAAGAAATGCCAATATTAGTGATACTTGTTATCTTCTACACTCAAATAATCATTATTTTATAATTAAGCATTTACATTAAAAAAAAAGGCAAAGAAAATTTCTCTTAATAGTTTAAAAAAAAAAAAATCTTATTTGATTGGGAAATACTGGTTTTAATTATTCATTATTTAATTATTATCAAAACAATGACTATTACATTTTTCTTTTCCAAATAAACAAATTCACTTGTTCCTTTAAAATATGAATTTGAATTATTATGAATGGGGACCCGCTTTTTTAAAAAAGGGACCCAGATATTTAAAAATCCTGGGTCCCTGGGACCCAGGATTTTTAGGATCCAGTGACATCACTGAATCTGATTGTGTGCAAATGTTAGGCTGAAGCCAGTGTCAAAATGGAGCATTTAATGATCCTGTATCTTTGCATATAGGTTAATTATAATCCTCAAATGAACATAGACTGGTTTTTGTTTATTTTATTCAAATATTTTTCTTAATAATTCAAAATTTCGTTATTTTCATAGAGAATAAATGGACATTTTTCCATACAATTTAACCATTTTACTTTATCGTTGCTAGGGCTTTGATTGTTGCCAATAAATAAAAACACTGAAAAATATTTTTTCCTCGACAATTAATTTTCAATTGAACGATTTTACGTGAAAACTGAAAATTAAAAAGAATTCAAAAGATTATGAATTTCTGTGATATTTGAAACAAAAATATGGAGTATTTGTTATTATACATGGAGTATGAATATCGGTTACATTAAAAAGATCTTTCTGTCAAAAACTGCGTTATAATTAGAAGAAAAATGAGCAATAATTATATTATTAAAAATAGATTTCGCTTGGACCATGGAACTATGAAAAGTATCCTCCTCGGCTTGGACAAATATGACGTCATAAATAAAACATGTATTTTCAAATATTCGTAATAATACAAGGAGCATGAATATCAATGTATAATGAAAGTAGATAGATAATGGACGCAATATTTAAGATGAAAAGCTGAAATATTTTTTATCGATACTGATTAATAATTAGCTTGAATATCAGTTACATACAAATGTGAGTTTTCCGCTAAAATTTACGCCCTGATTGCCAGAAAAAGAAAATTAACAAGAATTATGCCATTAAAAAGAGATTTCTCTGAGGAAAAAGTGACGTCATATTTGAAATAAAACAGGAATTTTCAAATGTGTTTTACAAGGAGCGTGAATCAATTCCTTACATTTAATAATACAAGGATCATCAGTAAGTATCAAAGCCTAGAAAGTAGATGAGTTTCACGCCATGTTTAAAACGAAAAATTTAAATATTTTTTTTATCTATACCGATTATTAAACATGAATATGAGTTACATACAGATGAGAGTTAAGTTTTTTGCCAAAAACCACATCATGATTATTAGAAAAATAAAAATAAATATGAATCTATTATATTAAAATCTGACCTGCCTGTTTGTATTTCGCAACTACTCCTTTCAGACTGTCGAATGCAACGCGATTTACTTAACACCGGTTATCATTGATCCGAGGATGCCATAAACTCCCAGAATTTAAAAAAAAATGATTTAAATTCCGAGATGATATTATTGTTATTAATATTATTATTTTGTAAATTTTAACGAAGTTTCTCTAAAAATGGCAACTAAATTGTTTTAATTTTGTGGATAAAAAAGAAGAAATAAAACTGATTAATATATTTTTTCTCTTTAAAACTGAAAAAAAGAATTTATTTTCAATTTGAATAGATGGTGAAAGAAAAAAAAAATAATGATTACAGTAAAAATTATGAAAAGTAAAAAAGTATTTTCACACATTCAAACTTCATGAATCAATTTATTCTGGAGAACAAAAATCGTCTGTCAACATATTTCCATTTAGAAATAAGATTTTTTTTCAGTTATAGATTAAATCAAGGAGGCAAATTTAAGCTCCTTGCATTTAGGTCTGCAATTATTACTCCCTATTCACAAGAATTGAATTTAATGAAAAAGAATATACTATTTCCATTATCTTTGAAGGATGGCTATTAAAACGTTTCACAAAGGCATTAAAAGTAAAATGGTTTACCAGGTAAACTTGACATTTTTTACACAATTCGCCGATTTCCACGATTTTATTTGGCCCGCCTTTTTTCATTGGTTGCAGTTTCCTTTTCGTGATTATTTGACACAAAATTTCACTTTTTTAAAACTTAGTTATGTCAAGGCCTCTATAACATAGAAATACTGTATTGTCTCGTATGGAATGTGATAAAGAGTTAGTTAATTATTTACGTTTCTAACAATTGGGAATGAAATATTTTGCTTAATTAATGTATTTATTCTTCTTTTAATGATACGTGAACGAAGTCACGGGTAACAGCTAGTAATATTATAAATCCGATTGTGTGCAAATGTTAGGCTGAAGCCAGCGTCAAAATGGAGAATTTAATTACCCTGTATCTTTGCATATAGGTTGATTATAACGCGGGTATGAACATAGGCTAGATTTTATTTTATTCAAACATTTTCTTTAATAATTAAAAATTTCATTATTTTTATAGAGAATAAATGGACATTTTTCCATGCAATTTAACCATTTTACTTTATCGTTGCTATGGCTTTGATCGTTGCCAATAAATAAAAACACGGAAAAATATTTTTTCCTGAACAATTAATTTTCAATTGAACGATTTTCACATGAAAAATGAAAATTAAAAATAATTCAAAAGAAGATGAATTTCCGTGATATTTGAAGCAAAAATATGGAGAATTTGTTGTTATACATGAAGCATGAATATCGGTTACATTAAAAAGATCTTTTCCTGTCAAAAACTGCATCGTAATTAGAAGGAAAAATGAACAATAATCATATTATTAAAAATAGATTTCGCTTGGACCATGGAACTATGAAAAGGATCCTCCTCGGCTTGGACAAATATGACGTCATAAATAAAACATGTATTTTCAAATATTCGTAATAATACAAGGAGCATGAATATCAATGTATAATGAAAGTAGATAGATAATGGACGCAATATTTAAGATGAAAAGCTGAAATATTTTTTATCGATACTGATTAATAATTACCTTGAATGCCATTTACATACAAATGTGAGTTTTCCGCTAAAATTTACCCCCTGATTGCCAGAAAAAGAAAATTAACAAGAATTATGCCATTAAAAAGATATTTCTGTGAGGAAAAAGTGACGACATATCTATATATAGTCTATGTCTTACGTGGCACGGAAATAAGGCTGAATTTCTACCTTATCGTTGGCAACAACCGTAGTTTCCAGAGCTCAGACCAATGAACAGACAAGATTGTGTTAGCCCTGCCTCCAATATGGCGGTCAGCATCAGAGCAGTGAAATTCAAGTTAGCAATTATTAAAAATAAAATAATATAATAATATAATCCAAAGCGTCTGAGATGATTCCTCATTTTAATTATGAGTAATATTGTTAATTTCAAATTAATTCTCAACTCTTATTTAGAATTTATTTACGAATTTCACTCGCACAAAAAATCGGAGATAATAAAATATAAACTTTCTAGAATGCCCCTGCTGCCATCTGTTGCTGTTTTATTGAAGTAAAAATAATTTCTTTTTCAGAAATCTATAATCAATTATAATAGTAAAATGTCGAACGAAATTTAAATAATCATTGATGATAAACTATCTTTCTACCACGTAGTGTTTTTTTTTTTTTTTTTAATGAATTTAAGCCATGTTGTACAATATTATAGGTGCAATAAGTTTTAAACTAATCATGTTTCCAAGATCCTTTTTTCATAGTATTTAAATGATTTATATGTCCATTAGTAGCATCAACTAAATGCATTTTTAGTTGTGTTTTCAACGGAGTTTCAATTACTTTTTTACATTAAAAAAATTGTCAATTTCATATGTTCAAATGATTTATTGTAGTACTTATTCCGGCTAGAATTACTAGAAAAATAAAAAGGAGCGAGCGAGCGAAGCGAGCTGGGACCGCGTAGCAGTCTCAAAGTGAATTGCTTTGCAATTCACGGGGGGTTGGCGAGCGTCAGCGAGTAAGGGGCTGAGCCCCCTAGTTTAAAATAAAACGGGAATTTTCAAATGTGTTTTACAAGGAACGTGAATCAATTCCTTACATTAATAATACAAGGATCGGTAAGTTTAGAAAGTAGATGAGTTTCACGCCATATTTAAACGAAAAATTTTAATTTTTTTTTTAATCTATAAAGATTATTAAGCATGAATATCAGTTACATACAGTGGAGAGTTTTTTGCCAAAATCCACACCATGATTATTAGGAAAATAAAAATAATACGAATCTATTATATTAAAATATGACCGCCTGTTTGTATTTCGCAACTACTCCTTTCAGATGTTCAAATGCAACGCGATTTACTTAACACCGGTTATCATTGATCCGAGGATGTCATAAACTCTCAGAATTAAAAAAAAAAGGATTTAAATTTCGAGATATTATTATTATTATTATTATTTTGTAAATTTTAACGAAGTTCCTATAAAAATGGCAACCAAATTATTCCATTTTTGTAGATAGAAAAGAAATAAAACGGATTAATATATTTTTTCTCATTAAAACTGAAAAAAAGAATTTCTTTTCAATTTGAATAGGTGGTGAAAGAAAACAAATCTTGATTACAGTAAAATTTTTGAAAAATAAAAACTTATTTTCAGATATTCAAACTTCATGAATCAATTTATTCTGGAGAACAAAAAATCGTCTGTCAACATATTACTTACCCATCATACGTAGTATAGGGTAAGTCTTGTAATCATTTTGAAAATCTAAAATTTTTTTTTGATGGATTTCACGTTTCAGACACTGGAGATTCCGAAAAACATATTTTTAGAAAAAAAAATTTGCCGTCCGTCTGTCTGTAAATGCTCTATCTCCCGAAAAAATTGAGATAGAGACTTGCAATTTGGTATGTACTTAGTATGTAATAATGGAAGAAGCCTATTTCATTTCAATAACCTCGATTAACCGGAACTATTTTTTTCGGACTCTCGAAATATTCGTTCTGATAAAAGGTATATAAAAATTTTCGAAATTGGTTATTTTAAGAAATGAATATAAAAGAGAATAAAAAAACAAATTTTGCATAAAGCATGAAGTCGATCGGATAATTAGTTGCCGAGATATTTGGAATCCTATTTTCCACACTCTACACTTTTTCATGACCCTATATTTCATCCAAATTTCACTTCAAAAGATATATTTTAATTGGAAATTTGACGCTTAATCAGATGCAATAAACCGCTAGTTAATAGAATTATTATTTTTGGAGTTATAAGGATGTTTCTTTCAAGCAATTCAGTAATCGAGGCTTTAAAGTTTGTGATGTCATCAAGCCTCGATTTTATTTGAATTGCAATGCATTTTATAAGTAGTTTACACATTTTTTATTTTAATATTTTACATTATGCATATCCATGATGGGTAAGTATTACAGTGGCCCCCAACGACTAGTTTTCATTTAGAAATAAGGATTTTTTTTTTTCAGTTATAGATTAAATCAAGGAGGCAAATTTAAGCTCCTTGCATTTAGGTCTACAATTATTGCTCCCTATTCACAAGAATTGAATTTAATGAAAAAGAATATACTATTTCCATTATCTTTGAAGGATGGCTATTAAAACATTTCACAAAGGCGTTAAAAGTAAAATGGTTTACCAGGTAAACTTGACATATGTTTTTACACAATTCGCCGATTTCCACGATTTTATTTGACCTGCCTTTTTTTCATTGGTTGCAGTTTCCTTTTCATAATTATTTGTCACAAAATTTCGCTTTTTTAAAACTTAGTTATGTTACTCTATAATATAGAAATACTGTATTGTCTCCTATGGAATGTGATAAAGAGTTAGTTAATTATTTACATTTCTAATTATCGGGAAGGAAATATTTTGCTTAATTAATGCATTTATACTTCTTTTAATGATACGTGAATGAAGTCATGGGTAACAGCTAGTATTAATTATTCCCAATTTGAAAAAGGGGGGGAAAAAACTTGCTATTTGAAAAATAAGAATGCAGCTTAAGTTTTTACAATCTTTAAAATTATTTTGAAAGGGAACTGAATTGTGATAGGATAAAATGAGAAATATTCTTTCTGAGGCCTTTGCACAGTCTGTGTTGCCACCATAAAGAAAAACCATGGAATATCCCTTGTCTTTCTGTGAAGTCATTTTTCAGAATTGCTGGTAAACAGACCTTTCATAGTTGTACAATATTTTGAAAAAATAAGAATTGTGAAATTTTCTGATTTCTGCCAGTGGTTGGATTTAAATGACTAATTTGCTATTTTAAACAGATTTTCAGGAACAAGAAAATTACAAAACGTTGTAATAAGGGGATATTTAGAATTAATTCTATGAAAAGATTTTTAGATGAGAAAATCATTTTTGAACAATTTCAATGTTATTACAATTTCCTACTGTGCACTTTCGATATTGGCTCTGATGATGCCCAATTTTTCAGGCTCAGATTTCAAATTGTTGGACCGAACTCATTTCTAATAAGAATGTTTAAAATGCTTTCATGTCTGAACAATATCTTTCACTAGTCTTAGTTTCTTCTAAACTTTTCTTAAAAAAAAAAAAAAAAAAAAAAAAAAAAAAAAAAAAACCCAGTTATAGAGAATTTTGCTCAACATATTCATTGCTGCAAGACAATGACAAAGTAGATTTTATTGTACAAGTAATTTTAGTCGACATAAAACACCTACATTTGAACTAGATGTATAAACCAATGCAGTATAATACTATTTATCCAAAGTGGTTGGGAATCAAAGCAACATTCATTCGATAAGATTTGTAAAATATGCGTAACTGCGTCATTGTTTTTATTTCAAATTATTACATTAACCAGATTAAAAATTAACCAAATTATGGGAATCCCATAATTCTGTATAAAAATAAAAACACTATATCAAAATTGTTCCATTTCTAATCCTAGATGTTGTCATCAAGTTATGCCATGCATGTTTGATGTCTCTAACAATGCACATGTCAAACTGACATATAAGGCACTTTTTTCTGGAAACATTTTAAAATTAACCGATTGGAAATATGATTCTGGATAATTGATTTCCAGATAAATAGTTTCAAATTGTAGTACCATATTTTAATGAAATTAGGGGAAAAAAATCTATGAGGAAACAGCTTTTGCACCTACAATAATGCCCTAATGCTGTTTTATCAAGAAGACAACCAATTAATGAAGAAAAATGAATATATATATTTATTCTTATCCTTATATATTATTTCTCCTGTCAACATCCCTTTTACTCAGAAAATATGAAACGCAGAACAACGAATGAGATACCATATGAAAGGTTTTAGAACAGGCTTCTGACATAGCCCACTTAACAATTCGTTAAAACATGTTTTTGATTAAAATTTGCTAAAATTAAAAAATTAAATCGGCATTGTTTTCATGAAAGAAATGAAAGGTTTTCCTGAAATTATTGTTGCCAAAAAAATAAAATACCACATTATAGCAATTATTATAAAAAACACCGCACGGGTTTATTTTATACTTATGATTAAAAAGCGAAATTGAAATGTTTAGATTGATATTTCTAAGTCCCATGGTTTTCCCGAAGTGGATGACGTCATCCTCTAATGCAGTCAAAATACGATTGTTAATTTTTTTTCTCGCGCGTGCCTTTAGCAATCTTGGATCAGTTTTTAGTCTAACTTTGATGGAATAAATTAGATGATATTCTGGCTTGACTAACAACTAAATGTTGTTTGCAGATATTTTTATCCTTGCTTTTTCTTTAGAAGTTTAAACCTGCATCTAATAAATATTACATATTGATAAAAAATTATACTTCTCTATTATCCCGTCGACCACTTTTCATAACAAAAAACTATCGCCAAATAAACGGGAGAACGTTGCCATTGGAATATCAAAAAATAAATAAAATATAAGAATTTAAGGACACAATTGTCATTTTAATTAATAAAATAACTACTAAATCAGTAAAACATAATGAAAAATACATGCAAATGTCGAATGTAATACCACTAGATGACGTAACAAACATGCATAATGATTCTGACATCAAGTAAATGGGACTGCATTTTTGGCGTTTAATCTTACAGTTTGGCGGTAGTTTTTTGTTATGAAAAGCGGTCGACGGGTTAATAGAGAAGTACCTAAAAAATATTAGATTTCAGTGCGAAATCTTCGCACGGGCCCTCTGGTAAAAGTATAAATATAGCTTTCTCATCCAAAACAATACTCTGGTCTTTCTTCTGAAAAAATAAGTATATATCATATATTCTAATACGAGCAAATCTTGTGTGTGGTTTTATATATATATATACTAGGGGGTCTACCCCCTGCGAGCTACGCTCGCCAACCCCCGCTCAGACTTCGAGGCCTCTAAAAACATGACAGCGTGCTTTGTTTTAAAAATATTGGTAAATCTGTAATTGGGTTGCCATGCTTTTAACGTTTGAATGGGGCATCTTTTGATTATCATGGTCTCATACACAGCTGTTGCGACAACTGACGACTGTTTTCGGGATTGATAAGTAAAATCAATTACAACTTGAAAACCAACTTGTATAAAATGGTTAGGTTTAAATTGTGGTTACCTCTCGGACTTTTATAACAGCGATCTGTATTCTATTCTTCCTTTGCGTTTAAGGATGAGAAAAATTCAATCTGTTTGTGAATGACATTAAGAACCACGGTATTGAAAAGTACTATATTATAGACATTTTCAGTAACAGGTTTTATTTTTCTCACTATTTTAGTGCACCATCATGCATATTTTCATGTTATTTTAAATATGTAAATTATTTATTTTAATTAATATGTATATACGAATTTTCTAATAATTATTTATCATACAAAATTAATTAAATATTTTGTGCATGCATGCCTGCATTTATTCGGCATCAATTGATGAGATATTTAAAAAAATTTGCTATCCGATCACTTGAATATTGTCCATGAGAAAATCGGGTACTTTTCCAGTATAGGATCCTTTGCTTTTAGGTTTGGCGTAATTCGAACTTCAAAAAGGGATAGATTCGTTAATATACATAGATTTGTGGCCAAAAGTTATGAAAACAAACCCAGTGCACTTTTGGTGCTTTTCGATTATAGAGGTCTTGACTTTTTTTAAAAAGCTTGGCGCAATTCAGGCATCAGACACTGAGATTTGGTGCCAAATGACATAAACAGCCATGGAAACAAATTCAACAATTTTTTTGTTCATATGTGCATTTTAATTATACGTATTATTGTTTTTTCTATACAAATTACTTCTGATTATACATAAAATAGGATAAATGACATTTTACGCTAAACAAATTGTATAAATATTGAAAAAATGCTTCTGAATACGAAATGACAAAGTGATATACGGTTGACAGAAAGAATGTTCCCAAATTTCCTTTTCCGCCAAGGCTATTTTCTCTGTTTCGTCAAGGCCCCATATACTGGAAAAGCACCGAACTTTTATGCTTGTTTATACATGTATTTATATGTATATATACAATTTATTTATAATTGTCTTTCAATTTACCTCTTTTTGTACATAAAAATAGATAAATGGCTTCTTTATATTAAATAAATTGTATAAATATCGAAATAATTGCTTGTGTATATCAAAAAGCGAATAGATTGTTAGAAAACATGTTGCCGAATTTCAATTCATCACCAAGGTCACTTTCTGTATCTCGCGAAGGCCCCTAAATTGGAAAAGAAACTAAAATCATTTTAATATATAACGTAATTTACACCTTAAGTGTGTTTCGAGTATAATAATTTAATTATTTGTAGTTTTTTCTTCTCTTTGTTATTTATGTGTAAACATATAATTCATTATTAAAAAAGTAATGCTACTGAAATATTCATTTGTTTTAAACTTTAATAGCATTTCTCTAATATATAGGGAGCATTTTTTTCCTTGCTGCCAATAAAAGAGAGAAAGGTGTAAATGTCATAGTACCATAATTGATGTCATATTCTCATTAAAATTGGAAAGAAAACCAAGCAGGATATTTTATTCTCCTTCCATTCAGTTGGCAATTATTATTTTATATATTCGTTTCAAATATCCGAATTAGTGATTTTATAAATTCGTTTAATTAAATTTTACAAAAAAATAACAAAATGATACCAATAAATAATATTTACTATTAATTCCTCCCCCCCCCCTTTCTTTTGCGTTTACATAAATGACGTCATTTGGACGAATTTATTCAAAATATTTTCAGTTTATCAATTAAATTAAATGCTGACAGACGATTGAATCCGGACGATAAAAATATGATTTTTTTTTTTCAAATTTTCCTGAAAAACATAATTTAATCACAATCTTGTCTTCATTAAAGATTGAAATAAAAGATAAATTCAATTTCAATTTGAAAACGACGAATAAAAAGAAATCAATAATCCCTATCGGGATCCTTTTCAATTTTTTTCCCTTTTTGTCACAAAAAAACTGAGTAATTAGTTGCCATCATTACAGAAATGTCATTACAATTAGAAAAAAATTAATATCTCGAAAACTAATTCCAATTTCAAAATTCTATTGCCAGTTTTGACATCCCCGGATTTTTATTGACAATTGGTATTAATTTCACCATCAAGCGTTTAATATTTTATTAAAAATAGCCCTGAAACATAATCAGTCATTTAATCAGTCGTTTCATAAAATCGTTTCATAAATTCGTTTCATAAAATCGTTTCACAAATTCGTTTCATTAGGATTTTATATATATAGGGTAGATATATGCAAATTTTATTTTAAAAACGGCTCTAACGATTTTGACGAAATTTCGTATCCTACCGTTTTGGGGCACCAGAAAACCGTTGGGCCAGGTCACATGTTCGAGAAAATTCGATTAGTGGGTCATGGTCTAGCTAATTGTATCTAAAAAACGGTTCAAACGATTTTGACGAAATTCTGTATCCGACCATTTTCGGGCACGAGAAGACTATTGGGCTGGGTCACATGTTCGAGAACTTTCGATTAGTGGGTCATTTTTGGGTCAACGCGGGTCAAATTAATTTTATCTAAAAAACGGCTCTAACGATTTTGATTAAATTTTGTGTCCTACGAGTTTCGAGCACGATAAAATCATTGGGCTAAGTCACATGTCCGAGAAAATTCGATTAGTGGGTCATTTCTGGGTCATTGTGGGTCAAGATCTAAAAAGCGGCTCAATTTACACTAAATTTTGCATCCAATGGTTTTCGGGCACGAGAAGACTGTTGGACTAGGTCACATGTTCGAGAAAATTCAATTAGTGGGTCATTTTGGGTCATGGTCAAGCTAATTGTATTTAAAAAACTGTTCAAACGATTTTGACGAAATTTTGTATCCGACTATTTTCGGGCACGAGAAGACTATTGGTCTGGGTCACATGTTCGAGAACTTTCGATTAGTGGGTCATTTTTGAGTCAAAGCGGGTCAAATTAATTTTATCTAAAAAACAGCTCTAACGATTTTAATTAAATTTTGTATTCTACGAGTTTCGGGCACACGAAAATCATTGGGCTAGGTCACATGTTCAAGAAAATTCGATTAGTGGGTCATTTCTGGGTCATTGTGGGTCAAGATCTAAAAAGCGGCTCAATTTACACTAAATTTTGCATCCAATGGTTTTCGAGCACGAGAAGACTGTTGGGCTAGGTCACATGTTCGAGAAAATTCGATTAGTGGGTCATTTCTGGGTCATTGTGGGTCAAGATCTAAAAAGCGGCTCAATTTACACTAAATTTTGCATACAATGGTTTTCGAGCATGAGAAGACTGTTGGGCTGGATCACATGTTCGAGAAAATTCAATTAGTGGATCATTTTGGTCATGGGTCATTATGGGTCAAGCTATTTTATCTAAAAACGGTTCAGAGGATTTGAAATAAATTTAGCACCCTACAGGTTTAGGGAACAGGAAGACTATTAGGCTAGGTCACATGTTCGAGAAATTTCGATTAGTGGGTCATTTTGGTCATGGGTCATTATGGGTCAAGCTATTTTATCTTAAAAACGGCTCAGACTATTTACACTAAATTTTGCATCCTATGGTTTTCGGGCACGAGAAGACTGTTGGCCTAAGTCACATGTTCGAGAAAATTTAATTAGTGGGTCACTTTGGTCATGTGTCATGATATTTGAACTCAAATTTAATTTTGACCGAGCATAGCTCTGTCTTCCCTGCTCGTTTGAACTAATCAGTACAAAATTCAAAAAAAACCCAAAAAATTTGTCAGCTTGAGTCACAGCAAAAAATAAGTAAAATTAAAACTAAGCAAATACATGGGGTCAGATTGGGCTCAAGTAAAACCAGCTTACCTAACCCCAAAGCAGAGTTTCTCCCGAAGTAACCTAATTAGTAATATTAAAAATTAGTTAAACTAATTAGGTTACTTCACAGTTTTGTAGTTCTAGTCTTATGCAAGTTCTTTTGGATTTCATTAATTTCAAAATGACTCTTTTTGTTCAAACTGCAATATCTAAAACCTTAAATTTTAAGACAACTACACACCTGTTTCAAAAATAAGAAAAAATAGGAATTATAAGAGTGCTGCTTGGCCTGCATTAGGACACACTTGTAACAGTAATCGGATGTATCTAATTTCTTTTATGTGCCCATTAAAAGACCTACAAATGTAGACACAGTATTTTCTAAAGGAAATATAGGATGTAGGATACTTCCAATAACATATTAATTTGACCGATTTGGAAATAGTATGAGGATTCCAGAGACCAAGAATTCAAAAAGTCTTGCAGCATAATTGAAGGCTGTAACAAAATATTTAAATTTTATGTCCATCCTTATTCTAAAAAGGCTAATTAAAATTAATAAAAAGTTAAAAAAATAATAACATTTTAACCAGGACTTAATTTCTAAGAAAAAAAAAATACTGGAGTCCTAATATTCTGCAGTACCAGCACCTGTAGTGTATCCCCCTCCTTTACCATCATTCCAATCTGCTTATTTATATTTCATACATTATTTTCAAATTTAAAATATGGTTTTTTTTTATTTAGCGAAATAAATTTTTTTAAATACATCTATCTGCATATACTTAGCTATTAGCTATTCCACTTTTTAGTTTTACTACTTCCAAATAGAAACTTTAGCCAAATCTTAATGTTAATCGCAGAATTCTGCATTTAAAGAAGCTCAGGATTATGATCCAGAAATAGTGTCAACACAAAAAATTAATAGTTTGCAGCTATGCAGAATAGAAAAAGACTATTTCTGTTTACTTTTTATTCTAATCAAAATAGTATTAAAATGATTTGAAATGGAAATAAAATTTTGAATTCAAGACAGATTGAGCTTGAGCCTGCCCAAATCCGAAGACTGATGATATAAAAATAGAGCCTGTTTCATCTCCATCTCTTATGTGAGTGACATACATAGTTACTTATAAGTGTTTTGATACAAAAGAAGGCAAAAGATTGGAGATGGGAGGGAAAGGAAAGGGTAATTTAGGATTCGTATTTTGGAAGTGTTATTGCACTGGAATCCGGAACGCAGTGTTTATGAGCTCCGGTGAATTCTAGCCAATATTTAAATTTTTACTAAAAACAGAAGTACCGGAGCTAAGCTCCAGTGCAACTTAAGCCCTGATTTTAACAATCTCAGATTCTACTTATATGGGGTCTGTCCACACTTGTGAAATTGTGATTAGAATTTTATATTTGTTAAAAATCTAGTCATAATTTTGTGAATTTGAAGTAATAATCATATTTAGGTTCTTGTTTACAAGATTTTTAACAAGATCCTATACCTATCTAAAAGACAGATAATAGGTTCTTTGGCAACTTCGGCTGTTTTGTGACAGGTCAGATTTTACTTTAAAATGATTACATTAAACCAAAACATTTATCTAAAGTAGGGGTGCACAACCTTTTTAAGCGAAGGGCCACTTACGAAAATGACTGGGTTGTCGAGGGCCACCATCAGTAGAATTTTGTTTACAGGAGGTGTGACGGGGGGTAGCCCCCTAGGTTCCTTCCTTCCCAGTCAACATATTCAGTTCTGTTGGCAAGGATATATCAACAGTTTACGTTTGTATTTACACAAGAGATATAGCTAAGACTATTTTCAAAGAGTGAAAATACTCTTTGACTTTATTTGAGGGAGTAAATTTAGCTTTAAAGATTGTCAGTGCCAAAACAAAATTCTGCTTTCATGAATGAAGGGGGGGAGGAGGAAAAACATATATTATTCTAAATTGTACTTCTTAACATATTCAGTCATAAAATGTGGATATCAAGTAGGGGTGCACAACCTTTATAAGAGGTGGGTCAGTCACAAAAATCACTGGATTGTCGGGAGCCGACATCCGTAGAGTGAACAAAATTTTGTTTCTGGGAAGGAGTGGGGGGATCAGCCTAAAAGTTCATAAAAATGGGGGGGGGGGCTAATTTTAAAAGGAGAGTTGACTCACTATACTCAACCACCTCTTTAGTCAGTATAACCCATTTCAGTTGGCAAGGATAGAAAAATCTTGCATTTATTTTCCATGCGCGATTGACAATATTCATAGTTTTTTTCCTAGTTGACAAAATTCACAATTTTTACGCGCTCGTTCGGCGAAATTTGTGATTTATACGCATCCGATCGGCGAAATTTGCGATTTTTTCGCAACCGATCGGCAAAATTCGCGATTTTTACGTGCCCGAACGGCAAAATTCATGATTTTTTACACGTCCTATCAGCGAAATTCGTCATTTTTACGCGCCTAATTGACAAAATTTGCGATTTTTACACGCTCGATCAGCAAAATTCGAGATATTTACAGGCCCGATCGGCAAAATTCACATTTTTTATGCAGGCGATCGGCAAAATTTACGATTTATACGCACCCGATCGGCAAAAATTCGCGATTTTTACGCACCCGATTGGCGAAATTCGTGGTTTTTACGCGCCTAATCGGCGAAATTTGTGATTTTTACGCACCCGATCGACAAAATTCGCGACTTTTACGCAGACGATTGGAGCAATTTACAATTTATACGCACCTGATCGGCACAGTATGCGATTTTTACGCGCCTAATCGGCAAAATTTGCGATTTTTACGCACCCGATCGGCAAAATTCGCAATTTTTACGGGCCCGATCGACAAAATTCATGATTTTTACGGGCCCGATCGACAAAATTCATGATTTTTACGCGCCCGGTCGACAAAATTCTCGATTTTTATGCTTACGATCGGCGAAATTTACTATTTATACGCACCTGATCGGCAAAATTCGCGATTTATGTGCACCTGATCGACAAAATTTGCGATTTTTACGGGCCCGATCAGCAAAATTCATAATTTTTATGCAGGTGATCGGCGAAATTTACGATTTATACACACCCGGTTGGCAAAATTCGCGATTTTTACGTGCCCGAACGGCTAAATTCATGATTTTTACGTGCCCGATCGGCGAAATTCGTGATTTTTAAGCTCCTAATCGGCAAAATTTGTGATTTTTACACACCCGATCGGCAATATTCGTGATTTTTACGCAGACGATCGGCAAAATTTACAATTTACACGCACCCGATCGGCAAAAGTAACGATTTATACGCACCCGATCGGCAAAATTCGCGATTTTTACGGGCCCGATCGACAAAATTCGCGATTTTTATGCATACAATCGGCGAAATTTACGATTTATACGCACTTGATCGGCAAAATTCGCGATTTATACGCACCCGATCGACAAAATTTGCGATTTTTACGGGCCCGATCGGCAAAATTCATGATTTTTACGCAAGTGATCGGTGAAATTTACGATTTATACACACCCGGTCGGCAAAATTCGCGATTTTTACGGGCCCGATCGACAAAATTCATGATTTTTCCTCATACGATCGGCGAAATTCACGATTTATACGCACCCTATCAGCAAAATTCGCAATTTTTACGGGCCCGAGCTGCAAAATTCGCGAATTTTACGGGCCCGATCGGCAACATTCACGATTTTTACGCAGGATATCGGCGAAATTTACGATTTCTACGCACCCGATCGGCAAAATTTGCGATTTTTACACACCCGATGGTCGAAACTCGCGATTATTACGCGTGCGATTGGCGAAATTTGGAAAATTTCATGATTTCTATGCACCCTATCGGCGAAATTCACGATTTTTTGCGTCCGATAGGCGAAATTGATCCGTGGGCCACCGGTAATCCGATCGCGGGCCACAGGTTGTGCACCTCTAATCTAAAGCAAAGATAATATATGATTTACATTAAAAATGTAATATATATATATATATATATATATATATATATATATATATATATATATATGTATATATATATATATATATATATACATACATAACAATTTGAATTTAACATAAAAAATGTATCAAAGAATTTTCAGTAACAGTTACCTGGTTCATGAACCATGTAATGAATCCAACCTTGGCTCTGTTGAACACCCAAACTTCGCCATTCTTTTTCAGTCATTAAGTGAGTTTTAGGAATAAGCTTTGCAATTTCTTTTGGTACAATGACATGTCTAGAAAAATACATTGAAGATAAGAGTTTAAATATTTAAAAAACAAAATAAATCTTTAGCAATCAAGAAATAATCATACTGTGAGACAGAGGGGGGAAAAAATTAAACATTTTGAAAATTAAATCTTATTCAACCCTATGTCCTGATTAATTCTTTTTTTTTTTTTTTTTTTTTTTTTTTTGCATAACAAATTGCCATTAACTAGCTTTTTGTTACTAAAATTATTAAATTAAAGAAAAATTTGTTCTTTTACAATAAAGTTGATAACTCATTTAATTTCTGCCAAAAACTGAATTCAATTTATTCAATTCAAGGGATTATTTTACATCATATAAACACCACATTGTGTAACGCGGATGAAAAAATGAAAAGAGCCTAGCCCAGGTTACCATTAAAGAAAAAAAAATCTTCAAAGTTTGGCGACTTTTTTCCTTCTTATAAACAATTAAAAAAACTACAGCTTGTTTTTTTTAAACAGTTTGAAGTGAAATTAAACTAATTTATGTAATTTTAAATTTATAAACTGAATTATTTTTATTTGTGGACTATATATACCAGGCAACACAGGTTAAAAAGCTCAATATATATACTGCCAGAGTAAAGCACACATGAAAACTGTTTTTAATTGAAACCCCTCTAGTTGATATTTTATATTTAGTATATATACAGTGGTTCTCTCACATTAGTTTTTGCAACTTACTTATAAAAAAGATCTAAATATTAAAAGATCTACTTAATTTTTTTTTCATATAAACTTTCTTTTCTCTATAATAAAACCTACAAATTATAATGAAAATAAATTCAAACCCTTTTTTTTTTTTAAATAATTTACTGAGAAAGTGTTATAAGCTATCTCACAGGACACTTGAAAGCTTTACTAAATTTTTTGACAGACAATATTTTTTTGTTATTTATTTTTATTAGAAATGGATATATATGTCAAATATTATTGTTTGCACTTTGAAATTACTACTACTTCATGTAAATTTGTTTACATTTCTATATTTGAAGTGAACATGGCCAGGCGCTACAAAGTTACAACAAATTCCATTAGTAATTTAATTATAGAACATTTTAAAGATAGCAAAAGCATCAGAACTATCGCAAAACTTATTAAAGTAAGTCATTCAACTGTTTTTGCTATTATAAAACTCTGTGGAAATGTTGAAAAAGCATTAAAATCAGGAGCTCCTCACAAGATAACTCCCAAGAATCTAAGGTTGGTTGGTTGGTTGTATAAGGTTTAATGCCACAAGGTACCATTGGGGACAAGCTGCACCAAAGTAAAAGTTAAGAAAAAATATATATTAATAAAAGAAAACTGCCCAGTTAAACTGACGGCATTGAGCTCACAGGCTATTCACACTAACTGTAAATTATATTCTTATTTCAAAGAATTTGAAATAAGCCCTCGAAAAATGAAGAAATCGACAATATATTAAGAGTGGGGAACCATACAAAAAACCCATTTATCTATATCAAGGGGGGTTAGTCCCCCCCCCGTTCCCCCCTTTATACTTTACCAGTGAACCCCCAAAACTAATCAGGGAAGCCCCTTACCACAATGAGCCTATATAGAAATTTGGAGTAAATTGGATAATTCTGCATGAAAAACCCATTTATCAAAATTAAGGGGGGGTAGCCCGTTTCCCTCCTTTACACTTCACCAATGAACCCCCAAAACTAATCAGGGAAGCCCCTTACCACAATGAGCCAATATAGAAAGTTTGAAGAAAATCGGATAACTCTGCATGAAAAAAACAATTTATCTAAAATAAGGGGGGAGGATTAACCCCCCCGTTACCCCCTTTATACTTAACCTATGAACCCCCAAAACTAATCAGGAAAGAACCTTATCACAATGAACCTATATACAAAATTTGAAGAAAATTGGATAATTCTGCATGAAAAAACCATTTATCCAAATTAAGGGGGGGTTAGCCCCCCGTTCCCCCCCTTTATAGTTAACCAATCAATCCCCAAAACTAATCAGGGAAGCGCCTTATCACAAGGAACCTATAAACAAAAGTGGAAGAAAATCGGATAACTCTGCATGAAAAATTCATTTATCTAAATTAAGGAGGAGGATCCCCCCCCCCGTTAGCCCCTTTATACTTAACCTATGAATCCCCAAAACTAATCAGGAAAGAACCTTATCACAATGAACCTATATACAAAATTTGAAGAAAATTGGACAATTCTGCATGAAAAAAACCATTTCTCTTAATTAAGGGGGGTTAGCCCCCCCCCCGTTCCCCCCTTTATAGTTAAACAATCAATCCCCAAAACTAATCAGGGAAGCGCCTTATCACAAGGAACCTATAAACAAAATTGGAAGCAAAACGGTTATTTCTGTCAAGAGTTATCGCGTTACGTACGTACGTACATACATACATACAGAACGGGCGGGCACATAAGCTCTCAGGCTTTGATAGCCTGTGAGCTAAAAAACCCACAACAAAACCAATAAAAAAAGAAAACTGCCCAGTTAAACTGACGGCATTGAGCTCACAGGCTATTCACACTAACTGTAAATTATATTCTTATTTCAAAGAATTTGAAACAAGCCCTCGAAAAATGAAGAAATCGACAATATATTAAGAGGGGGGAACCATCCCCCGTTTCTCCTTCTTATAATTAACCAATGAACCCATAAAACTAATCAAAGAAGCGCCTTACCACAATGAACCTATATACAAAATTTGAAAAAATCGGATAATTCTGCAAGAAAAATCCATTTATCTAAATTAAGGGGCGGGGGGGTTAGCCCCCCGTCCCCCCTTTATACTTAACCAAAGAACCCCCAAAACTACTCAGAGAAGCGCCTTATCACAATGAACATATATATAAAATTTGAAGAAAATCGGATAATTCTGCTTAAAAAAAACATTTATCTATACCAAGGGGCGTTAGTGCCCCCCGTCCCCCCCTTTATACTTTACCAGTGAACCCCCAAAACTAATCAGGGAAGTGCCTTACCACAATGAGCCTATATACTAAATTTGGAGTAAATTGGAGAATTCTGCATGAAAAACCCATTTATCAAAATTAAGGGGGGGGTAGCCCCCGTTTCCCTCCTTTACACTTCACCAATGAACCCCCAAAACTAATCAGGGAAGCACCTTACCACAATGAGCCCATATAGAAAGTTTGAAGAAAATTGTATAACTCTGCATGAAAAAAATCATTTATCTAAAATAAGGGGGGAGGATTAACCCCCCCCCCGTTACCCCCTTTATACTTAACCAATGAACCCCCAAAACTAATCAGGGAAGCCCCTTACCACAATGAGCCAATATAGAAAGTTTGAAGAAAATCGGATAACTCTGCATGAAAAAAACCATTTATCTAAAATAAGGGGGGAGGATTAACCCCCCCGTTACCCCCTTTATACTTAACCTATGAACCCCCAAAACTAATCAGGAAAGAACCTTATCACAATGAACCTATATACAAAATTTGAAGAAAATTGGATAATTCTGCATGAAAAAACCATTTATCCAAATTAAGGGGGGGTTAGCCCCCCGTTCCCCCCCCTTTATAGTTAACCAATCAATCCCCAAAACTAATCAGGGAAGCGCCTTATCACAAGGAACCTATAAACAAAATTGGAAGCAAAACGGTTATTTCTGTCAAGAGTTATCGCGTTACGTACGTACGTACATACATACATACATACAGAACGGGCGGGCACATAAGCTCTCAGGCTTTGATAGCCTGTGAGCTAAAAAACCCACAACAAAACCAATAAAAAAAGAAAACTGCCCAGTTAAACTGACGGCATTGAGCTCACAGGCTATTCACACTAACTGTAAATTATATTCTTATTTCAAAGAATTTGAAATAAGCCCTCGAAAAATGAAGAAATCGACAATATATTAAGAGGGGGGAACCATCCCCCGTTTCTCCTTCTTATAATTAACCAATGAACCCATAAAACTAATCAAAGAAGCGCCTTACCACAATGAACCTATATACAAAATTTGAAAAAATCGGATAATTCTGCATGAAAAATCCATTTATCTAAATTAAGGGGCGGGGGGTTAGCCCCCCGTCCCCCCTTTATACTTAACCAAAGAACCCCCAAAACTAATCAGAGAAGCACCTTATCACAATGAACATATATATATAAAATTTGAAGAAAATCGGATAATTCTGCTTAAAAAAACCATTTATCTATATCAAGGGGCATTAGTCCCCCCCGTCCCCCCCTTTATACTTTACCAGTGAACCCCCAAAACTAATCAGGGAAGTGCCTTACCACAATGAGCCTATATACTAAATTTGGAGTAAATTGGAGAATTCTGCATGAAAAACCCATTTATCAAAATTAAGGGGGGGGTAGCCCCCGTTTCCCTCCTTTACACTTCACCAATGAACCCCCAAAACTAATCAGGGAAGCACCTTACCACAATGAGCCCATATAGAAAGTTTGAAGAAAATTGTATAACTCTGCATGAAAAAAATCATTTATCTAAAATAAGGGGGGAGTATTAACCCCCCCCCCGTTACCCCCTTTATACTTAACCTATGAACCACCAAAACTAATCAGGAAAGAACCTTATCACAATGAACCTATATACAAAATTTGAAGAAAATCGGATAACTCTGCATGAAAAAAATAATTTATCTAAAATAAGGGGGGAGGATTAACCCCCCCCCCCCGTTACCCCCTTTATACTTAACCTATGAACCCCCAAAACTAATCAGGAAAAAACCTTATCACAATGAACCTATATACAAAATTTGAAGAAAATTGGATAATTCTGCATGAAAAAACCAGTTATCCAAATTAAGGGGGGTTAGCCCCCCGTCCCCCCCCCTTTATAGTTAACCAATCAATCCCCAAAACTAATCAGGGAAGCGCCTTATCACAAGAAACCTATAAACAAAAGTGGAAGAAAATCGGATAACTCTGCATGAAAAATTCATTTATCTAAATTAAGGGGGAGGATCCCCCCCCCCGTTAGCCCCTTTATACTTAATCTATGAACCCCAAAAACTAATCAGGAAAGAACCTTATCACAATGAACCTATATACAAAATTTGAAGAAAATTGGACAATTCTGCATGAAAAAACCATTTATCTTAATTAAGGGGGGTTAGCCCCCCCTTTCCCCCCTTTATAGTTAAACAATCAATCCCCAAAACTAATCAGGGAAGCGCCTTATCACAAGGAACCTATAAACAAAATTGGAAGCAAAACGGTTATTTCTGTCAAGAGTTATCGCGTTACGTAAGTACATACGTACATACATACATACATACAAACATACAGAACGGGCGGGCACTTGAGCTCTCAGGCTTTGATAGCCTGTGAGCTAAAAAGAAAACTGCCCAGTTAAACTGCTGGCATTGAGATCACAGGCTATTCACACTAACTGTAAATTATATTCTTATTTCAAAGAATTTGAAATAAGCCCTCGAAAAATGAAGAAATCGACAATATATTAAGAGGGCGGAAACATCCCCCGTTTCTCCTTCTTATAATTAACCAATGTACCCATAAAACTAATAGAGAAGCGCCTTACCACAATGAACCTATATACAAAATTTGAAAAAATCTGATAATTCTGCATGAAAAATCCACTTATCTAAATTAGGGGGGGTTAGCCCCCTGTCCCCCCTTTATACTTAACCAAAGAACCCCCAAAACTAATCAGAGAAGCGCCTTATCACAATGAACATATATATAAAATTTGAAGAAAATCGGATAATTCTGCTTAAAAAACCCATTTATCTATATCAAGGAGGGTTAGTCCCCCCCGTTCCCCCCTTTATACTTTACCAGTGAACCCCCAAAACTAATCAGGGAAGTGCCTTACCACAATGAGCCTATATACAAAATTTGGAGTAAATTGGATAATTCTGCATGAAAAACCCATTTATCAAAATTAAGGGGGGGGGGGGGGGGGGGTAGCCCCCGTTTCCCTCCTTTACACTTCACCAATGAACTGCCAAAACTAATCAGGGAAGCCCCTTACCACAATGAGCCCATATAGAAAGTTTGAAGAAAATCGGATAACTCTGCATGAAAAAAATCATTTATCTAAAATAAGGGGGGAGGATTAACCCCCCCCCCCTGTTACCCCCTTTATACTTAACCTATGAACCCCCAAAACTAATCAGGAAAGAACCTTATCACAATGAACCTATATACAAAATTTGAAGAAAATTGGATAATTCTGCATGAAAAAATCATTTATCCAAATTAAGGGGGGTTAGCCCCCTGTCCCCCCCTTTATAGTTAACCAATCAATCCCCAAAACTAATCAGGGAAGCGCCTTATCACAAGGAACCTATAAACAAAAGTGGAAGAAAATCGGATAACTCTGCATGAAAAATTCATTTATCTGAATTAGGGGGGAGGATTCCCCCCCCCCGTTAGCCCCTTTATACTTAACCTATGAACCCCCAAAACTAATCAGGAAAGAACCTTATCACAATGAACCTATATACAAAATTTGAAGAAAATTGGACAATTCTGCATGAAAAAACCATTTATCTTAATTAAGGGGGGTTAGCCCCCCCGTTCCCCCCTTTATTGTTAAAAAATCAATCCTCAAAACTAATCAGGGAAGCGCCTTATCACAAGGAACCTATAAACAAAATTGGAAGCAAAACGGTTATTTCTGTCAAGAGTTATCGCGTTACGTACGTACATACATACATACATACATACATACATACATACATACATACATACAGAACGGGCGGGCACATAAGCTCTCAGGCTTTGATAGCCTGTGAGCTAAAAAGGAAACAAAGCTTTATGAGAAAATCATCTGGATGGGGTAACCCATCCAGAATGTATAAAACAAATATTATGAATTCTTTAAAAAGGTAAAGTATAAAAGTAATATACGAAGAAATACTATCTGGGTGGGATTACCCCATCCAGATGTTAAGTTAAACAAGTATAAATTAACATTGTTATAGATAAAACATGAAGATTTATAAAAATTATATCTCAAAATAAAGGCCAGTATCCTTTAGAAAGTGAAAGGGAGCCCCATGAGGTCCTACCAAAGTCTGTCTTATTGTAGGTGATATCCTGGCACTGTTGAGTCAGCAATCAAACCACGACTTGCAGTATATCCGTATGTGTGTTTCTCACTGATATGCCTGCATTAAATCTTTTTTCAATAATTAATTATGCTAATATTATGCTGACCCCCGTAGCAGAATGTACGCGACGATGCGACAGGTGTCGCAGACTTTTTAGGACACCTGCAGACAAAAAACATACAGCGATGCCGCGGATGTGCTATAGCACGTAAATTACGCAAAAAAAAAAAGGGCTAACTTCGTCAAAGGATCACAAATAAAACGGCGAATTTCGTCGAAGAACCGCGGAAAAAACGCGAAATTCATTTAAAGTTCACGAAAAATGGCTAATTTCATTGACAGATTGCGAAAAAAAACAAATTTAGTTAAGGCCATGAAAAAATGTGAATTTCGTCAAAAAGCCGTAAAAAACAATTGAGTTTCTTTGAAGGATCGCGGAAAAATGCGAATTTTGCCGAAGGGCTAGTAGAAAACGTCAACTTCGTTGAAAGATCGTAGAAAAAAACTTAATTTCGTCGATTGATCACGTAAAACCGGTCAATTTCGTTGAAGAAGTGGCGAATTTCGTCATCGGATCGCAAAAAAAACAGAATTTTGCCAACAGATCGCGAAAAAGCGGCAAATTTTGTCGAAGGATCTCGAAAAAAAAAAGTCCTTCCGGCCTGTACCGGGAGGAAAAGGTAGCTTTCCTATATCTACGTTTTAAAATTTTAGCTAATGTTACAAGAAAACAGCAAGCTAAAATGCAAAGAAACGTTTACAAAAGATTCGTTAATACTGAATTTGAATAAGAAATTCATCAAATTATTGAGCAAAAGCCAAATTGGCTTCATTTATGAAGACTTATTTTGATCGCCAAATTTCGCGATATTTCGCCAAATGTCGCCAATTTTGGCGCTAACGGATATGAATATATAGTTTTATGCGTATGATTGGGAAAATGATTACAACAATGAAAGAAAATAATTTGCGAGTAATCGCGTTAATGTGCTGTTTTGTTTCAAAATGTCAGCCACCCTAGAATTTCAAACTGCTCTATCTCAGCCATTTTTTAAGATAGAGGTAAACCAAAAAAAGCTCTGGAATCCTTGTATCAAGGCCTAACACGTAATTAAAAAATAAATTTGAATTTTTAACTTTTTTGTATAGTTATTTTAGATTTTAAGTTAATTTAAATCTTTAAGTGGCCGCCATCTTGAAACAAGATGGCGGACCAAGCTGGCCAACGAACTCGGTCGAGACATTAGTGACCTTAATACACACAATTAGTTTCATCAAAATCGATTCATAAATACGGGCGTTATCGTATGACATAGGTCAGATATATATATATATATATATATATATATATATATATATATATATATTGTTGTGAGCTCGGGGTTCGAAAAGACTGATGCCAATATATAAGGACAATAAAAAGGCTTTATTCACTATAAACAGTGCAATACGATCACAAATATCTTCTGAAAATTACAAGATATTCAGTAATCTTCAAATCCAATAAAAGCGCAGCAAAATTTCACACAGAAACAATGCGTTCAATACGACGTATCAACGACAAAATCAATCTGAGTAACACAGTTCTCAATGCAAAGCCTCTCGTATGAATTCAATCGCAGTTGACAGACAACTAACTAACTGGACTGGTGGAGGTCCCTTATATAGGCTTCAGAGATCTTTCCAGATTATTCCAGAGCTTTCAGATGCTAGAAATTACCAGAAAGTGCTTTAACTTTCGATAGAGTACCAAAGCGAGAAAGGATCCCAATGTACAGGTATAAGGGGGGTTGGTTGCACAAAAAGTTGCCAAATCCGTCGCCAACTTGGCGATATATCGCCAAATTTGGCGACAAAAATAAGTCGCCAAAACCATCGCCAACTTGGCGACAAAAATAAGTCGCCAAAACCATCGCCAACTTGGCGATAAACCCATTCCTTGGCGATTTTACCATAGACTTCCATTATAAAGATGAGAGTGTAAGGTTGTTTTCCTTGCAAACCATCTGAGGCCTTTAGCATTGAGTTACATGATGCTCAATAGGAAATACATTAATAATACTGCAATTTTCACAATAATAAAATAAAATAAATTTAAACAAATGGAATATTTACAGATATATACAAAATTCATAACATTGCCCCCCTCTCGAGGAGTGCACGTCCCGGGCAGTTCAACCTTTGATCAGAAAGCAAACCCGTTACCAACAAATGCTATACTACTCAAAACACTTAAAGCAAACATGGAAAATAACAATTAAACACATTCATAATGCTGAATTATACAAAATATACACTTATTTAAAAAAAAAATTGAATTAAATTAAAGCATAGACATCATTACATACAAGTATTTAAATAATAACATTAATAATGATAATGCTAAGCAAAAGAAATTATTACATTAACTTATATACAAGACCATGGTCATACTAATTTACATTATTTACATTACACTATTTACAATTAATGAACTAAGTACTATGGCCATAGTATGGAGCCAGCCTGTCGTAATGAACGACTCTAGGCTTCGAACTTGGTGACTTTCGGATCCGAATTACGACATCGTTCAGTCTGTTTAGGACTGTATAAGGACCGTCCCAGTGCGATTGCAGTTTGGGAGAAAGTCCTTTACGTCGAGTCTGATTATAAAACCAAACCTTGTCACCTTCTTTGAATTGATGTCCCGTGGCTTTCGTGTCGTACCTGGTCTTCATCTTCTCCGTCTGTATATTGATCCGCTCTCGAGCCAAGTTGTGGACGTCTTCAAATCGTGCCTGGAGATTCTGCACGTATCCCTCTGGCGATGAAGGCGCATCTGGAGGGCGACCAAAAAGCAGATCACAAGGTAGACGAAGATCACGACCGAAAAGCATCTGAGACGGGGAATAGCCGGTCGTTTCATGGACGGCGCTGCGATAGGCGAGGAGAAACAAGGGAAGTTTTTGGTCCCAGTCTTGTTGGTTTCTTGAAACTAGCAGTGAGAGGTTGTTGAGGATGGTACGATTAAACCTCTCAACCATGCCATCCGACTGTGGATGTAAAGGCGTCGTCCTAGTTTTGTCCATTCCGAGAAGTTGACAGAGACCCTCAATCACAGCAGAGATGAAATTTCTCCCCTGGTCAGAATGCATTTGAAGGGGGACTCCATACCTTGATATCCACTGGTGTACCAAGGCATCCGCAACCGTAGAAGCTTCTTGATCAGGGATGGCATAAACTTCAGGCCATTTCGTGAAATAGTCCATGACAACAAGGAGGTATTTGTTGCCATCAGCACTTCTTGGTAGAGGACCTAGGATGTCAAGGGCAATGCGTTCGAAAGGTGCTCCTACATTGTAGAGATGTAGTCTTCCTCGGCTACGTTTCTTTGGTCCTTTCCGAGCTGCACATGCATCGCAAGATTTGCACCATCGTTCGACGTCAGCTCTCGCTTTTCCCCAGAAGAAGCGCTCTCGGACTCTGTGTAATGTTTTCATGACTCCAAAATGGCCACCAGTGGGACTGCCATGTAATTCCTTGAGGACCTCTGGGATTCGGGATCGAGGAAGTACCAACTGCCACCGAGATGTCTTCCCATCTTCAGATTCGAATTTTCGGAACAGGACACCATTCCTGACGTGGAGAGAGTTCCAAAGAGCCCAATATTACTTCCTCGTAGGACTGTAAGTCGAGATGTCTTTCCAACTGGGCTTCGTGCTAGAAGATTCTAATAACTCCAAGATTGGTTTGATCTCAGAGTCTGCCATTTGATCTTCTCGAATCTTCTCATCACTCCAGGGATCTGGTGGCGTCAATAGTGAAGTCTTCGTCTGGCGTATGACATATTCGGGATTATACTTGCTCTCCGCTCTGGAACAATAGCGACAGCTCTCGGGACACGGTCTTCTTGATAGGGCATCGGCGTTTCCATGCGATGAGCCTTTGCGATGCCTGATGTCAAAGTCGTATTCCTGGAGTCGTATCCATCTGGCTACTTGGCCCTCTGGGTTCTTAAAATTCATCAGCCATGTTAGGGATGCGTGGTCAGTACGAAGGAGAAATTTCCTGCCATAGAGGTAGTGATGGAAGTGTTCTATGGCTTTCACTATAGCTAGTAACTCCTTACGAGTGACGCAATAATTCCGCTCTGGTTTCGATAAACATTTGCTCCAGTATGCTACGACTCGTTCTTGGCCATCTATTTCTTGGTAAAGTACAGCGCCGACACTTTCCTGACTGGCATCCGTGTCCACAATGAATTGTTTGTCGGGGTCTGGATAGGTAAGGACTGGAGAGGATGTGAGAGCTTCTTTCAGCCGCTGGAATGAATTGTCGCATTCTTGTGTCCATAGAAACTTCTGTTTGCTTTCAGTGAGCCTATGCAAGGGTCTTGCGATGTTGGAGAACCCCTGTACAAACTTTCTGTAATAAGTGCATAGTCCCAGAAAGCTTCGCAACTGATGGACATTTTCCGGACGTTTCCAGTGCTTTACTGCAGACACTTTTTCAGGATCTGTTCGAACACCTTCAGCTGAGATGATGTGTCCTAAATAGTTTACTTCTCGTTGGAAGAACTTGCATTTCAGAGGGTTCAGCTTTAAATTCGCCGCTCTTAGTTTCGTTAACACTTTTCGAATATTCTCTAGATGTTCTTCAAACGTACGGCCACCAATGATGACGTCATCTAGGTAGATGAGACAAGCTTCAAAAGTCAGACCTTTTAACACTGTCTCCATGAGGCGCTCGAACGTTGCTGGAGCATTGCAGAGCCCGAACGGCATAACTTTAAATTGCCAAAGTCCTTGTCCAGTAGTAAATGCGGTCTTCTCTTTGTCATCAGGATGGATCTCTACTTGCCAATATCCACTCTTCAAATCCAGCGTGGAAAACCATTTATGTCCTGAAAGAGTATCTAGCGTGTCGTCTATTCTTGGTAGAGGATAGCTGTCCTTCGTGATATCGTTAAGTTTACGATAATCCACACAAAATCTTGTGGAGCCATCTTTCTTTCGGACCAACACGATGGGAGAGGCCCACGGACTTGATGACGGTTCGATGATGTCACTATCCTGCATCTGTTGTAAGAGCTTAGACACCTCTTCTTGTTTAGCGAACGGCAAACGTCTGGGATGCTGTTTAATCGGTGGATGGCCGGCAGTATCAATTCTATGCCGTGTCAGTGAAGTGCGACCAATATCACTCTCGTTTTGAGAAAACACATCCTTAAATTCCTGCAACAGTCTTTCTGCGGCATGTCTCTGTTCAGGAGATAAATTTTCATTTCGTCCAATTTCAGGTGTTAAACTTGTAGGCGGCTCCGACAACATCAAGCTCGGGTCTTTGCATACACAGGTGACTGGAGCACAGGTTGCAAGCACTTCACCCTTCTGGATAATTCTAGACTTTTCACTTACGTTTGCAATTCTCACGGGTATGACATCTCTCGACAGATCTACCAGCGCTGATGCTATTAGCACTCCCTTTGGGCTCTTCTCAGGATATCCAGTCAATCCATACTGGAAAATTCTTTCGTTTCCAGTTAATCCAGGTATCATCATTTCGGTCCGAGGAGGGATGATGACATCTGCCTTGGCTGTGATCCGTTGAATAGACCCGGACTCATTTCCAAGTTTGAAAATAGTGACATCTTCTTGAGCAGAGCGTAACTCATTATTCTTAAAATCCAGTGTAAATCCATGCTCTTTTAAAAAGTCCAGTCCGAGTATGAAAGGGTCTGAAATATCGGCCACATAGACTGTATGATGGTAAGCGGCGTTCCCAAACTTTATTTTCAATTTCATTCTTCCATGTATGTCGATCTTATCCCCGGTCACGGTTTGGAGGATAACACGGGGCGGGGTCCAGAGGAGTTTTTCCTTTAGCCGGTGAGCTAGATATTTCCGAATGATGGTCACATTGGCTCCTGTATCGATGATCATATTACAGGGCAAATCATTCACACGCCCGACTATAAAAACTCCGTTCTCGCCGCAACTTCTTGCAGAAATTTGACACACTTGATAATGGGGCTTCTCAAAATCTGGCAACCTCCGCCCCGCGAGATGGCCATTAATTAGTTTTCCTGCTCCGCCGTTCGTGGGGAGCTATTACCTTCTGTGCTGGGTCGTTTTAGGCAGTTTCTTTGAATATGGCCTTCTCCACCGCATTTCCAGCACTTGATCTTTCTGCCAGTTTTGTTGTCCATCAAGGAGTTCATCTGCCTCATCATGTCCTTCACCTGCTGCTGTAAATGCTCCACAGCTCTATCCGACGTCTCAGGCATGTTGGCTACTCGCACAAAGTGCCGATCTTTCCTTGTAGCTTGCTGGGCTGCCTCGACTTTCAGGGCATAAACTAAAGCCCCTTTTAAGTCACTGAGATCTGCAATCCGGAGTGCTTTCTGGATCTCAGAGTCACGCACACCATCAATAAAATGTTGCAGAGCTAAACTTTCTCTAATTTCAGTCGGACAGTCAGGATAAGCAAGATGGGAAAGTCTCTCGACATCCGTAGCAAGCTCTTGCAGGGATTCAGTGGATTTCTGCTGTCGAGATTTGAGCTGGAGTCTGCTATATTCCTTCATGCATTTCTCGCCAAAGCGCAATTCTAAGGCACTGACGAGCGTTTCAAAATCCAGCGGTTCATTTGCAGGCAAAGTCTGTAGGACGTCGGCAGCATCAGCTCGTAGAGAAGCAGCTAACTGGCAAGCCTTTGTCTGAAAATCCCATCCATTGGCGTCCGCTACGATCCCAAATTGTGTCTTAAAAACTGGCCATGAGGATTTTCCGTCATAGGTCGAGAGTTTAATAGAGGCCCGAGGAAGCATAGCTTGATACTTGACATCTTCAGGAAAGTTTTCGGCAGTTATCTTTTGTTTCTTCACATTTTCCAACTCCTTTTCTACACTCTCAATCCTTTCTTCGACGGTCTTGGCGATCTTTTGAACTTTTTCTTCTACTCTTTCTTCAACGGTCTCGGCGATCTTTTGAATTTCTTCTACTTTTCCTTCTATTTGTTGAAATCTTCCTTCAACTTTGTTTTCCACGCCGTCAATTCTGTCATTTAAAGATGTTATTTTATCCTCTATTAAGTCTTTCAACTCTCCAAGGTTGGTTGACATATCCTTCTTCATTTCATTTTTTAAGTCGCCAAGGTTGGCAGTCATTTTCTCATCCATCGCTGACATATCCTTTTTCATTTCTTCTTTCATCTCGCCAAGGTTGGTTGACATCTCAGCCTGATTCGCAGCTAATTTCTCCAATAATTGTTTCAGTTCAGCCTCCATTGCTCTGGTGATCTGCATTCAACCCCACTCCTGACACCAAATGTTGTGAGCTCGGGGTTCGAAAGGACTGATGCCAATATATAAGGACAATAAAAAGGCTTTATTCACTATAAACAGTGCAATACGATCACAAATATCTTCTGAAAATTACAAGATATTCAGTAATCTTCAAATCCAATAAAAGCGCAGCAAAATTTCACACAGAAACAATGCGTTCAATACGACGTATCAACGACAAAATCAATCTGAGTAACACAGTTCTCAATGCAAAGCCTCTCGTATGAATTCAATCGCAGTTGACAGACAACTAACTAACTGGACTGGTGGAGGTCCCTTATATAGGCTTCAGAGATCTTTCCAGATTATTCCAGAGCTTTCAGATGCTAGAAATTACCAGAAAGTGCTTTAACTTTCGATAGAGAACCAAAGCGAGAAAGGATCCCAATGTACAGGTATAAGGGGGGGGTGGTTGCACAAAAAGTCACCAAATCCGTCGCCAACTTGGCGACATTTGGCGATATATCGCCAAATTTGGCGACAAAAATAAGTCGCCAAAACCATCGCCAACTTGGCAATAAACCCATTCCTTGGCGATTTTACCATAGACTTCCATTATAAAGATGAGGGTGTAAGGTTGTTTTCCTTGCAAACCATCTGAGGCCTTTAGCATTGAGTTACATGATGCTCAATAGGAAATACATTAATAATACTGCAATTTTCACAATAAAATAAAATAAATTTAAACAAATGGAATATTTACAGATATATACAAAATTCATAACAATATATATATATATATATATGGATATATCTATATATATAAATCAACATTTGGACGGAGGTTGGTTTTGGGGTCTGGGGGTCATGATCGGTGAAAATATATCGAAATTTTCCGGAACTGCTTTCCTCCGAACGGCTGCAATAGGTAGCTTTATACTTTTTTGTATTGAAAGCTACCTAAAAGACAAATTTCGTCAAAGGATCACGGAAAAAACGAGAATTTTGTGAAATAGTCCCGGAAAAGATGCAGCATTCCTTTAGAAAACAGCTGACACACAAAGTTCTATACTTATTAATATAGGCATAGTTTTTGATCTGAAACTGTATACTGAACTAACTTTTGAAAAATCGGGTTAACCCGAACCCAATTTGCAAGAATCTACACTCATCCTGAAATCAACTCGAATCAAAAGCAGAGCTAATTCCGACTTGCAACAAGAAAAATTATTGCCTTGAGGGAATTTTCACCCCTCCTCCCTCTGCTGTAACCTTTCAGAATATTTGCTGTGAATTTCAGAATTTTTTTTTACTCAGAAAGGCAGATAAATGCTGATTCCTTAATTAATTAGCACTACAACTACAACAGCAGCAAGAATAGATTTATATGATATATTGTGTATTGCAGACTATTTTTGAAAACGTAACGCACAAATATGACAATTGGTACAAAAACCGCATACGGCCGTTTCAAGGATGCATCGATCCCCTTCGTCAGCGCAAGAAGAGAAAAAAAAACCCCTCTGTTATAGCCCCGAGTACTGGCTTGAATGAAAAGCCAGTACTCAGGGCTATAACCGAGGGGTTCTTTGAACCCATTTTTATCCCCTCCCCTCGCATTGAGGAAGGGGATCGATACATCCTTGAAACGACCGTATGAGATTTTTTGTACCAATTGTCATATTTGTGCATTACAACGTTGTATTTGGTTTTGGTTTATGAATTAAAATTCGCACAAAGTATTTGATCTATGCTTATTTTTGAAAACATTATTAGCCTTGCAGACACTTGAAGATAGTTCTGCCACTGGGATGCTGACTTAAAGAAATTTGGTTGAAGCAGAAAGGATTGTAAACTCCCACCTTATAATGTTTGAAGCAGCAAAACCCAGGAATATAAGGTTTATTATGCATAAAATCAAGAAAAATCAAAGAATTAGTGCAGTGAAACAACAGAATCAGAAAACAGATTTGCAATAAAAATAAACACAAACTGTTAGATAAGTTATCGGGTACAACAGTAGAGTTAGCAGAAATTTTTTTTTCGTTAATGAAAGATCAAGAAAGTTATGTCTGGATTTTGCAAAATCTATAGTAGACAAAGATGTATAGTTTTGAGAAAAAGTCATATTTGTGGATGAATCAAAATTTAATGTATTTGGGTCTGATGGGCTGTGTGGAGAAAGCTCAACAAAGAGCTCAATATGAAAAATCTATTGCCAACTGTCAAACATGGAGGTGGGGGCATAATGGTTTGGGGATGTTCTGCTGCTTCTGGTTGGTCTGGGAAATTTAATTTTCATTGAAAATAATATGGACCAATATAACAGTGGTAGTTTAGTACTAGTCCTAGATGATATTTCAGGACATACTTTTTTTCGATATTTCAGGACACATTTCCTTGGCATACTAACGGAAAAAACACTTAACTCCTTCTTCAATACATTTTATTATCATACATAGTACACTACATACACAACTTTTTTGTTTTAAAAGTATAGGTACATTTAAAAGGGTACTTACGTATTATCCGTGCCAGGAGATTGATCGCCAAAAATGGTTGCCAAGTACCATTCTTGTTTATCATTGCCAATCATGTTTTCAAATGCAGTAATTTAACATTATCAAATAACATAGTTAAAAATGGTAATTAATATAAAATAAATAAAATGTAATATATGTTTATTAATTTTATGACATTGTTAAAAACAGTAAATAACATTTTAGTAAAATTAATAAATGGTAAATAGCATAGTAAATAAGAAAGAATATTATAGATTACTCCCAGACATGTACCATGTAGCAAGAAAAAAATATATAAGGGTTACTATAATTAGTAAAGTTGGCTCCATGCCTGGCGCAGTTGGCTAAAAACTGGCATGGATAATACGTAAGTACCTTTAAAAGAAAAGTAATTTTACCGGAAACCTTTGACCAAGCTGCTAAAAAATTGCAATTTTTGCATTACTGAAGAACAAAAATAGATTTTTTTTCTTTGCTGATCAATGAAAATCTCAAAATATTTTTTTTTTTTATAACTGATTGGTAAAAATTGTGATTTTTTGTGACTGACAGACAAAAATAGTGAACAGATGTGTTACACTCAGGCACCGATGTTTGGCGACTTTCTGGTTGGTGCAATTTTCAAGCCTACGCCAAACCGAATAACTTAATACAATAGCTAGGTTGCCATTAAAGGAATAAATCCCCTAAATTTGGCGACTTTTTTCCTTTTTATAACCGATTAAAAAAAAAACTGTGCGTGAGTGTATGACATCATAGCCAAAAATAGTATTCTTTCTTTAATGACTAATCGATAAAAATTGTGATTTTTGGTAACTGATCACCAAATTTATTTTTTTATTTTTTGTGCAAATTGCCGAAAATCAGTATTTTTAACAATAAAATGATGAAAATTGCGACTTTCGTGATCAATTTGCATCAGTAAAAAGGTACACCTACCCTCTATTTGATATCAAATGCCAATATAGCACAAAACTTGCAAAATTTCAGGAATTTTGATAGACTACCATATTTTAAGACATTTCAGGACGTTTTTATTTTTTTCAGGAATATCAGGACAAGTACTACCCCTGATATAAGTATATAAATGTGGGAATTATCAGAAGTAACAACAACAATAATACGAACTCCATGAATTATTACTTTAGACGAGCAACGATAAAGGCGAGGAGTTCACGGGCAAGTTCAAGAAAAGCACGCAGCACGAGTGATTGTTCTATAGATTTCGGATATGTTGTTTGGTGGAATTGTTATGCAAAGGTTGGCAAAGTTGTTATAATTATTATTTGTAGTGAGATAAGAATGTTTGTATCATTCAGGAATATTGTGTATAAATCCGAGCTGTATTTGTTATTATGTTATTAAATCTGTTTTGTTTATATTATATTTGAGGAATCCTTGTTGTGGCTAAACTACATATTAGTTATCATAATCCCACAACAATTTTTGGGGGCTCGGCCGGGATATGAACATAAAGCTGTTTATTTGACATACTATATGGATATAAAGCTGTTTTGTACCGGGATAATATGAAAAAATTGAACTGTTTTTCTGAAGTATTATATGAAGAAAAGTTCCGTAATCAGATCTACGATACTATAATACTTTGTTCAGTTGAAGTTTAATGAAGTTAAATAATGTCAGCTCTTAATAAAGCCAGAAAAGCAGACTTATTAACGTTATGTGATGAACTAGGTATAGTTGTACCACAGAGTGCAAGAGTTATCGATGTAATAAAGTTGATTGCCGAATCAGAAGATTATGAAGAAAATTTCATTAAAATTAGACTCGAAGTCATTGCCACTGAGAGACAAGAAACAGAAAAAGGACGATTAGAAGCAGAAAAGGAAGAAAGAAGACTAGAAGCAGAAAAGGAAGAAAGAAGACTAGAAGCAGAAAAGGAAGAAAGAAGACTGGAGAAAGAAGCAGATAGGAAGTTGGAGGAAAAGAAAGTTGAAATGGAATATGAATTAAGAAAAATGGAGCTACAAGGCAATTTGAAAAGTGTGAGCGACGATCCTGCAATAGCTGGTTCAGGTAAGCAACCAGATTTGCTTAAATTAATTCCTCACTTTGATGGAAAAAGTGATATTAGTCTATATTTAGCATTATTCGAAAGACAAATTTCTCGAATGAACATAATAAAAGAAAATTGGGTCACACATTTGTTAAGTTTAATCCCGTTAGAAATCGCCAATATTATAGCTAGAGAGCCAGAAACATTGGCGAACAATTACGATTACGTGAAAGATTTACTTCTCAAACGCTTCAAAATGACGCCAGAAGAATTTAGGCAGAAATTAATGTCACATAAAAAAGAATCTTCAGCCACTTGGCGCGATTTAGCATTTGAATTAAGAAATTATTTGGAAGAATGGATTAGCGGTCTTAAAATATCTGATTTTGAATCCTTAAAAGAATTAATCGTAGTAGATCAAATTAAGCGGAGGTTACCTATAGAAATTAAAGAGCATTTTATTGATGATCTTCCAAAAATTAAAAATGTAGATGTATTAGTAAACAAGCTAGACGATTATGATGCGGCGAGGCGTAATGTTAAAAACATGAATCGAGCTTCACACCACTTTGAAGATAAAAAGCCCGAAATAAGTAAAAATGAAAATTCAGAATCTTTCTTTGATACCCGATACCAAAATAAAAGAAATAAATCTCAAATTAGATGTTTTAGATGCAATTCTCAAGATCACGTAGCGTCTCAGTGTAATAATAGAAATAACGGTCGAACTAATGAGTTCAGTTGCGATTCTACCGAAAACCATCATAATTATCACCGCCAATATCCCAATTTCCGTGTGCAGAAAGTTAATGTTAATACAACTGCTAAAGATAATAAGCCTAACACTCAGATGAGAACAATTAATATTAATGGAAAAGAAACAAATCTCTTATTCGATACAGGATCAAATTTAAGCCTAACAAGCTATGAAAATTATGTAAATATTGGATCGCCAAGATTATCTTTTGATAACATATCACTGTGCGGCATCGATGGCATTGTATACCCTTTAGGTTATTTCCCTTATGAACTCAAAATTGATGGTTTCACAATTTCTACAAATTTGTATGTTTTAAAATCTCTTGCATATGACATAGTCCTAGGAATGGACGTGATGAGTAAGCTAAATTTGGCGATAAATGAAGAGGGGATTAAAATTGTTGGCGAGCGCAATACCAGGGTTCCCAGCAAAACATGTCTCGCAATTTCCCTGACTTTCCATGATTTTCCCTGACCAAATACAAAAAAATTCCATGACCAAACGAGCATACACAAAATCTGCTTTAATTAACACAAAATAACAAGCAGCAGAAAACGAAAAATCAGAAATTTTTATCGTAATAACAGGGTTTATACTCTTTTCCCAGGAGAAAATTCAAGTACCTTTCAAGAAAAGTGCAAAATGAAATTCTATAAAATACAGGGTGTCCCAAAAGTCTCCGTACAATTTCAAAAATTTATTACATTAAAAAAAAAAAAAAAAAAAAAAAAAAAAAGGCCTACAGCAAAAATAATTACAACAGTACATAGAGTAACTTAAAAAGTTTTTTTCTACTGCCTTAGTAAACTTCAACATGAGATCCTTTCGTAGCACGAACAATATCAAGACGATATTCCAATTCAATCCATGAACGTTTTTCCTGCTAACATCAACAGTAGCTACTGCTGTTTGGATTTCTTGTTTCAATTCCATGAGACTATTCACTTTTGTTCGGATTTCATCAAACAGTTGTAACTACTGTTGATGTTAGCCTGCTGAAACGCACGTGGATGGAATTGGAATATCGACTTGATATTCTTCGTGCAACGAAAGGATCTCATGTACAAGTATACTAAGATAGTAGAAAAAAACTTTAGTTACACTATGTACTGTTGTAATTATTTTTGCTGTAGGTCTATTATTTTTTGTTGTAATAAATTTTTGAAGTTGTACGGAGACTTTTGGGACACCCTATACTAGGGATGCACAACCTGTGGCCTGCGGATCAATTTCGCCGATCGGATGCGAAAGAATCACGAATTTCGCCGATCGGGTGCGTAAAAATCGCGTATCTTGCCGATCGAGCCCGTAAAATTCACGAATTTTGCCGATCGGGTGCATAAAAATCGCAAATTTTGTCAATCAGGCCTGTAAAAATCACAAAATTTGCCGATCGGGTGCGTATAAATCGTGAATTTTGCCGATTGGGTGCATATAAATCGTAAATTTTGCATTTCAGGTGCATAAAAATCATGAATTTTACCGATCGGGTGTGTATAAATTATACATTTCGCCAATCAGATGCGTAAAAATCATAAATTTTGCCAATCGAAAACGTAAAAATTGCAAATTTTGCCGATCGAGCACGTATAAATTGTAAATTTTGCCGATTGGGTACGTATAAATCGCAAATTTTGCCGATCGGGTACGTATAAATCGCGAATTTTGTCGATCGGGTGCGAACAAAAAATCACAAATTTTACTGATCGGGTGTGAAAAAATCTTAAATTTCACCGAACGGGTGCATAAAAATCATGAATTTCGTCAAGCACTAGGAAAAAAAAACTGCGAATATTGTCAATCCCACGTGGAAAAAAAATGCAAATTTTTTCCATACTTGCCAACCGAATTGGGTTATGTTGACTAAGGAGGTGGTTGAGTATAGGGGGCTAACCCTCCTTTTAAAATTAGCCCCCCATTTTTATGAACTTTTAGGCCGATCCTCCCCCTTCTTCCCCAAAACAAAATTTTGTCCACACTATGGATGTTGTCTCTTGACAATCCAGTCAATTTTGTGACTGGCTCTTATACTCTTATAAAGGTTGTGCACCCCTACTTCATATCCACATTTTATGACTGAATATGTTAAGAAGTACAATTTAGAATAATATATTTCTCCTCCTTCCCACCTTCATTCATGAAAACACAATTTGCAACCTTTAAAGCTAAATTTACTCCTTCAAATAAAGTCAAAGAGTATTTTCACTCTTTGAAAATAATCGTAGCTATATCTCTTTTATAAATACAAATGTAAACTGTTGATATATCCTTGCCAACAGAACTGAATATGTTGACTGGGAAGGAAGGAACCTAGGGGCTAAAACTACCCTTCCGAAATTGATGTTTTTTTAAATCTGATTGTAGACGTAGATCCCCCCTCCCCCACCTCCTCGAAACAAAATTCTCTCTGTGCTACTGATGGTGGCCCTCGACAACCCAATCATTTTTGTAAGTGGCCCTTCGCTTAAAAAGGTTGTGCACCCCTACCCTATACTATAATGCAAAAAAACTTCCATCTTTGCCAGTTTTCAAATGAATGCCATACAACAAAGTCTAGAATGTGAAATGTCTAAAAAATGTAGAAAACTTTTGTCCATATTATGGTTTTTCTGCATTGCATTTGAAGGAATTTCTCGATATTGAAACCGACAAGAGTCTAGAGATTTTTCAGAGGTGCCATGTAGCGAGAAATATAGTAACACTTTTCTGAAAAAGAAATGATTTCAGATAATTTTTTTCCCCCAGACTTTTCCATGACTTTTTAGCAAATATTTGTAAATTCCCTGACTTTACCTATATATTTTAAAATTTCCATGACTTTCCCTGACTACTTTGAAATTCCCTGACTTTCCAGATTTTCCATGACTTTCCAGGTCGCTGGGAACCCTGAATACTTTTCAAGTAGGTTGCCTTAAAGTTTTGAAGAATTCTGATAAAAAATTAAATTATGTTGCCAATTCATACAATGAAGCGAAAAACGAAATGATTAGTATTATGAATAAAAATAATTCAGAAAATAATTTCAAGATAAATTTAGCACGCGCGGTGAAAACAAATAAAAATCACTCAACTCACGAGATCAAATCCAAACATGAAAATGAAATAGCAAAAAACGGAAAATATTATAATTCAACGAGCACGCGAAAAGAAATAACGGAAAGTAATATAAAAGGAAAAAATGAAAATAAAGAAATATTTCATGAAAGTTTTGAGAAACGTGGTTACCGATACAGAAATGAAGTGAAATCACTTTATGCAAAAGAAAAGTTTGTTGACATAAATCATAGATATCGCAAACAGCATAGGCACTATGAAGACAGAAAAAAGCATAATATTCATGAAAACCGTAAACAAGACAGGCGTCAAAGAAGTCAGTATTTTTGGAGTAATAGGAAGCGAGAACCCTATTTTACAGATAAATTTCATTACAAAAGATATGAAACTGCACCTCGTGGAAGAAATGATGAAAGTATTGAGAGTGTAACCAAATGTAGCTGTGTCCCTCCTCATATTTTGAATGGTTACGAATATATGCAAAGAAGAAAATGTTATGAAAATTGTTATTGTCCATGTCATTCAAAAGATAAAGTGTGTATGAAAAAGTATCCTGAGTTTTAATTTAGTTATTTTTGTTTTATTTGTTTTATAATATTGTATCAGTTCATAGTGTAATATTAAAATTATATGACAAGAAGTATTGATCTGTCGAGGTCGCCAGAATGTCAGGATGACCGAAAATGTGGGAATTATCAGAAGTAACAACAACAATAATAATAATATGAACTCCATGAATTATTACTTTAGACGAGCAACGATAAAGGCGAGGAGTTCACGGGCAAGTTCAAGAAAAGCACGCAGCACGAGTGGTTGTTCTATAGATTTCGGATATGTTGTTTGGTGGAATTGTTATGCAAAGCTTGGCAAAGTTGTTATAATTATTATTTGTAGTGAGATAAGAATGTTTGTATCATTCAGGAATATTGTGTATAAATCCGAGCTGTATTTATTATTATGTTATTAAATCTGTTTTTCATATTATATTTGAGGAATCCTTGTTGTGGCTAAACTACATATTAGTTATCATAATCCCACATAAATATCCTGAAAGAAAACTTGAAAATATCTTCCCAAAAACTTGTAATTCAAAACACATTCAAGTTGTATCACGATAATGATACCAAGCAAACAGCCCTAAATGTTCGCTTATGGCTGCACAACTGTCCTAAAGTTATAAAGACTCCATATTATCCAGATTTAAACACAATTGAAAATGTGTGGCATGAACTGGAGAAAAGAAAAAGAAAATATGATATTTAACTGCAAGAACAATTTAAAGCAGTGTTAACAAAGAAATGGAACAAAATTGAACATTGTTACACAAAAAAAAAAAAAAAAAATTGTTGCATCCATACCAAAACGCATTTAAAAATGTAATATCAGCTAAACGATACACAACAAAGTATTAAAATGTTTGATTATTTGCATATTTTTGTTCACATTTGTTGAGTGTTCAAAGTGTCTAATTACTTATGCGAGATTTTATTTAGCACTTTCACGATAAATTAATTTTTTCAAAAAAAAAAGTTTTGAATTTATTTTTATTACAATATGTAGGTTTTATTATATAGGGTTATCCCACGTCAAATCAACCAAAAATTTTCCGTATTCAACTGACCATTTCAGATTTTAAACATGTACATAAAACATTTGAATCTTCATCAAGGAGATCTTCTGTTTCTTCAAACCAATTTCTGATTCTGTTTATATTATAATTATATTAGCTTATGCTCTATTTATGTACTCTGCCTTCTTGCAAGTTATTTTAGGATGTGGTTACATAAAGAAATCTTACCATTTCCTTGCCTTGTCTTTATCTTAAAATGGAGTTTATCTTGCTGGCCTCAAAATTTTTCTGAGCAGAATATAAAAAAAATTTCCTTTGTTATAGGAAATCCTATTCTGGCAATCTCAAAAATCCATTTTTCTAACTGATTTTCAACTTTATTTCCTGTTTGAGGCTCAACATCAGCTGAGGAAAATTGTGTCTGTCTTACAATCTTGTGATGTAAGGTTCAGGGTACTCCAAAAACGGTACTTACGTATTATCCGTGCCAGTTTTAAGCCAACTGCGCCAGGCATGGAGCCAATATTACTAATTATAGTAACCCTTATATTTTTTTCTTGCTACATGGTACATGCCTGGGAATAATCTATAATATTATTCTTTCTTATTTACTATGCTAGTTCCCATTTATTAATTTTACTAAAATAATGGGCAAAATTCTCAAACAAGGGCGACCGCCGATTTGGCGATTTTTTTGACGCGCGTCAACCTCCAAATTCCACCCAATCAGAACACGTACTTTTCGGCAGACAAGTCACTACTTACACAGTTCCTAGGCTAATTTCTTTCACAAAGTAAATACTGATTTTATTTCGTTTTACTGCTATTTACAAAGTTTTGAAAAGTTTTTTTTACGAGATTTCTCCATTTTTACATACTTTAAGCAATATTTTCATTCAGATTTTTTAATTTTTACAACTTTTAGCTACTTTTTCTTCCGGATTTTCTCATTTTTTACAAATTTTTAGCTATTTTTCCTCCAGATTTTTCCATTTTTAGCTATTTTTTCCTCTGGATTTTTCCGTTTTTACAAATTTTTAGCTATTTTTTCCTCCGGATTTTTCCATTTTTACAAATTTTTAGTTATTTTTTCCTCCAGATTTTTCCATTTTTACAAATTTTTAGCTGTTTTTTTCCTTCAGATTTTTCCATTTTTACAAATTTTTAGTTATTTTTTCCTCCAGATTTTTCCATTTTTACAAATTTTTAGCTGTTTTTTTCCTCCAGATTTTTCCATTTTTACAAATTTTTAGCTTTTTTTTCCTCCATATTTTTTCATTTTTACAAATTTTTAGCTATTTTTTATCTCCATATTTTTCCATTTTTACAAATTTTTAGCTATTTTTTCCCCCAGATTTTTCCATTTTTTCAAATTTTTAACTATTTTTTCCCCCAGATTTTTCGATTTTTACAAATTTTTCCCCCAGATTTTTCCATTTTTAAAAATTTTTAGCTATTTTTTTCCTCCAGATTTTTCCATTTTTACAAATTTTTAGCTATTTTTTCCTCCAGATTTTTAGCTATTTTTTCCTCAAGATTTTTCCATTTTTACAAATTTTTAGCTATTTTTTTCCTCCAGATTTTTCCATTTTTACAAATTTTTAGCTATTTTTCCCTCCAGATTTTTAGCTATTTTTCCTCAAGATTTTTCCATTTTTACAAATTTTTAGCTATTTTTTCCTCCAGATTTTTCCATTTTTACAAATTTTTAACTATTCTTTCCTCCCGATTTTTACAAAGAATTCGCAAATTTAACAATTAATTTTTTCCTAACAAATAAAAAATCTCTAAGAAAATACCCCTTAAACTTTGTAAATTGCAACAAAACGAAATAAAAGCAACGTTTACGTCGTGAAAGAAACTCTCAAAGAAATTGTGTAAATAATCACTTCTTTGCCACAAAGTACAGATATTATAATTGGAGAAAATCTCTAAATTCCTAATTTTTTAAATACATAAAATTCATTCAAGTAGCAGTCAGCAACTTATGTATATACGCTTCGCGTACACTAACTGAAAAAAAACATCACTGGACGCATGAAACTCGCTGTACAGCAATCTCTAGAATGCATGAAACTCATTCACGCAGCGGTCAGTAACTTATGTATGTACGCTTCGCATACATTAACCGAAAAAAAAGCATCACTGGACGCATGAAACTCGCTGTACAGCAATCTCTAGAATGTACGAAATTCGTTCACACAGCAATCAATAACTTATGTATATGTATCCTGTACACATTATCAAAAACAAAAAAACAACACTCTATGCACGAAACTACCTCTACAATAATATCTAAAATGCAAGACACACTTATCAAATAGAATCAATAAAAATTCACTTACTTTTATTTTTCAAATTTACCCTTTTTTTAAGGCTTCGGTTTGTCATAATCGCTATCGCCGATCACTTCTGATGAGGCAGCAGTATTTATACAAAAATAACCCTTAAACTGATGTATATTGACGATATAAGCAGGCACTTGATGTCAAGCACAAAAGTCAGATGTATCTTCTCAATAAACAAACAAACAAACAAACCCTTAAACTGCTCACTCAAGAGGACAAAATTCAAACTTACCCCTAAATAATCTAACAAAAACACCTAAAATATCCTACATTTTCATTAACAACACACTACACACACTATTTCAAATTCGTACTTGCCGCTTTGCCGAATTCTTCATAAAAAAACAATACGTAAAAAGATTAAATTCACTTCACTTCGTAAAACCCAGAGTTCAAACAAAAATAGACATGCGATGTGCCGTGATGCAACACTAAAGTCGGCCCAAACAACTTTGGACTTGATTTGAAAATCTCTCACTGTCCTGTCCAATAAATTCAGCTCTTCTTCCATACACTGTTAAAAATATCGTGAAAAATTACCTGTTTATAAAGGCTCTCTATTTTCTGACCAATGAGAATGCTACATGAACGCCTTTGGCGTTCTCATTGGTCAGAAAATAGAGAGCCTTTAAAAAAAGAGGTAATTTTTCACGATATTTTTAACAGTGTGTGCTTCTTTTTTTGGGCCTAGTAAATTCCGAAATTACCGGCTTCATACTCAAAGACATTTTTACGGTATAGTGCAGCTCTATCTAGCTCATCACTCTCTGAATCCAACAATACGGCACACAATAAACCAACCAACCCAACCAAACGAACGTAATGAGGAATTTGCACACATGAGGTAATCGATCAACTTTATATTTTTCTGATAATTCCAGGCTCATAGATTTCAAAAATGTTCTCAAAAATGTAAAAAAATCGTTCAGTAATTGCTAAATTAAGTTTAAAGTTACGTGAAAACCACGCGACTTGAAAACGCTGCGTGATTGGCTATGACGTCACTGTTCACGATGTGCCAATGTTTACATTTTGTTGGCAAGCGGCGTTTTGGTTCTCGGTTCGGGTTTTGCAAGCATTTTCAATTTTTTTACCTCGAAATTTATTTCTGCTTTGGTCTTTACGATATTTTTATCAACTTCTCATTTTCGTTGTTTCTCACTATTCTAAAGAAAAAGTATTTAACTAAATATTGATGCCGCTGACGTAATTGAATTTATTGTGACATTTTGATTTTCTCGGCTCATAATAAAGAAACTATTGCATATAAAAGCATGAAAACTTGCAGCTTTATAGAGAAATGTATAATAAATACGCTAAAGCAACCAGTTTTTAAATTAAAGAATTATTTTAAGAACTATTTAATGCTAAATTTGGTCAAAATAGCTCATTTAAAAAGTTTTTCAGGATCAAAAACTGTGCATAGTAATTTAATCATCTGTCGTAGACATACTTGACAGGATTGTGGTGTGCAATGTGCAAACATTTTTTTTTTATTTGTAACATTTTTAGTATTTTTCAAATTTTTCATTGAAAATTTCACTATCTGAATAAAGATTTAATTCATAGTTTGAAATAATATTTTATTATCCACTGTTACTAGATTAAAATAGCCTAAATAACATTTACAAATACTTTTCAATCAAAACATTTATTTACACACGATTTTTAAACAATAAAGAAACCTTTAAAATAATTAAATTATGACGTGCGAAAAGCAATGAATGGTAAAAATGACTCATAATTAAAACGATATATATTTAATTCGTCGTATTTACGTCATATAAACGATTTTTTTATAGCATGTAAAATAAAACTTTTTTATAAACATTATAAAACTTCGGGAGGCAGCGACAGTTTTAACTTAAGGCTGTTCTCAAATCCAAAAAAGCTACTTCTTGACACATTTCTCAATTCATTTTTCTTCGGAAACGCATGAAATATGCAGGTGTTCTTATCCAGAAACTATGTAATCGAAAGACGTTTTCACTTTTTTGGTAAGGACAGATCTTTCAAAAAATATTGTCAAAGTCGGCATTTTGAACCGAATTTTCGACACGGCAGCTCGAGAAAAGGGAAAAATGTATGTCACGTGACACGAATCACTTATAACTCGATAAGTAATTTATTTATCAAAAATGAGAAACTCATTTCTATTCCAAATAGCTTCAATAGTCATGCCTGCCAATTTTATGCTTTTGCGATAAAAAATGAGTCGCGTTGTTGAGCAGGTCATTTGAGAATCACCTTAACCATTTTATAACAGCTGATTTTCCAATGTTTAATTGATCTTTCGTAACGAATCACGGAAACAGCCGTCAGCTTTTGCGACAACGATGGATGCGGTCTGGGGCGCCGAAAACCCCCACTCAAAGAGAAATGAGCGGCAACCCGATTACAGAACATCGCCACTTCTTGTGATAATATCATTTAATCTTCCATAATCAGATAAACATTTTAAAACAAAAAAAAATTAGCGTGTTTTTAAAGCCTGTGGGCTCTGGGTGGGAGTTGTCGAGCATAGCTCTCAGGAGAGCAAAGGGCATATACATATGTGTTTATTTATATCTAATTCAAATGCATAAATATTTTCTTATTTTTCCTAATCAAAGTTTATATTTTGATTTCTGCTTTACAATAATGACGTATCACAAAAATACATTTTTCTTTTTTCAGGTTAATTATAAATTTCTGTCTTTCTTTTATGCAAAAAACATTAATTATATACTGTTAAGCATTTAAAAAAGACAACTAGCCTGATATCTGACTGTTTGTGCACATCATATCAAATATATATATATATATATATATATATCTTGGTTGTCATATCAATGCTTTATATATGTGTAGACGGAGATTGTTTAAATAAAAAGTGATAAAAAAGTATTTATACTTCTGAAATCATTTCCACCTGGTTATATTGGGGTTTGTAATATTATATTTAAAAAAAAAAAAAAAAAAAAAAAACTAAAATTAATACATTTATGTTATAAATTTTAAAAAATCATGTGTGGTAATAAAATTTATCAACAAATTATTGGTTTGAGTTAAACTCAAATTAATTTATATTTACATTGAAAAGTAATTCAATTAAATTAATCAAAACAATCATGGATATCTTATTTATATTTTAAAGTTTTTTTTATTTAATAATTTATATAAATGAATTGAGGAAATTTTTTAAATTATTGTAACGTTTGATGGAAGATTACCGTCAAATCCTATATCTGTCACACATTGCTAGAAATGCTTTTGCTTCTGTGGTAAATTGATTGATTTATAAAAATCACATTTTTTTTTCCTAATAAAAAATAATTATTCTAACTGACAATATTGTATAACTTATAACTTGTATAAATATTTTGCTATTGTAATAATTTTTTTTCTTTGAAAATTTAAATGCCAATGGGGAAAATCAAACCTACTTTAACTGTTTTTGTACTATACTATTTTTTTTAATGTCTTAAAAAATTAAGGCTAACATTTTTCAGTTTGTGAGTTGTTTAGATTTTTAGTAACATTTGTATATACTTAAAGATTCTATTACTCTTGATAATGTAGTGCACACGAATTTTATTAAAAGAAGAAAAGAAAACCGTCAATCGCTCTATTCAAAGCGTGAACAAATGCTGCGTTTCTTTCCCCGTCATGAACTATGACGTCACAAGACACACGTAGGAAAATCATCGTTTTCCCAACACGGTAAAGAGTGCGCTATAAAAACTGTTAGAAATCAACAATTACAGCTCAAAATAGTAAAACAAACATACTGTTCTTCTTATTTTTCTATTTTCTATTATATAAAAATAAAATCAGAAAACGTGAAAATTCCTAATTCACTCATAAACCAATCAAATTTCTAGATCAAACCGTAGTAGGCGGGGAAGAAATGCAAGAAACAAACCGGAAGCAAGAAAACCTCATTTATCGCTTTGCCAAATTCGACGCAGCCAAGCATCGCCCTTCTTTGAGGATTCAACCAAATAATGTTATTTACTATGCAGTGTTTCCTCTAGGCCATTTTTTATGGGTACAACATCCCGTCCTTTTAAAATTGGTAAAATACACCCTTAGTTGTATTTTGAATCTAAAGATTTTCATCATATTAATAGCATACCTGCCAACATGTCTATTCAGAAAACCTTACAATTTTTCTGCCGTACTTCATTGTGCATCTTTAAACATATATATGTAGTAAAAGGTATTTACTGATAACTAAAAAAATATTAAATAATAAAAATAACCTAAATATTATTAGCACTGATAATTCTTTTTTGATATACATTAAATAGGCTGATTTGGCTTTACCCAACAATTCTTTGTCATACATTTCTACATAGTGATCGTGTTGCATACTTTTAATTATTAAAATCTTTAGTACTTTTATGTTAGCGGGACACCAGTGATTGCCAAATTTTTTTTTAATCTCGCCAAGATTTTTTTTTCGACAATCTTTTAACATTAGCTATTAAGAAAAGTAATAAATATTTTAACGCTGCAGTATAATGTCTTTAAAAAATTACTTAAAAATAGCTAAAATATAATCATGATAAAATACGTAAACACAAACACATCAATACAAATAACAAAATCTCAAGAATTGAATTAAAATCAAAATTAAAATCATTGAATTCAAATCATTTGAATTGAAAGGGTTACAATTCAAATGATGCCAACTGAAGCAAGATTTGGCGGGTTAACACTGGTGCATAGGTAGCATAAAAGTACCAAATATTTTACAAATAAAAAAAAATCTAAGAAATTTCTAATAAAAAAAGTGTCAAAACTTCAATTTTAGTTTTTCATTCAGCATTGCTGCGAAAAATTTTTAAAATACACAGCATGACTAAACTTCTGTGGCATGTAATAACGTGTTGTGAATTACTATTTGATTGCTGTGATGTACTATATTGATAATCACACTCCTCATCTTTGTAATATAAATGCAATGTGTGCATCAGTTTTATTTTTTTACTCAATAAGTAACATATTTGAAGAATCATTTCAAGTTTTATCAAAAAACCTTACAATCTTACCTGTTGCCCTTACAACCTTACAATTGGACCCAAATCCTTACACTGTAAGGATAAACCTTACAAGTTGGCAGGTATGTAATAGTATTTCTACATCCATGTGCCCGAAATCTAACAAAAATTATGGAACTTCATTTCTTTAAGAAAAATACAATCATTAACTCATACTGTAATTTTAAATTTTTAACTCATAAAATCTTTAAAAGTGAATGTCACTTTATTTATCATTCCTAAACATTATATATATCTCCCTCTCCCCCCCCCCTTTTTTTTTAATCAATACTAGACAATACATTTTCTCTAGTAGTAATATTGCCTTCCTTAGTAACTAGCACGATTTGAAATAAGGAATATGCATTCAATTCTTATCAAAAATATTTTTTTTATTTTTTAAGTAAAATTCACAGATTTTCAAAAATATATAAAGATTTTCAAAATAGAAGCTCCGTGTGCATCATGTCTGCAACGACTATAATTATTGATTTCTTCCGAGTTTAAATTTTTGGTTGAATCCTCAAACAAGGGCGATGCTTGGCTGCGTCGAATTTGGTAAAGCGATAAATGAGTTTTTCGGTTGAATCCTCAAACAAGGGCGATGCTTGGCTGCGTCGAATTTGGCAAAGCGATAAATGAGTTTTTCTTGCTACCGGTTTGTTCCTTGCATTTCTTCCCCGCCTACTACGGTTTGATCTAGAAATTTGATTGGTTTATGAGTGAATTACATTCGTTTGGTTGGGTTGGTTGGTTTATTGTGTGCCGTATTGTTGGATTCAGAGAGTGATGAGTTAGATAGAGGTGCACTATGCCGTAAAAATGTTTTTGAGAATGAAACCGATAATTTCGGAATTAATTAGGCCCAAAAAAGGAAGCATACACTGTTAAAAATATCGTGAAAAATTACCTCTGTTTTTAAAGGCTCTCTATTTTCTGACCAATGAGAACGCCAAGGGCGTTCATGTAGCATTCTCATTGGTCAGAAAATAGAGAGCCTTTATAAACAGAGGTAATTTTTCACGATATTTTTAACAGTGTATGGAAGAAGGGCTGAATTTATTGGACAGTGAGAGGTTTTCAAATGAAGTCCCAAGTTGTTTGGGCCGACTTTAGTGTTGCATCACGGCACATCGCATGTTTATTTTTGTTTGAACTCTAGGATTTGCGAAGTGAAGTGAATTTAATCTTTTGACGTGTTGTTTTTTTATGAAGAATTCGGCGAAGCGGCAAGTGTGAATTTGAAATAGTGTGTGTAGTGTGTTGTTAATGAAAATTTAGGATATTTTAGGTGTTTTTGATAGATTATTTAGAGGTAATTTGAATTTTGTCCTCTTGAGTGAGCAGTTTAACGGTTTGTTTGTTTGTTTCTTGAGAAGATACATCAGACTTGTGTGCTTGACATCAAGTGCCTGCTTATATCGTCAATATACATCAGTTAAAGGGTTATTTTTGTATAAATACTGCTGCCTCATCAGAAGTGATCGGCGATAGCGATTATGACAAACCGAAGCCTTAAAAAAGGGTAAATTTGAAAAATAAAAGTAAGTGAATTTTTATTGATTTTATTTGATAAGTGTGTGTCTTGCATTTTAGATATTACTGTAGAGGTAGTTTCGTGCATCGAGTGTTGTTTTTTTGTTTTTGATAATGTGTACAGGATACATACATAAGTTATTGATTGCTGTGTGAACGAATTTCGTACATTCTAGAGATTGCTGTACAGCGAGTTTCATGCATCCAGTGATGTTTTTTTTCGGTTAATGTACGCGAAGCGTACATACATAAGTTATTGACCGCTGCGTGAATGAGTTTCATGCATTCTAGAGATTGCTGTACAGCGAGTTTCATGCATCCAGTGATGTTTTTTTTCGGTTAATGTACGCGAAGCGTACATACATAAGTTACTGACCGCTGCGTGAATGAGTTTCATGCATTCTAGAGATTGCTGTACAGCGAGTTTCATGCATCCAGTGATGTTTTTTTTCGGTTAATGTACGCGAAGCGTACATACATAAGTTACTGACCGCTGCGTGAATGAGTTTCATGCATTCTAGAGATTGCTGTACAGTGAGTTTCATGCATCCAGTGATGTTTTTTTTCGGTTAATGTACGCGAAGCGTACATACATAAGTTACTGACCGCTGCGTGAATGAGTTTCATGCATTCTAGAGATTGCTGTACAGTGAGTTTCATGCATCCAGTGATGTTTTTTTTTCGGTTAATGTACGCGAAGCGTACATACATAAGTTATTGATCGCTGCGTGAATGAGTTTCATGCATTCTAGAGATTGCTGTACAGTGAGTTTCATGCATCCAGTGATGTTTTTTTTCGGTTAATGTACGCGAAGCGTACATACATAAGTTGCTGACCGCTGCGTGAATGAATTTTACGTATTTAAAAAATTAGGAATTTAGAGATTTTGTCCAATTGTAATATTTGTGCTTTGTGGCAAAGAAGTGATTATTTACACAATTTGTATGACAGTTTCTTTCACGACGTAAACATTGTTTTTATTTCGTTTTGTTGCAATTTACCAAGTTTAAGGGGTATTTTTTGTTAGGAAAAAATTGACTGTTAAATTTGCGAATTCTTTGTAAAAATCGGGAGGAAAGAATAGTTAAAAATTTGTAAAAATGGAAAAACCTGGAAGAAAAAATAGCTAAAAATTTGTAAAAATAGAAAAATTTGAGGAAAAATAGCTAAAATTTTGTAAAAATGGAAAAATCTGGAGGAAAAATAGCTAAAAATTTGTAAAAATGGCAAAATCTGGGGGAAAAAACAGCTAAAAATTTGTAAAAATGGAAAAATCTGGGGGAAAAATAGCTAAAAATTTGTAAAAATGGAAAAATCTGGGGGAAAAAATAGCTAAAAATTTGTAAAAATGGAAAAATCTGGGGGGGAAAAATAGCTAAAAATTTGTAAAAATGGAAAAATCTGGAGGAAAAAATAGCTAAAAATTTGTAAAAATGGAAAAATCTGGAGGAAAAAATAGCTAAAAATTTGTAAAAATGGAAAAATCTGGGGGAAAAAATAGTTAAAAATTTGTAAAAATGGAAAAATCTGGGGGAAAAAATAGTTAAAAATTTGTAAAAATGGAAAAATCTGGGGGAAAAAATAGCTAAAAATTTGTGAAAATGGAAAAATCTGGGGGAAAAAATAGCTAAAAATTTGTAAAAATGGAAAAATCTGGGGGAAAAAATAGCTAAAAATTTGTAAAAATGGAAAAATCTGGAGGAAAAAATAGCTAAAAATTTGTAAAAATGGAAAAATCTAGAGGAAAAAATAGCTAAAAATTTATAAAAATGGAAAAATCTGGAGGAAAAAATAGCTAAAAATTTGTAAAAATGGAAAAATCTGGAGGAAAAAATAGCTAAAAATTTGTAAAAATGGAAAAATCTGGGGGAAAAAATAGTTAAAAATTTGTAAAAATGGAAAAATCTGGGGGAAAAAATAGCTAAAAATTTGTAAAAATGGAAAAATCCGGAGGAAAAAATAGCTAAAAATTTGTAAAAATGGAAAAATCCGGAGGAAAAAATAGCTAAAAATTTGTAAAAATGGAAAAATCCGGAGGAAAAAATAGCTAAAAATTTGTAAAAATGGAAAAATCCGGAGGAAAAAATAGTTAAAAATTAAAAAATCTGAATGAAAATATTGCTAAAAGTATGTAAAAATGGAGAAATCTCGCAAAAAAACTTTTCAAAACTTTGTAAATAGCAGTAAAACGAAATAAAATCAGTATTTACTTTGTGAAAGAAATTGGCCTAGGAATTGTGTAAGTAGTGACTTGTCTGCCGAAAAGTACGTGTTCTGATTGGGTGGAATTTGGAGGTTGCCGTTTTTTAGGTTGGCGCGCGTCCGTGCTTGGCGCGCGTCAAAAAAATCGCCAAATCGGGGGTCGCCCTTGTTTGAGGATTTTGCCAGTTTTTCTTGCTACCGGTTTGTTCCTTGCATTTCTTCCCCGCCTACTACGGTTTGATCTAGAAATTTGATTGGTTTATGAGTGAATTACGTTTGTTTGGTTGGGTTGGTTGGTTTATTGTGTGCCGTATTGTTGGATTCAGAGAGTGATGAGTTAGATAGAGGTGCACTATACCGTAAAAATGTTTTTGAGAATGAAACCGATAATTTCGGAATTTATTAGGCCCAAAAAAGGAAGCATACACTGTTAAAAATATCGTGAAAAATTACCTCTGTTTTTAAAGGCTCTCTATTTTCTGACCAATGAGAACGCCAAGGGTGTTCATGTAGCATTCTCATTGGTCAGAAAATAGAGAGCCTTTATAAACAGAGGTAATTTTTCATGATATTTTTAACAGTGTATGGAAGAAGGGCTGAATTTATTGGACAGTGAGAGGTTTTCAAATCAAGTCCCAAGTTGTTTGGGCCGACTTTAGTGTTGCATCACGGCACATCGCATGTTTATTTTTGTTTGAACTCTGGGATTTGCGAAGTGAAGTGAATTTAATCTTTTGACGTGTTGTTTTTTTATGAAGAATTCGGCGAAGCGGCAAGAGTGAATTTGAAATAGTGTGTGTAGTGTGTTGTTAATGAAAATTTAGGATATTTTAGGTGTTTTTGATAGATTATTTAGAGGTAAATTTGAATTTTGTCCTCTTGAGTGAGCAGTTTAAGGGTTTGTTTGTTTGTTTGTTTGTTTCTTGAGAAGATACATCTGACTTGTGTGCTTGACATCAAGTGCCTGCTTATATCGTCAATATACATCAGTTTAAGGGTTATTTTTGTATAAATACTGCTGCCTCATCAGAAGTGATCGGCGATAGCGATTATGACAAACCGAAGCCTTAAAAAAAAGGGTAAATTTGAAAAATAAAAGTAAGTGAATTTTTATTAATTTTATTTGATAAGTGTGTGTCTTGCATTTTAGATATTACTGTAGAGGTAGTTTCGTGCATCGAGTGTTGTTTTTTTGTTTTTGAAAATGTGTACAGGATACATACATAAGTTATTGATTGCTGTGTGAACGAATTTCGTACATTCTAGAGATTGCTGTACAGCGAGTTTCATGCATCCAGTGATGTTTCTTTTCGGTTAATGTACGCGAAGCGTACATACATAAGTTATTGACCGCTGCGTGAATGAGTTTCATGCATTCTAGAGATTGCTGTACAGCGAGTTTCATGCATCCAATGATGTTTTTTTTCGGTTAATGTACGCGAAGCGTACATACATAAGTTACTGACCGCTGCGTGAATGAGTTTCATGCATTCTAGAGATTGCTGTACAGTGAGTTTCATGCATCCAGTGATGTTTTTTTTTCGGTTAATGTACGCGAAGCGTACATACATAAGTTATTGATCGCTGCGTGAATGAGTTTCATGCATTCTAGAGATTGCTGTACAGTGAGTTTCATGCATCCAGTGATGTTTTTTTTCGGTTAATGTACGCGAAGCGTACATACATAAGTTGCTGACCGCTGCGTGAATGAATTTTATGTATTTAAAAAATTAGGAATTTAGAGATTTTGTCCAATTGTAATATTTGTGCTTTGTGGCAAAGAAGTGATTATTTACACAATTTGTATGACAGTTTCTTTCACGACGTAAACATTGTTTTTATTTCGTTTTGTTGCAATTTACCAAGTTTAAGGGGTATTTTTTGTTAGGAAAAAATTGACTGTTAAATTTGCGAATTCTTTGTAAAAATTGGGAGGAAAGAATAGTTAAAAATTTGTAAAAATGGAACAACCTGGAAGAAAAAATAGCTAAAAATTTGTAAAAATAGAAAAATTTGGAGGAAAAAATAGCTAAAATTTTGTAAAAATGGAAAAATTTGGAGGAAAAATAGCTAAAAATTTGTAAAAATAAAAAAATCTGGGGGAAAAAATAGCTAAAAATTTGTAAAAATGGAAAAATCCGGAGGAAAAAATAGCTAAAAATTTGTAAAAATGGAAAAATCTGGGGGAAAAAATAGCTAAAAATGGAAAAATCTGGGGGAAAAAATAGCTAAAAATTTGTAAAAATGGAAAAATCTGGGGGAAAAAATAGCTAAAAATTTGTAAAAATGGAAAAATCTGGGGGAAAAAATAGTTAAAAATTTGTAAAAATGAAAAATCTGGGGGAAAAAATAGCTAAAAATTTATAAAAATGGAAAAATCTGGAGGAAAAAAACGCTAAAAATTTGTAAAAATGGAAAACTCCGGAGGAAAAAATAGCTAAAAATTTGTAAAAATGGAAAAATCCGGAGGAAAAAATAGCTAAAAATTTGTAAAAATTGAAAAATCCAAAGGAAAAAATAGTTAAAAATTTTAAAAATTAAAAAATCTGAATGAAAATATTGCTAAAAGTATGTAAAAATGGAGAAATCTCGCAAAAAAACTTTGTAAATAGCAGTAAAACGAAATAAAATCAGTATTTACTTTGTGAAAGAAATTGGCTTAGGAATTGTGTAAGTAGTGACTTGTCTGAAGAAAAGTACGTGTTCTGATTGGGTGGAATTTGGAGGTTGCCGTTTTTTAGGTTGGCGCGCGTCAAAAAAATCGCCAAATCGGGGGTCGCCCTTGTTTGAGGATTTTGCCAAATTTTTTTTTTCATTAAAATTTAAATGCATTTTGAAGCACTGTTATCTATTATAATAATAACAATTCAAATTATTCATTCAGCTCAATATTTTATAAACAAATAATTCAATGAACTTTGTAAATGTCATGTCCGCAACGTCCACAATACTGTGGAATCACCCCACAGTGCTAAGGTGAATTATATATTAGAGGGAGAATAACAAAATCTCTTTCTGATAGAACTGTCACCTGTCACCAGCTTTGCTTTTCATAACTAGGTAAAGCAGAAATGAAACTAAATTAATTGATTTTGTTTTATTTAGATAGTCTAAAATTTATTTTAATGGCTAAAATTCCCACCATAATGAATCATGTGGCCAAAAGTGGAACAATATTATATCCCTTTTGACCACTTCCATGACAATGAATGGTACATAATAGCAAATTTAAAATACCAGTTTTGGCCACCTCCTATTAAATGGTTAAAATAATAAATTTAAATGCGAAATTTCAATAGAAAGAAAGCTTACCTCATGAAACTTAACAGTGATTAGTTTTAAAACAAGTAGAGTCTGATAAGAGCTTAATGTTGAAAAATTCTAAAAACTTGTTAGTTAAGAAAATATCATATTTGTGAGCACATAGGACAGGTTTACACATTAATTTTTTTGCAAGTGACACTTTATGGAAAAATACGCCAATGAGATAGTAAATGATAAAATAGGATTTGCTTAAGGTGTAACAATGCATCTTATTTGTGTACATCAAATCACAGGCTAAAACTGTCTACAAACTGGTCGAGTGTGGCCAAAAGTGGAGCACCTACCCTATAGAATCTTTGATAAAAGTGTATTTTCCTTTTTAAGTTCAGATATTAATCAGTATTATGAAATTCACTCACAATTCAACAACAGTCTAGAATGCATTTATATTTATCAACTAAAATAATGTGAAAAAGTAAACAAAAAAAAAATCGTGAAACAGCATCGCTTAAAAAATTTCATTTTTCATTCAGACTACAGGTTTTAATTATAGACTGATATCATTCATTAAAAAATAATTTCGCTTAAAAGGTCTAATTTTAAAGACACCAAAAGCTTTAAAGATTTCAACTTAAAATAACAATATTTTCATCTTCGCGTATTGCAAACGATAATAAGATAGATTTTATATATGAAATAATAAATAAAGATAGCTTGTTGTTTAAATATACCAATAAATACTAGGAAAATAAAGATTACTAGTTATTACTAAACAACAATCTACTCTAACATGATTCAATTATTTATCAACAAGCTTAATAACAGGCCTACCTGTATTCGAACTTGTCGTCGTAATATTTATCAGAATAATATATATTTTTCTGAGGCATTTTCAAAAACTAATCCAGCTCAAAAATACTCACAAATTTAGGTTTAAAAACGAATTAAAACCAACAAAAGAGCTTTAAAATTTAGAAAATATGCAGCAACAAATTCAAACGAAGCAAAGAAAATTCGAAATAACCACCATAGAGTGTTGCCATTCAGTAATAACAATCATATGTATTTGAAAGAAATTTTTTATCCATAGACTTAATAATCTCTTACTGGGCGTGTTCATCTTTGACGATCACTTCGACCATGATTGAAGGAGACTGGAAAATGGAGTAGGTCTTTAAACATACAGTTACAGTGAACTTGAGAACCAACTGTTCAGATTTCAGCTGTGTGCTCGGTGGATGAATGGTTAGAGACTTTCTCTCTAGATAGTTTGAGTTGGAATCCCACGCTTTCTTCAAGTTTTTTTTCTGCTTTTTTATTTTAAAATGTTTTGTATTTTTCATGCTAAATGGTAAATTTTGACATTAATAACAATTCCAGATTAATATTTATTATTAAAATAAAATACTTATTTAAATATTGTATTTCAGATTTTTTAGCCGCCCAAACAATAAAATTCATGTTCTTGAGTTCTTAAGTAGGATATCTCGAGATCTTTGCCACAGCCAGGGGTCGGCTTTATCTCTAAAAAGAAGAAAAGTGAGAAATGGGAACAGTTGATTCATAATATACAATGAAACAGCAATAATTTTACAGAGAAGGCAGTGGTGCAAAACTGTGGCATCAGTCATTAACTATGAACACTGGATTGGATATATAACCTAGGTTAACTGTAATTGTGTTTGTGTTAGATCTCGAGCGCTCTGTAAGTTTATTAATAAATGTCGTGATGTTCTAAAGTTGATTACTTTTTTGGTACATCTTATATTTAAGATTCATAACAACACATGGTGGCAAGCGGTTTCAAATTGAATATCTAATTTCATTTTTACGCACACTCTGTGTACGAAATGGCGACATCAGCTTATCATATTTCACCACCAGAATCTTTTCCTTTTTCAACGCCAACCGAATGGCCGAAATGGAAACAAAGATTTTTACGCTTCAGAACTGCTTCAGGATTAAATACGAAGTCAGGTGAAGAACAAGTGGATGCTCTTATATATATTATGGGTGACAAAGCCGAAGATATTTTTCTGTCATTCGACATCACAGAAGCTGATAAAAAGAATTTTCAAGCAGTGCTAGAAAAATTTGATAATCATTTCGTAGTGAAACGAAATACAATATTTGAAAGGGCACAATTTAACCGACGGATACAAAAAGAAGGTGAGTCAGTTAACGATTTTATTACTGATCTATATGCATTAGCTGATAAATGTGCTTATGGTAATCTTCATGATGAATTACTCCGGGATCGCATTGTTGTCGGTATTACTGACCAATCTTTGAGTGAAAAGCTACAACTTGATCCTCAGCTTACTTTACAAACCGCCATCGATAAAGTCCGTTTGTCGGAATCTATCAAACGGCAACAGTCTGTGTTAGTGAGTAATACCTCGATTAATGCAGTAACACATAAAAAGAAATTTCGACAGACACCTCATAATTTAAATAAAAATAATATCAACTTCCGTGATCATAAAATGCATTCTAATGTGAAAAATTGTAAATGGTGTGGGAAAACACCTCATGATAGAAAATTTTGTCCCGCTAAGGACTCTTTTTGCCGGAAGTGCAAGAAAAAAGGGCACTGGGAAAAAGTTTGTTTGTGTTCTATGAACAGAGTAAATGAAATTCAAGGTGAAGCTGGGTTCATAGGTCTAATAGGAGAGAATCAACATAGTGATGATTGGATAGTTCCGATCAAAATATTGGGAAAATCTATTCGATTTAAAATCGACAGTGGCGCTGATCACTCAGTCATTCCTAGTAATATAGTGCAAACAGTTCTAAAAAATGCTCATCTTAAGAGTACGGATAAAATAATTTTCGGTCCCGATAGAACACCATTGAAATTAACAGGGAAATTAGTTGAAAGCATAGAATATAATGGAAAAAGATGTTTAGAAGAAATTTTTGTCATAAAAGGCCTTCAAACATGTTTGTTGGGAAAACCAGCCATTAAAGCTTTCGGACTAGGTCCTAATATACAACCACATTGTGTGCAAAGTATTAGCAGCTTTGATCCTATTCGGGAATTTCCACTGTTGTTTCAAGGACTAGGATTGCTGAAAGGAAATTATCATATAGAGCTCATTGGTGATGCTAAGCCTTATGCTCTCACCTCTCCACGTAGAATACCAATACCGTTGTTGGAGAAAACAAAGGCGGAGATTAATAGAATGCAAGAATTAAATGTAATTAAACCAGTAGAAACACCCACAGATTGGTGTTCACCAGCAGTGGTGGTACGAAAAAAAGATGGAAATGTAAGAATCTGTGTAGATTTAACGGTACTTAATAGAAGTATTCGAAGAGAATGGCACCCGTTACCAACTACAGAATACAATTTATCGCTGTTGGCAGGAGCTAAAATATTTTCAAAATTAGATGCCAATTCTGGTTTCTGGCAGGTACCTTTAGATGAAGAGTCATCTTATCTTACAACTTTCATCACACCCTTCGGTAGATTCCGTTTTTTACGTTTACCTTTCGGGATTTCTTCAGCACCTGAACATTTTCAGCGTCGAATGTCTCAAGCTTTGGAAGGTCTATCAGGCATAATATGCAATATGGATGATATCCTGATATGGGGATGCAATCAAAACGAACATGACGAGCGTTTGAAATCAACCTTGAAACGTCTGGAAGAAACGGGAATCACTCTAAATAAACAAAAATGCTGTTTCTCGGTTAGGTCTATACAATTCCTTGGTCATGTAATCGATGAGTCCGGAATACGCCCAGATCCAGAGAAAATACAAGCCATACAAAAATTCGAAACTCCAACCAACAAAACGGAACTTAAACAGCTGCTTGGAATGGCTAATTATCTAGCAAGATTTATTCCAAAATTCTCAGATATCATGGCACCTTTGACTTCTCTGCTATCAATAAAAAGTCAATTTATTTGGGATACGCCCCAGGAAAATGCATTGAAAAAGCTAAAGGAAATGCTCTCGTCCGAACCAGTACTTACTGTATTTGACCCTAACAAAGAGTCGACAGTAACTGCTGATGCTTCATCCTATGGATTAGGAGCTACCTTATGCCAGAAACAAGATGACTCTACGATGAAGGTAATTGCGTATGCTTCCAGAACATTAACTTCAACGGAAAAACGTTACGCCCAGATTGAAAAAGAGGCATTGGCACTCACTTGGGCATGCGAAAAGTTTTGTAATTATTTGATAGGTACAAAATTTCTTTTGGAAACTGATCACAAACCTCTGGTCCCTATATTAACAAGAAAATCCTTAGATGATCTCACTCCTCGTCTTCAAAGATTAAAAATGAGATTGATGAGATACTCTTTTGATGTTTTTCATACTCCAGGAAAACATTTACTGGCAGCAGATGCATTATCCAGAGCACCTCACCAAAAGCAGGTCCCAACTTTTGATTTGGAAGAAGATGTCGAGCTCTTTGTCAATCAAATTACAGAAACTGTTCCGATAGCTCCAAAAAGACTTTCCCAGTTGAAATTTGAACAAGAAAAAGATTCAACATGTAGGATGTTAACTACCTATGCTTTAGAAGGATGGCCAGAGAAAAAGAATGTAGAATCATCTTGCCGGGTCTTTTGGCCTTTAAGATACGAAATTTCAGTTCATAATGGCCTAATTATGAGAGGAAATCGAATAATTGTACCAAACAAGCTTCAACGAGAAATCTTGGAGAAAATTCACGAAGGTCACATGGGAATAACTAAATGTAGAGCTTTGGCAAATTCAGCTGTTTATTGGCCTGGAATGAGCAAGCAAATAGAGGAACTCGTTCGAGAATGTCCATCATGTATACAGGAAGCTAGAAACTGTTCTGAACCACTGAAACCAACTAGTTTTCCTCAAAGACCTTGGGAAATCGTAGCCATGGATCTATTCAAGCTTCATTCAGACTGGTATTTGCTGGTAACTGATTTCTATTCACGCTATCCAGAAGTCGCAAAATTAGACAGGCTCACATCCAAAGAAGTAATTCTGCATTGTAAGTCAATATTCGCCAGACATGGAATACCTGATATAGTTAGGTCTGACAATGGACGACAATTTGAAGTAACTCGAACAGCTGAGTTCCAACAATTTTCCACAGTGTATGGTTTCAAGCACGTTACGTCTAGTCCCAGATACCCTCAAAGCAATGGTTTTGTGGAGGCAGCAGTCAAGGTAATCAAACTCAGATTCAAAAAGTCCAAAGATCCTTATTTGGCTTTGTTGAACTACAGAGCTTCGCCTTTGAAAAATGGGTATAGCCCTGCAGAACTGTTGATGGGACGGCGTTTACAAACAACTCTACCCATAGCACTCTCAGAACTTCAACCAAAACTGGTACAGAAGGAGAGATTGGAAGAAATAGAAGAAAATAGAATAAAAGCACAAGAAAGAGATTATAATCGAAGACATAAAGTCCATGAGCTGAAACCAATAGATCCAGGTGAAAAAGTTTGGATAACGGATAGAAAGGCTGTTGGCACTATAGAAAGGGAGGCAGATACACCAAGATCGTATCTCGTTAAAGAGGGACAACAAACTCTAAGGCGAAATAGAAAATTTCTAATTCCCGGTACTAAACTAAAACAAGCAGCAGAAGAAAATATGGGAGAAGTTGTTTTAGAAGAGGGTACAAAGAGCGAGGTTTCCAAAACAGAACAAGCTGTCGTAGCTAAAGGTAATCAACCCTATATCACTCGGAGTGGTAGAACTGTGAAAGCTCCAAACAGAATGGATCTTTGAAAGGGAGATGTGGCATCAGTCATTAACTATGAACACTGGATTGGATATATAACCTAGGTTAACTGTAATTGTGTTTGTGTTAGATCTCGAGCGCTCTGTAAGTTTATTAATAAATGTCGTGATGTTCTAAAGTTGATTACTTTTTTGGTACATCTTATATTTAAGTACGACTAATAGCCTATAATAATAAGTATGGAAAGTGAAGAAGTAGTCAGCAACGCAAAGCGACACAAGAAGACAGGTAGGGAGTTACGTGCAATGAAGGGTGAAATTAGATAAAGCTTGAGCATTGCGGCAGGAGTTCATAGCCAAGCTGATTAGATTATTGTATGAAATGTCTGGAGGAGCATTTAGAATGGTAAGCAGGTCAATTCTTGGGAGATGATATTTAGCACAGGACAGGAGCTTATGGTAGAAAGTGTCATTCACATGACAAGAATTGCAGAGGGGAGTAGAACTTAAATTCAGTTTGTGGAGAGTTTGGTTACAATAAATCATTCCAGTTCTCCATCTCGCAATGGTGACATCACTATGCCTGTTGGGGATCCATTTTCTATGAGATTGGGTGCTGATGTCAAAGTTGCTGTAGCGAGAAGAGTAGTGACTATGTAGCCAGTCGTAATCAGCTTCAATGCTGGAGTTGGTTTTGAACAGGTGTTTAAGGTCTTCTGAGCTAATTGAGTTGTTTTGGATGGTGAAAGGACCATGCTTGGCACAAAAGTCAGCCTTTTCGTTAGGCCCAATACCGCGATGGGCAGGACACCAAATCAAGCGAAGAGATTTAACTTTGGGGATGACATTAAAAATTCTGTTGTTGATGGAGTGAATGGTATGTTGAGATTTACTATTGATATGCTTAAGAGCTTTGAGGACAGACAGACTGTCAGAGAGGATGACATAATCAGTGTAGTTGCAGGTGAAGGAATTAAGGGCTAAGCTAAGGTCATGCTTCCATGACCTTAATGCTAAGCCATGGCTTCCGCAGTGAAGATCGAATTGTAGGTGTGTGATAGACATGCAGTGCTGGAATTGTTGTTGTGGTTAGTAGCAGCGAAGGAGACTTTATTTTAATCTTAAGAGGCATCAGTGGCAATAATAGTGTGATTGAAAAAATTATCGTGCTTATATGCGTTCCAGAGGCTATTAGCAGCCTGATCGGGGAGGTTTGTATCTTGGAAAGGAAGGTCTTGAGTGATGATGATGTCTGAAAAGGAATAATCGGACCAATGGGCTCCAATGATTTGAGAAGGGGAAAACCCATATTCATGAAACATATCATCAAGGCAGTGGTTGATGAGAGGGTAAAAGGAATCAGAGAAGGAAGGCCTATGGTGAATGATGCTACCCAGAGAAGAGTGGGCATGAGAAGCAATATGACGGATCAGGAAGCGATGAGTAAGAGATTTGATGCGTATGTGGAAGGATGGTTGGTTAGCTTCTCTCCGAAGGACAGGGATTGGAGTCCATTTGGGAAGACCAGAGGCAAGGCGAAGGGCAGCATTATAGATTGTTTCCAGGGAATTATGAGAGGAGGCAGACTCAGTGGTTAGGCCAATGCTGACACAAATCGGTGATCGAACATCTGTCCTGTCATCAACTTATATGTCACTAAAACTGACATACATTAATCGTACACCGGTATTGTTATATTTTTTATACTGTTTCGTTAAGAAATACGAAGGTTTAAAAAATCAGTTTATAAAGTTGAAAATTGTTAGATTTCCGATCGAACTGTTATAGGTGTTCAATCAACCTTCCAAACGAAAAGCCCAATCACGTGATCAAGTCACCCACAAAATTTTTGGGTCAAGAGAGCGAAGTCTGCACCGGCTCATCGGGCTAAATCAGATCACGTGATGCTTTTCATGAATGTTTCGGGTACTGTGTTCATGATTCCTATTATGATATTCCTATACGCCAGCGAAGTGATGACGTCACTGTAATGGCTGCTGGAGACAACAAGTTTCGGTTTCCCGTTGAGCGTTAATGTTAGCAAAAAATAAAGTCGTGTTAACAGTATTAATAAATTTTTTTAAGAAATTTCTGTTACAGTTTTGCTAAATCTGAGGTAAGGCATTCATATGAATTCAACAAACTTCTGATTAAGTGCGTCTTTTTTTAAAAAATTCATCAAAAAGCCTTCATGCAGAGCATCGATGGCCGATGTTTTGAATATTTTTATATAATTTAAAAAATGTTTTTAAGGTTTTAATTTTTTTTAGTTGATATTTCTATTACTCAGGCGTACTCTATGTTAAGTTTCATCTGAGTTAAATTGTGTTTCTGCTGGGTTTTTTTTCTTCATTTGGTGTATTATTTACATAAATTTTTTTGCTGAATCGTAAAGCAAGGGTGATATTTTAATATATTTTGCTTGATATTCCTTCAGTTTAAATGTATTTTTGTGTCGTTTTCCTGTTAATTGTGTTGTTTTTTTCTTAATTATTTTACTTGATTACCGAAAATGTCTATATTCAGTTTTTTACTTTCCTAGTATTTAATAAAATTTTATAAAGATAGTCAGTCTTCCTGCATGTAATTATGCGATGACCGCGCAAAAAAATATAATCCAGTAACTATGAAGAATCATTTGATAAAATTATCATTAGTGCTCTAGCTGTTTGAAAAAAAAAAAAAAAAAAAACCAACAGCAGAAACACTGTTCAACTCAGATGAAATTTAACATAGACAGGGACCGATTTAGAAATTTGGGGGCCCTGGGCACAGATGCGTATGGAGGGGCCCCCTTGCACAGATTCTTTGAATAAAAAATATATCGAAAGCAGTACTTATTAAGATAACCACTACTGACTTTGATAATTTCTTTAAAATATTAATTAAAAAAATTAAATTCGATAATCATTAATTTACTTTTAAATAATTATTTGATAATTATGAATTTTTAATTGAATTTTACAATAAACTGTGTGGTGCTGATTACCTTTCTCTATGCAAGTTTATATATCTGGAATGATAAAGTATTCCACAACTAATAATAAATTTACCGCAGTACCAAGCTATAATTATTTAAAATATTAGCATATCCTATTAATCAAACGACTTTTTCTTTCCAATACAAGCTTTGTATGGAAAAAAAATGAACTAAATTTACACAAGTAACTAGCAGAACCACACGACTTTGTCCATGTTAACCATGAGGGCCTTACATGTAAAATAAAAATGAAATAATATGCTAATCCCAAAAATGGAGTTCTGTACATTACTTCACATAAATTGTTAAAAGACAATCAGCAAAAAATGAAGTTACTTTGACATATCATAGATAATCTCTGACAAACAGATTTTTTCGTTTTAATTTTGTTTTTTGACAGTTAAAACTCTTTTGGCCAATAATGGAAAAACCTTTAGTAGCATTTGGGGGCCCCTGAAAATTGGGAGCCCTGGGCCCGTGCCCCAAATGCCCTGTCGTAAATCAGGCACTGAACATGGAGCACGCCTGAGTAATAGAAATATCAACTAAAAGAAATTAAAACCTTAAAAACATTTTAAAATTACATTCAAATATTCAAAACATCCGCCATTGATGCTCTCCAAGAAGGCTTATCTATTTTAATGAATTAAAAAAATGACGCACTTAATCAGAAGTTTGTTGAATGCATATGAATGTCTTACCTAAGATTTAGCAAAACTGTAACAGAAATTTCTTAAAAAAATTTATTAATACTGTTAACACGACTTTATTTTTTGCTTACATTAACGTTCAATGGGAAACCGAAACTTCTTGTCTCCAGCAGCCATTACAGTGACGTCACACTTCGCTGGCGTATTACAAGAGCCACTTGTTTAGATGGATAAGGACGTATAGTCGCTGGCTTCACCTATGGACCTTATCGAGGCTAACGAAAAAGAAAGGCTACCGCGGTGCTTTACGCGTATCTTTTTTTACAGACCGCGGGAGTCACGTGATGCTCGAATGCACCAATGCAAGTGTACGAAAAGAGCATTACGTCACTCTAGCGGTCTGTAAAAAAGATAAGTGGAATGCACCGCGGTAGCCTGTCTTTTTCGTTAGCCTCGACCTTATGCACGTGACGTCAGACGCCAGAGCTGGCGGTATGTCAATCTGTTATTCTCCCCACTGTATCGCGACCTACGTTATACACGGCCGGTGCATGACGTTTAAAAAGTCACATGGAGTGGATCATTTTTACACGGCGATTGGTGCAAAGCGGCGCGCCCCCCGTTTTTCACCAATCGCCGTATAAAAATGATCCACTCCCTGTGACGTTTTAAACGTCATGCACCCACGAAGGAAAAAAAATCAAAACCCCCAATGCTTGGGTGAGATAAAGTGACAAAGACAACAAAAATGAGTGTGCAACATCCAGAAAAGTGACAACCACCAGTAACAAAAGTTACAATGTGACAACCACCAGTAACAAAAGTTACAATGTAACAACCGCCAGTAACAAAAGTTACAACATGACAAAACCCACGATAGTGACATAATAACCAGTGGAACTCTCGAAAGAAGACCAAAATTCGAAATGTGAAAACCAGCTCTAGCACAAGCTAGAGGTAAAAATATATCAAGAAAGAGACAAAAAACCAATGAATGATAGACAAAAAACACTCACAACAGGGGTGAGCCTATAAAAAGCCTTGACAGAGACAAATACAACAAGAAGTGAAATCAGCCCATAAAAGAGGCGATAAACACTACAGCGACAACCCACCATGAACGTGACAAGCCAACAGACATGGTAAATATGTAAATCTATGTACGCTAATGGCACCTGGTCCATGTAAAATCCGTCGTGGGTGCAAACCTGTGAATAATACTTCTGGGGGTGCCTAGTCAGGTGAGGGTCTCGTCACCTGATCAAGGTTCTAAATTACGAGACCTATTAAATATGTCAATTCAACAAAGTTAAACAGAAACCTTGAACCGGCAAACAAAGATAACGGTAGCAAATCACAAGAGATCAAGCACAGCAGCGATGTGAACAAATCTATAGTCAGGTGGATCACAGCCATGCTGTGATCAGGCGATTTCCGCCCCGCATCCAGGTACTAACCCGTTAAGCTAGGCATTCATGCTGGGCAGGTAGGGGCCTGGTTAGCGGTATATATAAAAAAACGTCATGTACTGGCCGTGTATAACGTAGGTCGCGACTGTATCGACAGAAATACCAGTATGCGCAGGCGCAAATACCACTAGCAGACGACTCTAGCCAGGTTGAGTGCATAAATTTTAACCGAAATTTTGCAAATTTAGGGAATTTTCTCGCATACAGAACAACATTTTGAATTCATATTACAATATATTAAATATATACAGCTTCAACAAAGAATTTTTTTGCGGTATTTTTAACAAACAAGCATTAATAACTCACACTCCATAGACTGCTATGCTAATGTTCAACAGTAAATACATGAACCTCTATAGAAGGACTTCTATAAAAAACGCAATAAGGAAAGGGCACCTGACGTCACTGTTGGTCAAATTACTGTTGGTTCGTAAGAAAAACCTGTTTGTTCGTTACGACTCCTACTGTACACATGAGATGGGGAGATTTGATTGGTCTATGTTAAACTGGTCTATAATATGATTGGCCTACTTCGCCATGATGATTCCTGCAATGATAGCTACGACAAAAATGTAGTGGTCGATTGGTTGATGGAACTGTTTGTTTGTAAACATGCCCTTTCCTTATAGTGATGCATCGTGTCCAGACTTCGGCACTAAATGGCAGCTGCACAGCTACGCGCACGGTTCTGCGCATCTGACCAGAATCCGTGCTGCAGCAGCGCCCATGGCTATCACTGTCAGTGTCAAACGGTGAAGCAGACGAATTCGAGGCTAACGAAAAAGAAAGGCTACCGCGGTGCTTTACGCGTATATTTTTTTACAGACCGCGGAAGTCACGTGATGCTCGAATGCACCAATGCAGATGTACGAAAAGAGCATCACGTCACTCTAGCGGTCTGTAAAAAAAGATAAGTGGAATTAACCGCCGTAGCCTGTCTTTTTCGTTAGCCTCGAGACGAATTTTAGTGACGTATGCAAGATCCGTCTTCACATTGTGAAGACGGCCTCAATAGGTGCCTCAAATAGGTGGCCTCAAAAAGCCTCAAATAGGTGGCGCATATGCGCCACCTATTTGAGGCTTTTTTCGAGGAACGATTTCCTTCTTGGAAAGGCTATTTCGTTAGAAGTCCTGGTATAAAGATTCATGAGTAAATGCCGCCAGCAGACGAATTTTAGCCTCAACCACACAGAAACAGAATATAATTCAATTATGGCTTATTTCAAGGCAAGACTAGACACCGGGCAGTCTCAAAACGTCACAAATGGTGGTTGACCGCATAGATAAACATACAAGATAGGACAATATCATAGAACTCAATGGTAACGCGATTACGATCGCAGCGCCTTTAGTGACAATGGGGAAGAAACTTCTCATCCTTGGAATATTACTGTTATTGACACTCTACATTATTATGATCTTTCTTTTTCGATCGCTGCATGTAATGTTTACATTTTCAACAGAATATTATGCGGATTTTTTTCCGTACGAGAAGGGTGAACGATAAACAATTAAAAGAAAAATCGTTTTGAAAAGCAATGGTACAATATAAAAATGTACGAAATTTATTATTTATGTTACAAAGAAAATAATTCAGATAAAAAATTGGAAATTTCATAAACATTCCCACTTGTTAGGAACATTTTTTGAAGCGATGTGTTATTAATTTATGAATATTAATGTATTAAAACAATTGTTACAACAACATTTAAAAATATATGTATTTCCTCTTTATCAGAGAAAATAAAAAGGTTGTTTTTAATTTAAATAACGTGAAAATAATTCAAATAAAAAATCGGAAATTTCATAAACATTTCTAATTGGAAGGAAATTTTTTTTAACCGATGTTATTATTTTATCAATTTTAATGTATTAAAATAATTGTTACAATAATCTTTTAAAATGTATGCATTTTCTCTTTATCTAAGAAAATAAAAAGATTGTTTTTAATTTAAATAACGTGCAATAAGTTAAACAATATTTTAAAGAGTCAAATAACTATTTTCACTTTGGTTTACAGAAAACATGATGAATAAATGATATTCATTTTTTTATTCTTTGTACTTGTGTATTATATGGTTACAATAAAGTTTGATGTTTACGTTTTCAACAGGATCTTCTAGGGTTTTTAATTTAAAACTGCATAAAGCAATGGTATACTATAAAAACATATGAAATATTACACTCAAGTCTCAGAAATTTTCTTATTTATTATGTTACTGAGTAAATATAGATCAGAGAAAATATAGTTCTGAGAAATGCTATATTTTTATAAGAAAATAAAATATTTTATTCGATTTCTAGGAACGTATATAAGAATAGGAGCAAATTATACCTTCTACGAGTAATAAAATAAAAAATAATTTCTTGAATATGCAAAAAAAAAAAAAAAAAAATTTAAATTTGAAAATAGCTTTATAGACAAATTTGTATATCTTTTAAATTAAAATATATTGTCAATGTCTTATGTTCATCTGTACATTCACTTGTTGTGTTCAAGACAACACAACATACAACACTTGGTGTGTTCTTATGGTAACCAGTGGTAGAAATTGAGAAATAAACCGTAGATGTCAAATAACGCCTACTGTAAGTATCTTAGGCGTCACATTAAAAATTTTAGCTGCAATTTCTAAAATTCATTTTTAACATAACTAATATTGTATACTAGTTTAAAAAAAAAAAAACATGAATATTTTGTTTTTAATATAAAATTATTGAAGTTCTTAATCTCCATGATTATAATAATTGAAACAACTGTAAAACTGATGTAAAGCATTTTTAGAAATTAATAGGAAAACGCATTTAATCATGTAAGACAAAATTTTGTCAAATGTTAATTATTACAATTGAATTTACTGTGAAAAAAAAACAAAAACATAATACATCTACATTTGATTGTTAAAATAAAATAAAAAAGTGCACTATTTTGCACTTGACGACTAATGACCGCTAATTCCGAACACTGATTTAAATAGAAAATATTTAAAATTGCAAAAATAAAATTTTGGCGTTAATTACAACGCCCGACTAACAATATGAAGAGTCCTGCAGCAAAGATCCAAATGGGAACACCATAACATTTTTGTAGCCAATTTAATGTAAATAAGTTAATTTTTTAAATAATATTTAAATGAGGGAAATGGCTATTTTCATTTTGGATTTAAGAAAACAATTGCATAACCCTGATAAATAGGTGATTTTTGTGGTTTTCTTGTTTTTATTCCCCGTTTTTTTCGTACTCAAGTGCAGTCTTTGCTAATTGTTATCTTCAAATTTGAATTTCAATATTGTAACGCATGCAAATTTCTTGTGCTTATAATACTATATATGCACACCAAATATTTAGGAAAATTTTAGTTTCAAATATCAATTACATAAATATTTCATTTTGCACCAGATATAATTATGGTCACTAAAAACTAATTGTGTGCTACATAAATTAATATTTGGGTATTTTATATTGCAAAAGACTGTGATGGAAGTAAAAGTTAACAAATAAGACTTTCAGAAAAGTCTTTTTATATTGCATAACATATAAGAAATAATAAAATTACTGATGGGGGGAAAAAATCATTTTTACAATTTTTGAGAATTATATGAATCTATTTTATAAAAAGAAAACAAAAAAAGAGAGAGAAACTGATATTATACTTTAAAATACAAGTTGTGTCACTACATCAAATTTTGGTTAACAATAATGAAAATATTTCCTTTATATTAATTTTGCTTGTATGAAATGTGATGACATCATTGGATGTGGCGGAATTAATGTCTGTGATGCAATACATGTACTGTGTCACCAATATGAATAAATATAATTGAAAAGAAATGCAAATAAGAAAAAGAGGAACTGATGATGATATATATATATATAATTTTATTTGGCATGAATACATTTTTATTATTTATTCAATTCAAAGTTACATATCATATTGACTAATCAACTTAATATGTTCATAAACTGTAAAGAAACATGTTATCACTACATTAATGCATTTATTTTATACACCATTAATACCACAAAGGAAATTTACAAAATATAAATCATCAAAAGCAGAAAACAGTGCTGAGTTAATGAGACATTCATCAGTGGATCATCAAAAAAATTCTTCAATTAGTCACGGATTTTTTTTTTAATTTGTTGATCGGTCATGAAAAAATATCACGAAATTTGCCAGTTAAATTAAATATAATTGAATGAGTAGCAGTTTAACATCCTTTAATTGCAGAAGCAGGTTCGTTCTATTGATAAAAGTGCTGTCATGCTAAAAAAAAAATTTTTAAATGGGTTGATTTTCTTTCATCAAAATAAATTATCTTACTATGATTTTAGAGAACATATGATGTCATATTGACAAGTAAATTATTTGATTCTTGTTTTGCTAAAAACTTACTTTTGTAAGATATTTTATTTTCATGAATTTTTGAGCTGTATTAAACTAGCAATACTCAGTAAACATCTAAACCAGGGTTCATAAATATGATGATATTTTCAAAAATATTCAATTGAAAACAGATATAATTTGCTTTTTACACTCGCAAAAAACTATGGGATTTAATAATGTCAAGTTTGGTGCCAAGCTCTAGTCTGCAGAAAATAGAAATAAAATTTTGTGATGTCACAATATTTTGCATCCTTAAACTTTGAATTGTGCATAAACAGTAAATAAATCATACATAAATTTGGGATATATTTTTAATTTTTTGGTATTTAAAAAAATTAGATGTACAAATACTAAAACTTTCTTCTGCCTTATTTAGGTTTCAAATACACCAAAAAAGAATCAGCACCAATTTCGCAAGTCGTTTGTAGGGAAAAAGAGCCGACATTCATCAGTGGATCGTCAAACAAATTCTTCAATTAGTCACGGAATTTTTTTTTTTTTTTATGTGTCGATCGATCATGAAAAATATTGCGAAATTTGCCAGTTAATTGATGAAAAAATCTCAAAAATCATCGACTAAATGCGAGGAAAAATTATTTTACATTTGTCTGTAGAGCATAAAGGAAGTTATGAAATTCTTCAATCAGTTGCGGGGAAAAATGCAAAAATCATCGGTCATGAGAAAAAAATTGCAAAATTTATCAGTTGATTGTGAGAAAAAAAATCTTGAAATTTTTTAGCCGGTTGCAGAAAAAATGCAGAATTGGTCGATCAGTCGCAGACCCCCCCCCCCCCAATGACTTTTGCTAATAGGTCACGAGAAAAATGTCTCGAAATTTGCCAATTGGTCGCATGTGAAATAGGGCAGTGGATCTTCAGAAATATTCCTGAAATTCTTCAATCAGTCGAAGGAAAAAAATTATGAAATTCGCCGATTGGTCATAGGGAAAAATCATAAAATTCACCAGTCGGGTGAAAAATCTCAAAATTGTTGTGAAATTAATATGTAGATCGGGAGAAAAATAGTGAAATTCTTCAATCATTCACGGAAAAAAATGCGTCAAAAAACATGAAATGAGTCTATAGGTCCCAAGAAAAAAAAAAAGCTAAAGTCGTTAGTCGACAAAAATATTACTAAAATATTACAAATAGAAACCATAATAGTAAAATCAAATTGACTAACAAAAACAGCTTTTATTTCATTATTAATTCACCAAACAAAGAGTAATTCCATATACCTTAAAAGTTTTAAAAGTAAAAAGTATTTATAAATAATGTTAATGTACAAACAAAGATGAAGAAAACTTTTTTTTGTTGTTGTTTTCTTTTCATCACCGTAATCTAAACGTGTATTTACCAAAATTCTCTTTCTGTTTTTCATTTTTACTTTTACAAATTCCTTCATTTTTACAAATTTAATTTACATTTGTTTTGACTGAAAATATACAAAATTTCATGCACAATATTTTGAAAATAAATATCAAATATATTAAAATATCAAACAGCCATTTAACTGAAATTATGTCTTTTTAAAATCCATGTTAAAGAAAACAAGCTTGGGTACAATTGAAGTATGAAGTTGACCCCTACCTCTAAAATTTTCAATATAAACACTCAATTTTGACACATTTAAAAAATTAAAAGAACAGATTAGAATTAAAGAAATATTAACAATACCGATATATTAACAGGATAATACCTTCAAAAATATTAAATCTTTCACTTCTTTTTATTTTTAGAATAGAATTCCAACTTTAGTTCATGGTTCCTTTTCTTTATATGTGAATAGATTTGAATTTTAGAAAATAATATAAATATTATCTTTTGTGCAATCTCTTTATGTGCATCGTGCAATTGTAACCTACTAAAATTTATCATTCTCTTAAATAACAATATCATATTTTTTAACACACCCTTGCTCCAGAAAATTTGAGACAAATCAATGTTATACATTTCTTTTACTAGATTAAATAAAGTTATTTTAGGCCTCTTAAGTTTAGCACCTGGATATTCTTTGAAGTTTGTCAACAAAGAATGACCTTCATTAGCATGATCATCATCAGACTGTGTTAGTAGACTATTTGCACACTCTTCACAATTTTTTAATTTTTCAACAGTTTTTCTACCTATATAACCAGCAATATAATATTGAACATTGGACACTACAGGGTCATTAGGAATTTCAGGGACAGTAAATGTTGAAGTATCAACATCATGTGTTGTGGAAGTAACACAACCATCCCCCTGAAAAATTTCATCAATATTGGTGGATTTTGATGAGACTCTGTCTTTTAAAGAAATTAGAATCTTATCAAAATCTGCTTCACAATTTGATGCCTTAGTTGAGTTAAAAATGTTATTTACCATAACTGCTCTCAAACAGCTGGTCAATTGAGAGCAATCAGGATTACTGTCATTTCCCCTCTTTGAACGAACTATAGAAAATGTGTTTTCCAGCGCATCCTGATTGAAACGTCTCATGAAAACATTGTCATGTTTTTCTAATATTATCTTGCATACATTAATAGCAGATTTCACAGTCACTAACCAACCTTTCTTGCAATGTGTGTGAACCTCTTTACCATTAACGTTTATGAATTTCCAACTTTGAATAAACTTCAGCATATCATGCCAAAAGTTTACGTGGTCTGAATCTTTCTGTACAGAACAAAGCAGTTTCTTCTTATCATATATTTGTTTGCTGTTGAAACTGTCAAATAGCTTATCAATTGTGGAAATAAAAAAAGCTGTATGAGCTGCAGCCTCATCAAATTTCCCAACTGATCCCAACAACGATATTCCTGCAGCTACAGATGTACTTAGAGCTTGGGATGCCAATTTTACCTTCATTTTACTTCGTCCAACAGGATTAATGTGATTTTTGGACAATTTAGGAGCCACCCGAGGCTCAATACCTTTATCTATTTCATAAAAATCATTTATATATTTCCATTCAGCAGTGACAATGCCAAAATTTTCACGTTCATATTCCAGCTTGTGATTCATTAAATTATTTCTCAATGCCTTTAATAAATGAGGCGGATCAAACATAAAATGGACATCACGATTTTGAACCTTGAAAGATGTCTTTTCAGGGCTCAGTCCAAGTTCATTAAAAAGACTAATATTATTTGAGCCTTGATCACATACTGTAGCTAAGACATCAAGGTTTATAGCTTGAAGTTTTTCAATACATGATACTACAATTGTTTTTAGCGATTGGCCAGGCATACTTTTGTGGACAAGAAAATATCCCAAAACTTGTTTCCAATTTTCATGTATTCCTTTTGCCATAAAAACTAGAGTATCTGTAGCTACTTTTATATTATGATTATCACGGACTGAAATTTCATCTTGATAACCATTAATTGTATCAGTTTTCGCATTGTATTGAAGAGAGGATCTAATTGACATTTCGTCAAATGTAAGGACGCACTGCTTTTCATCATCATTCATTTGATTCACCTTTTCTTTTAATATGTCAAATACTTCAGGACAAAATCCAGTTGTCTGACAAACTCCTTGGACAGAGCGCCTTAGAGTTCGCTGTGTAGGCAAAACCAAAAACCGGTTTAAACTTTTATATGCTGCAGGGGTGCGGATATAAATACTGAAAGCAAAGGCTTTATCAGAAGCTGACCATCGTCTTCCTTTTGCTGGACCAGAGTTTCTTAACTGGGCTTCAAGAATATTATAGAGGGAAGGGCGTACATGTTTTTTCATGGCTTTTAACAGCTCAAATTTTGATGGATTAGATGCTGGATATTTTCCACTGAATAATCGTTTTTTCAATCTACAGATGGCAGTTTTATATCGATTGATTTTTCGGCTCTTTGGTGTTTGCTTAAATGAATTTTCCTCTTCATTAGATATTAAATCTGAGACATTTGGGGTAGATGAAAAGAAACTTTTTGAAGTAGTGGCACTTTCACTTATTTGGGAATTTTCCAGACTGTCAGTGTCCTGCACAGGGGGAATCACTTGAATATTCACAGGTAACCTAAAAGAAAGAAAAAAAAAATCAAAAAGTGCTGACATATAAAACATACTTAACCTATAAGTCATATTGTCAAACTTTTATTCATTATTAGGGCTGGATTGCAGGATTCGCGCCGAAAATTTTGAAATCCCGCCCAAAAAAATATCGTGGGCAGGAGCCTCCCGCCCAAAATATTTCACAATTTTCCGGAGAAATTTGCGTTATTTAATTTACCTGCAACCGAACGATAAATTTAGTGATTCTTTTCCCGTAACCGATCGACGAAGTTTTCATTTTTTCCATGACAAATCGTTGAACTTTGCTTTTTTTCCGCGACTGATCGACGAACTTTGCTTTTTTTTCCGCGACTGATCGGCAAACTGCGTTTTTTCCACGACAAATCGACGAACTTTGCTTTTTTTCGCGACTGGTCGACGACCTTTGCGTTTTTTCCATGACAAAAAGACGAACTTTGCTTTTTTATCGCGACTGATTGACGATCTTTGTGTTTTTTTCCGCGACAAATCAACGAACTTTGCTTTTTTTTCACGACTGATCGACGAACTTTGCACTTTTTTAAACGACTAATCGACGAACTTTGCATTTTTTAAGCGACTGATCGACGAACTTTGAGTTTTTTCCACGATCGATTGACAAACTTTGCATTTTTTTCGCGACTGATCGATGAACTTTGCGTTTTTAAATGACTAATCGACGAACTTTGTGTTTTTTTCGCAACAGATAGACGAACTTTGCGTTTTTCTGCAATCGATCGGAGAAATTCGCATTTTTTCCGCAATCGATTCGCGTAATTTTTTGCTTTTTTTCTTAATAAAATATTTTTTTTCCCCTCCCAAACATTACAACTCCTGTCCATTTAACAATGTTGGGAGGGAGACTCCCCTCCTTGGAAAAATTGAATTTCAAGCCCTGATTATGAAGTAAGTATGTGGTGTACTGAATAGGGCTTTGGTCGAGCAGATCGATCTGTGTAAGAAACTAAGAAAGAATTGCTGATGTGAACATGAAGTGTGCTTAGTGGTAACACTTCTATGTGTGTGTTTATCATGCATCTTGAGCATGTAATCTAATCATTTTTTTAAATTAACTTTAACTTTGTAAATTTCATTTATTGTGTAAAATTTAAAGATGATTTTTGTAACAATTCCTTGAATAATAAAAACTGTTCATATTTAACCCTATCACTATGCCCTGTTGTTGCCCAGGACAAATATGCTATTTATTTATCAATTAATAAAAAAAAGTACCACTTATATTTGTACAGTTTAATTTTTACCGTGTGCTACAAACATTATGATACGAGAGATTACTGGCTGAAACTACTCAGTGAGTAATGGATTTTTTTGACAACTTGTTGAAAGTGCTTGGGGTCTGCGTAGACCCCAGGACATAGTGATAGGGTTAAAAAAAATCCGTATTTCATTTTGATGAAAAAAAAATTGGTACTTTTATGTTATAGCAGCCCTTTAAGGATGAATCGCCAAGCAACCAAGATTTATTACCAAATTATAAAGCATATATGACATTATAATAATATATGATGTGCTGGCCCTAGGTGCAGTTAACATATAGATTTATCAAAATAAGGTACTTTTATGTTAGCCAGGCACCAGTGATATATATACATATATATATATATGTGTGTGTATATCTATACATATCACTGGTGCCCAGCTAACATAAAAGTACCCAAAATAATAATAATAAAATAATTTGAGAAACCCACTTTTAACTACTCTGTATTCGGGTTCGCATACAAGAAACCAAAAAAATATGTCAGTGTGTCTTGCTAACTTGTACAGCAATTATTAACCAGTATACATTTAAAAAATGCAAAATTTGTAATACAATTATAAAATTAATCTGTGTAAAAAGTTATGAAGACAATAAAGAATTTAAAGGCTAGTAAAGGGGTCCTAAAAAAGCCTTAGATGTTCCCTAGATCTACTTTTGGATACCTTATAAATATCAGGCAAAAATTATATAAAAATAAATTTTAATGCATTAACAAAATCAATCTATTTTACAGTGTACTTACTTTTCAACAGTAGCAGAATTGGTAATTTCATATCTGCCAGCTTTTTGGAAAATAGGCACAGCATCAGGCAATAATCGACGTCTCAACGTGTTTGTAAAACACGACATAGGGAAATGGTCAGCACATAAAAATTTATATTTGTTAGAACTTGGCTTCAATTTAATACTAGTCATCCACTTTTCCAACCTACAAAAATAAATAAAATGCCATAACTAGTCTAGTAAACATTTTTTTTTTTTTTTTTTTTTTTTTTTTTATAAACACATAGAAAATTTTATTAAAATGCTTATACGTAAAATAAACATCACTTACCGTTTTGTGTTCTCAGGAAAAGCAAAAAAAGACAGATCTCTAGAATTTCTATTTGTATGCAGACAAGATTCTGCCTGACATACTTTCACATTTTTAGACATGATGAAAAAGTTCTGAAAAGAACTGTTGTTTCAATATTAATAAAAGACAGAATAAAAATACACTTATTAAACTACGCGCCAAAGATCAATTGTAAAGAATATTTGTGTCTGTCTCTGTCGTCCCGGCCTCGCGGAAGAAAAATAGATATACAAAACATAGAGCATTAACGAATTTCAACGACATAAGTAAATTACGGAGGCTGGTTAGTTCTTCCCCCTTGTCACTGGTGGCGCTAGCACTGTTGCCATTACAGTTTTTACCGTAACTGTCCTATCTTGTTATTATTTATCTATGAGCAAGCCCGGTATGTAGTGTAGCCCTGCTTATTTCCATGCTTACAATAAGATCCACTCCATGTATATTTTCTCCTTCAACCATGGTCGATGTGATCGTCTAAGGTGAACACGCCCGGTATCTTTGCTCTGAGTTTTCATTTCATGGAACTTGGAGCGCGTCCAGTACTGTCACCGGTACGTAACCGGTAAGGTTGGTTAGTTACCAAAGCGTTCAGTGCTGCTAACCGATACGCAACCAACGTCGTTCAGAGAAAGTAACCGAAGCAACCGGTAAAGGATCGAACTAACCGAAGAAAAATCTCGGTTAGTTGGGTCACGTGATCGGTTACTTAAACATTTACGATACAGACGTAGTTACGATGATGTAATACAGATGGCGCTACAAGTAAATAATACCATTTTCGTTCAGTAGATCTGTCGACCGGTTAGCAACCGGTCGCTTACCGCCCCGGTAAGTAACCGGTCACATTGGTCACTTTGGTTAGGTCTACTGGACGCGCTCTTGTTTTCATCTTTCTGATTGGTCGCCGGAATGAGTTCTGAGATTTGGCTTACATTTTAATCATTCAACGAATCATCAATCGTCTGCTCTAGTCTAGAGTAAACTTGTGTTGTAAATAAAAATGTCATAACAATGCTACCGCTTATACACACTCTAAACCAAGCTTTACCTCAAAGTTAATCCAGCTCTTATTATTAAAAAACTAATTATAGTTTTCCTGTTTCAAAGTTTAAATGGCATTAGAAAATAAGATTTGTGTTGAATGTGAAAAGTTACGATTAATGCTAATTGAAAAAAATAACGAAATTGAAAAACTTAAGTTGCACATACAGAATCTGACTAATTACTTATTATGTAAGGACAATAGCCATGAAATACAACAAAGTGTTCCCGACCCAACATTTAATTCTGAAAGCATTAAAAATATTATGGTTGAAAAGTTTTATTCAAATGAACTATTTTTAAGAAGCTGTGATAGATTAAATCAGCATACACTTTTTAAATCTAAATACGTACAAACTGATAATAGTGGTAAGTTTTGATATTTATTGATATAAAACTAGTAAATCTGCTGATCAAGGGCTTCAACACCAGCTCAGCAAGTCATTGTTTTTTAATCTCACTTTGCATAAATCCCCGTAGTCTCATTAATTTTACATTTGCAGTTTCCTATTGATTGTACTTGCTATATCATGATGGCCCTGTAGTATTATATATATTCTGTGATTTTATTCCAAATAAACTTAATGTTGTGAGACACGTTGTCTTTGGCAGCATACTACCCTTGAGTTTGTATAATTTTATATTTTTAAATGAGAATGTATCTAAAGGAACGTAGTGTAGGGGACTCCATGCCTTTGGCAGCATACAACAAGTATGTTACATACACTCTAGTATGTTTTTAAAAGCGAATCTTTAATTTGTATGATTTGATATTTATTAAATGAAGATCTTTTCAAATAAACCAGAATTAGGGTCCCCACTGCCTAATGTACACTCTCAAATATGTATGATTTTATATATTAAACAAAAATCTATTCAAATGAACCTAGAGTTGGGGACCCCACTGCCTTTGGCAGCATACACTGGAAGTTTGGCAATGTATAACCTCAAATATGTATTATTTTATATTTTTAAACAAAAATCTATGTAAGCGAACCTAGAGTTGGGGGCTGCACTGCCTTCGACTGCATACACTTGATGTGCTATGCATGCTCGTGTATTTTTGAAAAAAAAAAAAAAAAACAAGTTTATATGGTTTTATATTTTTAAAAGGAAATTTATCCATGTGAATCTACAGTTGGGGGCCACACTGCCTTTGGCGGTGTACACCAGGCGTACTGTTTGTTTTTGCAAGCAAGCTTTGATTTTGTATGATTTTATATTTATTAAAAATAGAAATCGGTACTTTTCGGTTAGCCAGGCGCCAGTGATATATATACATGTATATATATATATACACACACACACATATATATACATATCTACATATACATATATATATACATACACACATATATACATATATGTATGTATATATATATATATATATGTATATACATATGTATTTATATATGTACATCTATCACAGGCGCCCGGCTAACCGAAAAGTACCTAGAAATCTTTTAAAACAAACTAAGAAGCCCTTTTCATAGTAATTGCCGATTTAATTTCTAACATTTTAGATGTAATTAAACTTCCATTTCTGACCAAAAGTTCCTGAGAAATCTAAATTTAAGATGCACACCATATTCCTCAACCTTTTAAAATGCAAAATGATATTCAAAGCACAATTCTCTTAAATGGGAAACAATGTCTTCAAAAGCACTGAAAGAAAAAAAAACTACTTCAAGAAAATAATTTTTTTGAAATAATAAATGTTACTATTTTTTTAAACCAAAGATATTGTTTGAATCGGAAAAGTGCCTGGAATAAGTGTCGTATTTTTTGTATTTTTGTCGGCAAAAAGGAGATGGCATTTTTAAACTGGAGGAAAAAAAAATGAAAATAAACGCAAATCAACCTATGAGAAACAATTTGTTTGAAATAGTAAATTTTAATATTTTTCAAAACCAAAGATACTGCCACATCTGGAAAAGTATGCTTAATAAGTGGGTATTTTTTATATTTCCATCAGGTAAGCGGATGCAGAAGTTTTAAACTGTAGAAAAACAGAAAACTTGAAAAGGAATTGGAAAATACAAAAACCAACATGGAATTGAGCTTCAAAAAATATTTGTTTTGAAATAGTAAATATAATTTAAAAAAATCATACCTTTTAGTTAGCCGGGCGCCAGCAATATATATATATATAATTGTAAAACCTTTGAATTTCAAAATACTTTAACAAGTTCTTGCAACAATTCATATATACATACATACATAATATGTATACATATCCCAGTGGCAGAACTACCTTCAAGAGTCTGCAACGCTAATAATGTTTTCAAAAATAGTCTGCAATACGCAATGTATGATACAAATCTATTCTTGTTGCTGTTGTAGTGCTAATTAATTATGGCATCATAGGTATATATATGTACTAACTGTTTGCATTATTTACATAAATAAATTTTAAAAAAACTTGAGACAAAGAGGTTTATTTAAGGCATTATGCTGAAAATTAGATAAAAAATGGAACTTTGGAAAATGCTTTATTTACAAGGCAATATTGTTTTATCATTTTCAAAATTCATGACACAGCTGTGGATGTAATATATGAAATGAAGTTGGTATATTTTTGAAGTAGTTGTAAAAACTTGTGCCGTATCTATTAATTAATGCACTTTAAAAAAAATTTCTGACACCCTTATATCCTGCAGGAGGATCATTGAGTACAATAAAAGTGCACATATCTGTTCTGCATTTCCTGATTCTTTTCTGCATTATATTGCTTATCACTGAATCCCAGCTTTCACATATTGTTTCAGATACTGGAATTGATAACATGAAAATGAAACATTTTATAATATGAGGAGGTTTTGGTTCTTTTCAGAAAAACATTACTTTCACTTTTTTTTTTTTTTTTTCGTGCAACATCAGGGGTGATTTTGAGTAAAAAATAAATAAAAAATCAGAAATTCACAACAAATTTTTTCAAAGGTTACAGCAAAGTGGGGAAGAAAATTCCCTCTCGGCACTAATTATTTCTGTTACAGGTTGGGTTAACTCTGTTTTTGATTCGGGTCTATTTCAAGCTGAGTGTAGACTCCTGCAAGTTGGATTTGGCCAGATTTTTCAAAAGTTAGTTTAAGTATATTATTTCAAATTAAAAACTATAGCTATAATAATATGTTTCGAGTGTTTTCATCGATTCTTGACGAAATTTGTGTTTTTTTTTTTCAGCGATCTTTTGACGAAATTCACATTTTTTATGCAATCTTTGCCGAAATTAGATTTTTTTTCCTGCGATCCTTTGACGAAATTCGCATTTTTCAGCGATCTTTTGATGAAATTAGAGTTTTTCCCGCGATACTTTGACGAAATTCGGGTTTTTTCCGTGACCGTTTCATGAAAGTTTGCGTTTTTTCAGCATTATTTTGACGAAAATCGCATTTGATCAGCGTTTCTTTGACAAAGTTGATTTTATTTACGACATTTTGCAAAATTGACGATATTTTTCCATATCTGTATTTTCGGATTGATGACCGATTTTTTTTCTTTTTAATTTTCGGAAACTAATGCCTTAAATTTTCGGAAAATTCAGAACAGAATCACTCCTGTATTATATGTTTTTAGTCTGCAGGTGCTCTAAAAAGTCTGCGATGCCCGTCGCGGTGTCGTGCACATTCTGCATAAGTGATAAAATTCATAAGTGATAAAAACCATCTAAACAAAGAATCAAAAGGATATGAAAGCATTTTATTGAAAAGGTCACTTGGAGCACAAATGCAGAGAAGACAGAAACGTTCATCGTACAAGCACCTGGCAGAAAAAATTCAGTCTCTAATAGGGGATATGGTCACCCCTGACTGCGATGCAGGATTTGCAACGTCTGTCCATGCTGAGGACAAGGTTGTTTAGTAGCTCTTGAGAAATAGAGTCCCATTCTTCTTGCAACGCCAATTTCTGCTCCGGAATCATTGCTGGCGCCTGATCATGTGATGCCAAACGTCTCCCGAGAAGGTCCCACACGTGTTCTATGGGATTAAGGTCCGGGGACTTTGCAGGCCAATCCATGCATTGAATATCTTCACTCTCCAGGAGCTCTTCAACAGCCGCTGTACGATGAAGAGGAGCGTTGTCGTCCATGAAGAGGAAGTCCGGACCCACAGCACCTCTAAAAAGACGTACGTGAGGCAAGAGAATCTCAGCACAGTAGCGGGCACCAGAGACTGAACCTCCCTGGAAGACGTGGAGGTCCGTTCGGCTACCAAGAATGATACCACCCCAAACAAGAATTCTGGCACCTCCAAAACAGTCCCTTTCGATGATGTTGGAGGGGTGATTACGTGCTCCCTCCTCTCTCCAGATGTGTATACGTCCAGAATCGCTCGTCATACTAAATCGGCTCTCATCCGTAAAGAGTACTCGACCCCACTCCTATTGTGTCCAATTCTTATGGTCCTGACACCACAGAAACCTGTGTCTCCGATGAGCAGGCGTTAGTGGTACACACCGTACTGGTCGTCGTGCATACAGTCCACCTTTGTGCAGCCTCCTAGCCACAGTAAAACGTGATATCCGATGGCCAATAGTCTGTTCCATCTGCTTTGCGATTTCTCCAGTTGCCTGACGCCTGTTTCTTTTTGCCTGTATGACAATACTAGCTGTTACCCGTGGCTTCGTTCACGTATCATTAAAATAAGAATAAATTCATTAATTAAGCAAAATATTTCATTCCCGATAATTAGAAACGTAAATAATTAACTAACTCTTGATCACATTCCATTGGAGACAATACTGTATTTCTATGTTATAGAGGCCTTTGACATAACTAAGTTTTAAAAAAGTGAAATTTTGTGACAAATAATCACGAAAAGGAAACTGCAACCAACAAAAAAGGCGGGCCAAATAAAATCGTGGAAATCGGCAAATTGTGTAAAAACATATGTCAAGTTTACCTGGTAAACCATTTTACTTTTAACGCCTTTGTGAAACGTTTTAATAGCCATCCTTCAAAGATAATGGAAATAGTATATTCTTTTTCATTAAATTCAATTCTTGTGAATAGGGAGCAATAATTGTAGACCTAAATGCATGGAGCTTAAATTTGCCTCCTTGATTAAATCTATAACTACAGCGCCTATATTCTAGGCGCTGTACTACAACTGAAAAAAAAATTCTTTATTTCTAAATGAAAATATGCTGACAGACGATATTTGTTCTCTAGAATAAATTGACTCATGAAGTTTGGATATGTGAAAATACGTTTTTATTTAAAAAAAAATTTACTGTTATCAAGATTTTTTTTTCTTTCACCATCTATTCAAATTGAAAATTAATTATTTTTTTCAATTTTAATGAGAAAAAATATATTATTCCGTTTCATTTCTTCTTTTTTATCCACAAAATTGGAATAATTTAGTTGCCATTTTTAGAGCAACTTCGTTAAATTTATATAAAAAAAAAAATAATAATCATATCTGGGAATTTAAATCATTTTTTTAAATTCTGAGAGTTTATGACATCCTCTGCGAAATACAAACAGGCGGTCAGATTTTAATATAATAGATTCGTAATTATTTTTATTTTCCTAATAATCATGGTGTAGGTTTTGGTAAAAAACTCTCATCTGTATGTAACTGATATTCATGCATAATAATCCCTAGCTAAAAAAAAGCTAAAAAAATATATTTAAACCAGAGGGCCCGTGCGAGGATTTCGCACTGAAATCTAATATTTTTTAGGTACTTCTCTATTATGCTGTCGACCACTTTTCATAACAAAAAACTATCGCCAAATTGTAAGATTAAACGCCAGAAATGCAGTCCCATTTACTTAATGTCAGAAGCATTATACGTGTTTGTTAAATCATCAAGTGGTTTTTAATTCGACATTTGCGTGTATTTTTCATTATGTTTTACTGGTTTATTAGTTATTTCATTAATAAAATAACAATTGTGTCCTTAAATTCTTATATTTTATTTATTTATTTTGATATTCCAATGGCAACGTTCTCCCGTTTATTTGGCGATAGTTTTTTGTTATGAAAAGTGGTCGACGGGATAAAAAAGAAGTACCATTTTTTATTAATATGTAATAGTTATTAGATGCAGGTATAAACTTCTAAAGAAAAAGCAAGGATAAAAATATCTGTAAACAACATTCAGTTGTTAGTCAATCCAGAATATCATCTAGTTTATTCCATCAAAGTTAGAGTAAAAACTGATTCAAGATTGCTAAAAGCATGCGCGAGAATAAAAAAATTAACAATCGTATTTTAACTGTATTAGAGGATGACATCATCCGCTTCGGGAAAAACATGGGACATAGAAATATAAATCTAAACATTTCAATTTAAATTTCGCTTTTTAATCATAAATATAAAATAAACCCGTGCGGTGTTTTTTATAATAATTGCTGAGCATCATATAATGTGGTATTTTATTTTTTTGGCAACAATGTTTTGAGGAAAACCTTTCATTTCATTTAGGAAAACAATGCCGATTTAATTTTTAATTATCAGCAATTTTTAATCGAAAACATGTTTTAACGAAATGTTAAGTGTGCTATGTCCGAAGCGTTTTCAAAATCCTTTCATATGCTATCTCATTCATCGTTCTGCGTTTCGAATTTTCAGAAAAAAAGGGATGTTGACAGTAGAAATAATATATATGATGATTTTTCGTTTTAAATATGACGTGAAACTCATCTACTTTCTAAACTTACCGATTCTTGTATTATTAATGTAATGAATTGATTCACGCTCCTTCTAAAACACATTTGAAAATTACCATTTTTTTTCAAATATGACGTCACCTTTTTCCTCAGAGAAATCTCTTTTAAAAGGCACAATTCTTGTTAATTTTATTTTTCTGGCAATCAGGACGTAAATTTTAGCGGAAAACTCACATTTGTGTGTAACTGGTATTCAAGCTAATTATTAATCAGTATCGATAAAAAATATTTCAGTTTTTCATCTTAAATATTACGTCCATTATCTATTTACTTTCATTATACATTGATATTCATGCTCCTTGTATTATTACGAATATTTGAAAATACATGTTTTATTTATGACGTCATATTTGTCCAAGCCGAGGAGGATCCTTTTCATAGTTCCATGGTCCAAGCGAAATCTATTTTTTAATAATATAATTATTGTTGCACTTTTCCTTCTAATTATAACGCAGTTTTTGATAGAAAAATATATTTTTATTTTAACCGATATTCATGCTTCATGTATAATAACAAATACTCCATATTTTTGTTTCAACCTTCTTTTAAATTTTTTTAATTTTCAGTTTTCACGTGAAAATCGTTCAATTGAAAATTAGTTGTTGGGGAAAAATTATTTTTCCGTGTTTTTATTTTTGTGGCAACGATCAAAGCACCTAGCAATGATAAAGTAAAATGGTTAAATTGTATGGAAAAATGTCCATTTATTCTCTATGAAAATAATGAAATTTTTAATTATTAAAGAAAATATTTGAATAAAATAAACAAAAACCAGCCTATGTTAATTTGAGGATTTTAATCAACCTATATGCAAAAATACAGGATCATTAAATGCTCCATTTTGACGCTGGCTTCAGCCTAACATTTGCACACAATGAGATTTATAATATTACTAGCTGTTGCCCGTGACTTCGTTCACGCAACATTAAAAGAAGAATAAATTCATTAATTAAGCAAAATATTTCAGTCCCGATAATTAAAAACGTAAATAATTAACTAACTCTTTATCACATTTCATAGGAAACAATACGGTATTTCTTTGTTATAGGGACCTTGACATAACTCAGTCTTAAAAAAGTGAAAATTTGTACCAAATAATCGCGAAAAGGAAAATGGAACCAATTCAAAATGGAGGGCCAAATAAAATCGTGGAAATCGAAGAATTCGGCAAAATCAAATGTCAATTTTACTTGATAAACCATTTTATTTTTAACGCTTTTGTGAAACGTTTTAACACCCGTCCTTCAAAAATAATTTATTGGAAATATTTTATGCTTTTTCTTTAAATTCAATTCTGCCTCCTTGATTTAATGTATAGCTGAAACAAATCTTGTTTTCTAAAAGACAATATGTTGACAGACGATTTTTGTTCTGCAGAAAATAAATTATTCATAAATTTTGAATATGTGAAAATTTACTGAAATCAAGATTTTGTTTTCACCATCCATTCAAATTGAAAATAAATTCTGTTTTCAGTTTTAATGAGAGAATGGCGTAAAAAATACATTGATCCGTTTTATTTCTCCTTTTCTATCCACAAATATGGAGTAATTTACTTGCCGCTTTTAGAGAAAATTCGTTAAAAATTTACAATAATAATAATATATCGGAATCTAATTCATTTTTTTAAATTCCGAGAGTTTGTGTGACATCCTCGGATCAATGATGACCGATGTTAAGTACATCGCGCTGCGTCCGATAGTCTAAGAGGAGTAGTTGCGAAATACAGACGGTCAGATTTAAATATAATAGATTCGTGTTCATTTTTCTTTTCCTAAAATTATGATGTGATTTTAGCAGAAAAATATAGTCTGTATATAACTGATAATTATGCTTAATAATTAGTATAGCTAAAAAACATTTATATTTTTCGTTTTAAATATGGCGTGAAACTCATCTACTTTCTATACTTACTGATCTTTGTATTATTAATGTATGGAATTGATTCACGCTCCTTTTAAAACATATTTGAAAATTCACGTTTTATTTACAATATGATGACGCCACTTTTTCCCCAGAGAAATATCTTTTTAATGATATAATTCTTAAATTCGTAGTTGTACGCTGTGCAGTAAAGTGATAATTCATATCTTTTGTATTTAATATAATTCTTTTTAATGTTCTTTTCCTGGCAATCATGACGTAAATTTTAGCAGAAAACTCACATCTGGATGTAACTGATATTCAAACTCAAGCTCATAACTGATCTCAGTATCGATAAAAAAATATTTTAGTTTTTCATCTTAAATATTGCGTCCATTATCTGTCTACTTTCATAGTACTATATACTGATATTCATGCTCCTTGTATTATTAGGAATATTTGAAAATACATGGTTTTATTTATGACGTCACATTGTCCAAGCCAATGAGGATCCTATTCATAGTTCCATGGTCCAAGCGAAATCTTTTCTTAAAAATATAATTAATATTCATTTTTCTATCTAATTATATCGCAGTCTTTGACAGAAAATGTCTTCTCAAAGTAACTTATATTCATATTTCATGTATTACAACAAATACTCCATATTTGCTTTCAAATATCATGGCAATTCATCCTCTTTTGAATTATTTTTAATTTTCATTTTTTACGTGGAAATCGTTCAATTAAAAAATAATTGTTGAGGAAAAATTATTATTCCAGGTTTTGTATTTATTGGCAACGGTAATGCTTAGCAACGTAAAATGATTAATTAAATTTTAAAGGAAAAAATGTCCATTTATTCTCTATGAAAATAACGAAATTTTGAATTATTAAGAAAAATATTTGAATAAAATAAACAAAAACCAGCCTATGTTCATTTCCGGGTTATAATCTCCCTATATGCAGATATACAGGATAATTAAATTCTCCATTTTGACGCTGGCTTCAGCCTAACATTTGCACACAATCGGATTTATAATATTACTAGCTGTTACCCGTGACTTCCTTCACGCAACATTAAAAGAAGAATAAATACATTAATTAAGCAAAATATTTCACTCCCGATAATTAAAAACGTTATTAATTAACTAACTATTCATCCCATTTCATAGGAAACAATAAGGTATTTTTTGTTATAGAGAACTTGACATAACTTAGTCTTTAAAAAGTCAAATTTTGTGCCAAATAATCGCGAAAATGAAATTGCAACCAATGCAAAAAGGAGGGCCAAATAAAATCGTGGAAATAGACGAATTGGGTAAAAACAAATGTCAATTTTACCTGTTAGACAATTTTACTTTTAACGCATTTGTGAAACGTTTTAACAGCCATCCTTCAAAAAAAGATTAATTGGAAATAGTATATGCTTTTTCTTTAATTCAATTCTGCCTACTTGGCTTAATGTATAGCTGAAACAAATCAGGTTTTCTAAATGACAGTATGTTGACAGGCAATTTTTGTTCTCCAGAATAAATCGATTCATGAAGTTTGAATATGTGAAAATATGTTTTTATTTTTCGGATAATTTACTGAAATCAAGATTTTGTTTTCCCCATCTATTCAAAGTGAAAATAAATTCTGTTTTTCAGTTTTAATGAGAAAATGGTGTAAAAAATATACTGATCTGTTTTATTTCTCCTTTTTTATACGCAAATATGGAGTAATTTACTTTCCGATTTTGGAGAAACTTCGTTAACATTTACAAAAAAAAAAAATCTTGGAATTTAATTTAATTTTTTTAATTCTGAGAGTTTGTGTGACATCCTCGGACCAATGATAACCGGTATTAAGTAAATCGCATTGCGTTCGATAGTCTAGGAGTAGTTGCGAAATACAAACCCACGGTCAGATTTTAATATAATAGATTTGTGTTCATTTTCCTTTTCTTAAAATTATGATGTGATTTTTAGCAGAAAACTCTCATCTGTATATAACGGATACTCATGCTTAATAGTAGATAGCATAATAGTAGCTTAAACATTTAAATTTTTCGTTATAAATATGGCGTGAAATTCATCTACTTTTTATACTTACTGATCCTTGTATTATTAATGTAAGGAATTGATTCACACTCATTTTAAAACATATTGGAAAATTTCCATTTTATTTCAAATATGACGTCTCTTTTTCTCCAGAGAAATCCCATTTTAATGACATATTTCTTGTTAATTTTCTTTTCCAGGCAATTAATTTCAATACTGGCATAGGGGAAATTATGTTACTTTAACGAAATAATATTAAATCTTATGTTTTATCAACAAAAATGGAACTATTAACATTCGTCATTTTTTTTAGGTAATCGAGTTATTTCTTTTAGATTTAAGAATGAAAATAGCTATTTCTCGCTATCCATGACATCATTTTCGACATAGATAATTTTGCGGAGCATATTATTGATATTTGCTAACCCCTTTCTCTTGAAACTTCTTTTTACTTTTTAACAATTTAAATAAAAAATACGGTATAGTTATATTAGCCGTGCGCTGACGGTAAAACTCTAAGTATTGTTAAAATACAAAAGAAAAAAAAAGTGAAGAAAACCCCACCAAGATCATTTTATTTCACCAATCAAAGCCTATCCGCTTTATTTGCGATATATGACGTCATATTCGAATGTTTCCTATGGTTACGCATATTGAAACCGTGTATTATTATCAAAAACAAAAAAAAAGTACGTTTTATTTCTAATAATATTTTATCTTCTCTATTAATTTTATCTATACCTATTAATTAAATCTATATTTCTAATAATATTTAATCTTCTTTTTAATTCTTTAATTTTTTTATTTAATTTTCATTTTTCACGTGAAAATTTTTCAATTGAAACTAAATTGTTCAGTAAAAATTATTATTCCGGGTTTTGAATTAGTTTTGGCAACGATAAAGTATTAGCAACGGTAAAGTAAATTTAACCGTTTTAAAATATTATACGAAAAAATGTCCATTTTTTCTCTATGAAAATAACGAATTTTTGAATTATTAAGAAAAATATTTGAATAAAATAAACAAAAACCAGCCTATGTTCATTTGAGGATTATAATCAATCTATATGCAAAAATACAGGATCATTAAATGCTCCATTTTGACGCTGGCTTCAGCCTAACATTTGCACACAATCAGATTTATAATATTACTAGCTGTTACCCGTGACTTCGTTCACGTACCATTAAAAAAAGCATAAATGCATTAATTAAGCAAAATATTTCATTCCTGATAATTAGAATCGTAAGTAATTAACTAACTCTTTATCACATTCCATAGGAGACAATACTGTATTTCTATGTTATAGAGGACTTGACATAACTATGATTTAAAAAAGTGAAATTTTGTGACAAATAATCACGAAAAGGAAACTGCAACCAATGAAAAAAGGCTGGACAAATAAAATCGTGGAAATCGGTGATCTGTGTAAAAACATTTGTCAATTTTACCAGGTAAACTATTTTACTTTCAACGCCTTTGTGAAACGTTTTAATAGCAACCTTCAAAGATAGTGGAAATAGTATATTCTTTTCCATTAAATTCAATTCTTGTGAATAGGGAGCAATAATTGTAGACCTAAATGCAAGGAGCTTAAATTTGCCTCCTTGATTTAATCTATACCTGAAAAAAAAATTCTTTATTTCTAAATGAAAATATGTTGACAGACGATTTTTGTTCTCCAGAATAAATTGATTCATGAAGTTTGAATATGTGAAAATACGTTTCTATTTTTCAAAAATTTTACTGTAATCAAGATTTTTTTTTTCTTTCACCATCTATTCAAATTAAATTATTTTTCAAATTCTTTTTTTCAGTTTTAATGAGAAAAAATACATTAATCCGTTTTATTTCTTCTTTTTTATCCACAGAAATGGAATACTTTAGTTGCCATTTTTAGAGAAACTTCGTTAAAATTTACACAAAAAAGAAAAAAAAAAATCTCGGAATTTAAATCATTTTTTAAAATTCTGAGAGTTTATGACATCCTCAGATCAATGATAACCGGTGTTAAGTAAATCGCGTTGCGTTGGACAACCTGAAAGGAGTAGTTGCGACATGCAAACAGGCGGTCAGATTTTAATATAATAGATTCGTATTTATTTATTTTTTTCGTAATAATCACGTTTTGGTTTTTGGCGAAAAACTCTCATCTGTATGTAACTGATATTCATGCTTAATAATCGGTATAGATAAAAAAAATATTTAAATTTTTCGTTTTAAATATGGCGTGAAACTCATCTACTTTTTAAACTTATCGATCCTTGTATTATTAATGTAAGGAATTGATTCACGCTCCTTGTAAAACACATTTGAAAATTCCCGTTTTATTTGAAATATGACATCAGTTTTTCCTCAGAGAAATCTCTTTTTAATGGCACAATTCTTGTTACTTTTCTTTTTCTGGCAATCAGGGCGTAAATTTTAGCGGAAAACTCACATTTGTATGTAACTGGTATTCAAGCTAATTATTAATCAGTAACGATAAAACATATTTCAGTTTTTCATTTTAAATAAAACGTCCATTATCTATCTACTTTCGTTATACATTGATATTTCTGCTCCTTGTATTATTACGAACATTTGAAAATTACATGTTTTATTTATGACGTCATTTTTGTCCAAACCGAAGAGGATCCTTTTCATAGTTCCATGGTCCAAGCGAAATCTATTTTTAATAATACAATTATTGTTCATTTTTCCTTCTAATTATAACGCAATTTTTGTCAAAAAATATCTTTTTAATGTAACCGATATTCATACTTCATATATAATAACAAATACTCCATATATTTATTTCAAATATCACAAAAATTCATCTCTTTTTGAATTCTTTTTAATTTTCAGTTTTCACGTGAAAATCGTTCAATTAAAAATTAATTGTCGAGGAAAAGTTATTTTTTCGTGTTTTTATTTATTGGCAGCGGTCAAAGCCCTAGCAACGATAAGGTAAAATGGTTAAATTTTATGGAAAATGTCCATTTATTCTCTTTGAAAGTAATGAAATTTTTAATTATTAAAGAAAATATTTGAATAAAATAAATAAAACTTAGCCTATATTCATTTGAGGGTTATAATCACCCTATATGCAAAGATACAGGATCATTAAAAGCTCCATTTTGACGCTGGCTTCAGCCTAACATTTGCACACAATCAGATTTATAATATTATTAGGATTAGGATAACGGTCCTCCGCTGCTGTTGTTGCGCGTGGGCGACCACTGCTGAATGCTCAGACAGCTGTTCCCTTTGTTTGAAATACACTCCAGACTCGTGAAACGATGCTATGAGCGATACTGAATTCTTGTGCCACACTTGTCACACTTCGACCTTCTTCCAACTTCCCAATGATTCGACCTCGTGTAAGGTCATCCAGATGACATCTTCTGGATTGCCTCTTGGCCGTATCACACAATAATAGCAAAAAAAACGTCGCTGAAATCACTTTATACAGTGCAATAGATTTCACCAAATTTCTGAACGATCACCGCCTCTGTGCTTTTATTCTCTTAGCACCTCCTCCTTTTGTGCCAATGCCATATATGGGCATGTCCTGCTGTATTTGTTTCAGGTCTATCCCCAGATTGGTCTTTCATTTAGTTCTGTTGCCTTTTTTGGCTTTTATGCTAATTTACCAGCTCCGTCCTTAAGTTTTGCACACCAGTGTATGTGTAGGGGAGACTGGTACACACTGGACCTATGGGCACAGTGGACCACCCCCTAATATTTTATTTATTTAATTTTTTTTAAAGCTTCTCTTCTATCCTAATAGACAACTGCACTGCCATGATTATTTATAGCCTTCAGAAAATATGTTTAGCTCAGACTGAACTATTTTATCCCGATTGGTTGCTTTGAGCTTCTAAAAGTAAAATTTTTCATCATCATATTTTTATTTTTTTAGTAATTAAAGATTGTAGATAAATAAAATAAAACAGCTTGTTTTGCAAAGCTAAGATATTTGTTTTTATTTTACTTTAAAGTTAATATGTTTAAAAGAAAGCTATAAACAATATTAATATGACTAGCTGGCTTCGCCCGCCAGCGGGCCCCTAATTTACATCGGTGAGCCATACCCCGTCGCTATCCGGGCCATAGAAATATAGATAAGAAAACGCCCCCTGGTGGTGAAAAGCGAACTAAAACCGATAAGGTCTAGTATCCTCTATCGATGTCGAGTCGATTGAGCCAAACCGCGTCGTGATGTGACCCATAGAACCCGAGTTGTCTGAAAAATGCTTTAATTACACCTTCCACCACCAGGTAGCGCAATCTGTTCTCTACGAACCTCGGGCACTGAAACCGTTAAAGCTATCGATGTTGAGTCCAATAAGCCATACCCCGTCGTGATCCGGCCCATAGAAACAGAGTTCGGAAAGCGCCCCTAGTGGCGAAATGCGGAACTAAAGTAGATAATCTCTAGTATCCTCTATCGATGTCGAGTCGATTGAGCCAAACCGCGTCGTGATGTGACCCATAGAACCCGAGTTGGCTGAAAAATCCTTTAATTACACCTTCAACCACCAGGGGACGCAATCTGTTCTATACGAACCTCGGGCACTGAAACCGTTAAAGCTATCGATGTCGAGTCGAATAAGCCATACCCCGTCGTGATCCGGCCCATAGAAACAGAGTTCGGAAAGCGCCCCCTAGTGTTGAAATGCGGAACTAAAGTCGATAATCTCTACTAAGCTCTATCGGTGTCGAGTCGAATGAGCTATACCCCGTCGTGATGGGACCCATACGAAGGGAGATATTTTCAAAAGAAATAGCAAATTCCTTAGCTTTTTTTTTTCCCCTATGCAAAAATGACAATTATTTAAAAAATATTAAAACTTTTAAAAATAAATGTTCCTGTGTTGACTCTCTAGTTTATTTGACTGCGATCGAACATGAAGTTGACTCTTTACATATCGTATAATCTCTGATCCATCGAAGAGAAATATTGTATAGTAAGTTAGTCAGGTATTGTATAGCAAGTATTTGCAGTGCAATTGGCTGTTTCAGAATACAAATATCCTAGTAGAATAGAATTTTAACTATGAAAATATAATTATTTCTCAAAATAAATCATATATTCGGAAAGATCATTCAATTCTGTACGCAAAATGAACAACGATTTTTGATTTAAGATCGTTAATAAATAAGATATTTACGGCGAAAGCAAAGTCACTTATTACAGTTTGATTAAATTGTGCTTGCGTCGAAAAACGCTCTTTTCTAGAAACGGGTTTCACAAAAGAGTTTTTTTTTAATTGATAATAATCAAATTTTTTAAAGTCGAAGGCATCTTTCTATACATGAATGTATGCACTTTTAGCTTCTTCTCTCGGAATTTGTGCACTTCGATAAAAAAGTCCTGCGGCGGGGGGGTTTACATTGGCAAATTAGAGGAAATCGTGAAAGTGAGGCACGGGAACGACCGGTTTCTAAAGGGTTAATGTACATATTTTTTAAAACTGAAATATATGTTTCGAATAATAAGAACGTGGCTATGATCTGGTGTATTTTATTTGTCTCTATTCACATTTTCCGAGTCGATGCGGATTTTTAAACATGGGCCGAAAAACGAAAATTCACGCGAGTGAGTTTCGGAAACCAATTTTTTAGAAGGGTTAAAAATCGAATTTTTCGAAACTGATACCTGATTTTAAAAGGTAAAAGAACGTAGATTAGGCTCGGTGTTTTTATTTTTTCGTATCTTGTTTAGAAGCCCAGAATTGAATTTTTAAAGATTGCAGAAATCGCTGAAAAACTGAAAGAGACTTGCTCGAAAGCCAAAGCACCGCGACCAGAGGTCTATTGTACTGTCCCCCAAAGATGAAAGAGGAAAAATCATCCCCACTTAGTCCCTAAACAGGCCAGTAGCTGACATAAAATTCAGCAGACATTTGATAGAGATATCCTGAATTTCCCATGGCTCAATCAGATGTCGACCCAGGTGTTCGAAACGATAGGCAGCATATGCTTCACAGCTACAAAGGACATGTGAAGCAGTCTCTTCCTCGTACTTACAACCCCTACAAAGAGGATCACTGACCACCTTCATAATGCAAAGGTGTCTATTAAGTCTACAGTGCCCTGTTAACAGTTCCACCATATTTCGTAGACTATTCCTTCTGAGCCCAATGAGTTCCTGTGCCCTTTTACTAGGGCAGCTACTGTTGAGCTCTTTCGCTTGCCTCTGTCCACTTGAGTCAAGCCATTCTTGATACTGCTGCTCTCTTAGAATTTTAAAAACAGTAATAATGATTCAGTCCTCAGAAATGCCAATAGCTGGTTCTGGTCCAACAAAGGGAGTAACCGACCCTTTCCTTGCTAGACTATCAGCAAGCTCATTACCTGGGATACCAGTATGACCTGGCACCCAATGTATAGTAACATTGTTGCCATTTCTGGCAAGCCTGTTCAAAGAGCAGTAACACTCCCAAACAATCCTGGAAGAAATTTTATGTTTCTCCAGGGCAAGTAATGCTGCCTGACTATCAGAGTAAATATTGATAGACAGGCCTCTATACTTCCTTTCAATGCAGATATAACTACACATAAGTATTGCATAGACCTCTGCTTGAAAGACAGTGGTATAGCTGCCTAGTGGGTAAAAGAGAGAGGTACCATCAGCTGGGCAGCAAACACCAGCTCTGTGGCGTGAATTGTTTTGATGGGATGGAGAATAAGGAATATAGTGAACTTTTAAATATTGCAGTTGTGATTGAAATAGCAAATAACCCTGCACGATTTGTGCATGTGTTCTTTTGGTCGAAATTCTTTGAAGAGAATTACATCAAGATAATAAAATAAATGAAACATTCTTACTTGTTCTTTGTTGAAAAATAAGACTCATACTCATAAAGAAAATGCTCCTATAGGATTGGATCCAACATTTTTTTATTATCTTCTCATGGAAAAGGAAGGATGAGGATGATAGCTGCACATCTTGGCTTTATAAAGGTTCTGGCTCAATCATCATGAAATTCGAAGAATCTCTAAAATATTCCTTCTGGCCGAATCCATTAAGGGATGTAGAATTAATGCAGAATTAATTAAATTACCAGTTGATTTAAACCTTTAAAATATTAAACTTAAATTTTACAACAGCATTTTTATAGAATAATTAAAAACTGAAAACACGAAATTGATCTCCAAAAGAATCAGCATTTGCCGATCTCGGACAACGAGCCGAAGCTCAGCTCAAGATACGTGCTCCACTTTATTTTTACAGTATCATTTTTGTTAAAACTCTGTTGGAAAAATGCGCAACATTAGAATATATACCCATAATAGGGGTGCACAAATGTTAAAGCAAGATTAATTTAAACTAATTTGTTGATTAGGAATTACACGAAAATTAAAGTAACAAATCAAAAACTCATTAACATTTAATAATTAAAAGAACCATTCTAATTTGTATTTGAAAGACACGCCCCATCGCCTGCAGCGCTACGCGGCCAAAATATGAAATACTTCCCAAATCTGAGAATACATCGGCAGAAAACAAGAGTGACGCATGCGTAAAACGCAAGAGCGGGAGGCCGCCGAATGCGATGACGTCACAGCTCAAAATCAGCGCCAATTGAAGCGAACGCAGGAGGGATGCTTTGCCATAGAAACAACATGCACGGCGGCGACGGCTGCCGATAAAATAGCCTTTAAATGAGCGGCAAATAAACTGGAAAGGTTATAAAATACAGAAATACGATGAGCTGAAATATAAAATAATTAAAAAAGATAAAACTGTGATATATCTTTATCACAAGCTCCTGTTCCAGCATTTATCTTAGAACCATCAGTGAACCAGGTCATACTTGTCTCAAGTTCCATCACAGAAATATTCTTCCAGTCAGCTCTAGAATGAAGACTAATTCTGAATGACTTGTCAAATACATGTTTTAAAGGCATACCATCACTCTTCATGATAAAAACTGGGTGCTTGCTGATTTTACAGTTAAGCCTACCCCAGTAAGATATCTCGAGTAACTTTGCCATTGCCCATGTAAAATGAGCCTATGTGAGCAGATCAATGCTTCTGCCTCAATATTCATATGCAGTGGGTACATATCCAACAGCAATTCCATATGAGATGTAGGCGTTGTCCTAAGTACACCTGTCATGGTCATGCATATCATTCTCTGCAGTTTTGCTAATTCAGACTTGGCAATGTCAGTCATAGTTCTTGACCACCAAGCTGTACTGCCATAATTGATCATAGGACAGATCACCATATTGTATATCCACCAGATCACCTTTGGACTAAGTCCCCATGTTTTGCCAATGGCGTTTCTGCATGACCAGAAAACTTTTTTGGCCTTATTGATGCAATAATCCATGTGTCTCTTCCAACACAGTCTCTCATCGAAGTAGACACCAAGATACTTCACTTCCTTTGAGCAACTTAAAGTGTGCCCATAGAACACTACCTCATTAAATTTAAGTGATCTTTTCCTAGTGAAGGCAACGAGAGTCGTCTTTTCTGGATTAACAGAAAGACCAACCTCCTTGCACCACCGCTCTACTTGCTTAAGGATATTATTAAGGACTAGCTGGCTTCGCCCGCCAGCGGGCACCTAATTTACATCGGTGCCTCGAAACTTTTGTATTCTCCGGTTCGCATCCCCCTCAATCCGAACGAACCTCCGACCCGGGTCCCCGCTGCCTTCGGCACCGTATACCGGTCGTGCTACGCACGCACCGGATGATCCCTTAAAGGATTTGCCCATCGAATAGTATAAACCTCTAACTGAACGAATCTCCGACCTTGGTCCCCGCTGCCTTCGGCACCGTATACCGGTCGTGCTACGCACGCACCGGATAGTCCCTTAAATTGCACATAGAATAGTATAAACCTCTACCTGAACGAACCTCCGGCTCGGGTCCCCGCTGCTTGCGGCACCGTATAGCAGTCGTGCTGCGCACGTGCTGCAGTATACGTTAGTTCCACCTTCCGCCACCAGGTGGTGCAATCCGTTTATATGATCATAACTGAAATCGTTAAGACTTTCGATGTCGAGTCGAATGAGCCATACCCCGTCGTTTTCATGCCTGTAGAACCGAAGATAGGAAAGCGCCCCCTGGTGGTGAAAAAACGAAATAAAATCGGTAAGCTCTATCGATGTCGAGTCGAATGAGCCATACCCCGTCTTGATCCTTCCCATAGAAACAGAGATAGGAAAGTGCCCCCTGGTGGTGAGAGTCGGAGCAAAAATCGATAAGCTGTAGTATCCTCTACCGACGTTGAGTCGAATGAGCCATACCCCGTTGTGATCCGGGCCACAGAAACAGAGATAAGTAAAAGCCCCCTGGTGGTGAAAAACGAACTAAAACCGATAAGCTCTAGTCGAATAGTATAAACCTATAACTGAACGAACCTCCGGTTCGGGTTCCCGCTGCCTGCGGCACCGTATAGCGTTCGTGCTGCGCACGCGCTGCAGTATGCGTTAGTTCCACCTTCCACCACCAGGTGGCGCAAACTGTTTATACGATCATAACTGAAATCGTTGAGGCTTTCGATGTCGAGTCAAATGAGCCATACCCTGTCGTAATCCGGGCCATAGAAACAGAGATAATAAAACACCCCCTGGTGGTGAAAAACGAGCTAAAACCGATAAGCTCTAGTATCCTCTATCGATGTCGAGTCGATTGAGCCAAACCGCGTCGTGATGTGACCCATAGAACCCGAGTTGGCTGAAAAATCCTTTGATTACACCTTCCAACACCAGGGGGCGCAATGTGTTCTATACGAATGTTATAGAGGGTCCTTATTACTTTAATTCTGATGTTTGGAATCAGTTTGGGGGGAAATTCGTAACATAGTTTCTGAGTTATAGAAACGGACCACAGTTAAGATAAAAAAACTTGAAGGGGGGGGGGGGGGCGAGGACACTGCCTTTCCTTAAACAACTGAATTAGACTGCCGGAAAAGGAAAAAAAATCTGATGTCTTAATTACATAAACCGTCGGTTTCGGTCCGTAATTGAAACAGTTTCGTCGATTAATAACTCCCCGGGTCCGGGTCGGATCCCGACCCGGCCCAAACTTGACATCCGCACATTTTTCCGAATTTTTCGGTCCGCGTCCGCCTTCAGTGCGTCTATTCGTCCCGGAGCCTTTGCGTGTACAGACCGGGAATGCACAGACGCACACACTCACTCACACACTCACACACACACAGACGTTCACGGACATTAATAATTATCCGATGTCCGAAATAATATTTTCGAATTTACCCCTAATGATGATGACAATGTCATCAGCATACCCAATACAGTATGCACCAAGTAGATGTAACTCCACAAGGAGTCCATCCACCACCAGACACCAGAGCACAGGAGAGAGAACTCCACCCTGTGGGCAACCCTTCTTTGCCTTAACCTGAATTGTATCCCCCAACAACTCAGCATGGACAGACCTATCCCTGAGCAGGCATTTGATCCAATTCAGAGTCACCTCATCCGCACCTCTATTAGTCAATGCCCTGAGGATGGAATCCATAGATACCTTATCAAAAGCACCCTCAATGTCAAGAAAAACTGCAAAAGCAGTTTCATTTGCCTTAATACTTTTCTCAAGCACGAATGAAAGATTATAAAGAGCAGTGTCAGTTGACTTGCCATTCTGATAGGCATGCTGGGAGCAAGATAGCGGAATTACACTCAAAATGCGCTCCCTAATGTGCCTATCCATCAACTTTTCTAATGTCTTAAGCATGAATGATGTAAGACTGATTGGTCGAAAGGATTTTGCTTCAAAATATGTGTCTTTCCCAGGTTTAGGGATAAAGATCACCTTAGTGTGTCTCCATGGATTTGGTATGTATCCAAAAGCAAGACATGCCCTATAAATTTGACTAAGCACTGGGACTAAGATCATCTTCCCTTTTTGTAACAAAACAGGTATGATTCCGTCCATACCAGGAGTCTTATATGGGTCGAACGAATCGATCGCCCACAAGATCCTATCGTGAGTGATGATAACTCCAGCAAGATTCCAGCACTCCCTACTGCCATTGAAGGCAGTAGGTGTACCCTGAGCTACATCTGGGTCATCACTAGTAGAATCAGGAAAGTGAATCCTCATCATTTCTGAGAGAATCTGTTTTCCTGTCTCAGCATATTCCCCATTTGGCAATTTAATGGCATTGAGATTGGTATTTTTATCTCTAGCCATAATTCTCATAAGTTTAGCACTAGTTGAGACATCCTTAATACCATCACAGAAGTTTTTCCAAGAATCATACTTAGACTTTCTGATGGCCTTATTATATGCAGTAAGTGCAATCTTGTATTGCTGCTAATCACCATCCTTCTTGACTTTATTAAAAGCCCTACGGGTAATTCTCCTGAGTGTACTAAGCTCAGAAGACCACCAAGGCACAGGCCTTGGGGAGCTAGCAGCAGGAGGATGACAACTATTATAAAAAGACTGGAGAATGGCCTGTTGCACTGAGTCAACAGCCAACTCCACGTCTGAAGAATTGTTAAAATTTAACTTACCCCTTAAAGACAGGATCCTTTCTTCAAGCTCCTGCCGGTAAGAATGCCAGTTTGTTTTCCTGGCATTCCTTCTCATCATTGCTGGTCCTGTTGTCCCTGCAATGTTAAACATGATTAGTTGGTGATCTGATAGTGAAATAATATCTGACACCTTCCAATCACTAATGATGTCAAAGCAGTTTCTGCTGCAAAATGTGACATCAAGAACCTCCCTCCTATTTTTAGTAATAAAGGTTGGTTCATTCCCCCTATTAAGAATATATAGGTTATAAGCCAAAATATATTCCAGAAGGTCATCTCCCCGTTTGTTGCAGTCTGTACTGCCCCAGACAGTATGATGTGCATTTGCATCACACCGGAACACTAACTTGTGCCCCTTCCGAGAACAGTAGCCCATGAGAGCTTTTGCCTCACTAGAAAGAGGGTCCTGTTTCTCAAATGGAAGATAAGAAGATGAGACAATGATATTTTCAGGCCCATTCTCACCCTTAAAATCCACCTTGACGGCGACACAGTCACCACTCAGGTAGTTCACCATATTAATTACATTTAGCCTAGGGCTGACATAAATACAAGCTCTTGGCCTGAAACAGGTTCTATCATAATAAAGCCTATCCTTTCTACACCCTAGACCAAGAATGTTGCCATTTCCTGTCCAGGGCTCCTGAATAAGTGCAACATCAACCTTCCCTTCAGAGATCATCTTTCCTAAAATGGCAGATGAGCCCCTACTATGATGGAGGTTGATTTGAGTTACCTTTAGATGGGTTACCTGGTTCATTTTTACCAGGAACCATTTCGTCTTCCTCAGGGATATTTGTATCCTCTGAGCCTTCAGCCAACAACTGGTCTACCTCATCTAAGAGCATGGAGGGGGAGTCCTGTTGGACATATACATTTCCAAGTCTAGTATTAATATCATAAATACTGCTTGTTTCACTTACCTGAGAGGAAGTTCCTGTAGCTGGAGCTTCAGACTCTTTCCCTCTCATCTTCTTTGTATTTGGATCATTCAAGATTTTGAATGATCCTTTGTCGAGGCCTGTGTACACTTTAAAGTCGGCTCTCTTGATGGCTTCAGATGCAGCAATATCAACCTCGAAGATCCAACGAATAGATTGGGGCTCTGCAACATGGTCCAGAACACGCCAGTCACCTGTCTTCAACTCTGGGTTGTATCTGTTGATCCTTTTCAACAGCTCATTGGGATCTTTGGTGTAAATATCCCTTGTTTTAAAAGCCACTTTGACCGGCTTCGGCATCTCACTCATGGCAAGTAGCCTGAGAGGAATACCCTCAAAAACTTCTTAGCAAAAACTCCTCAAAAACTCCTGGCAATACTACTTAGCATTGCCATGATAAGTAGACCTAATCCAGTCCTCAGTGGCATCTCCTTCATAGCTGAAGATTAAGGCTCCAGTAATGAGCCTGGAGTCAGTTATAAGAGGTAGAGGTCTATCATCAGGAGTCAAATCAATACATCTGATGACATCCTTCAGGATAATATGCACCTCTTCTTGTGTCAGCCTGGTCGCTGGGAAATCTTCCTTAACCACGGCTAACTTCCTAAGTGCTGCTACAGCGGCAAAAGACCTCTGGGTATCTTCCCTAGGCCTCTTTGCTGTTGCTGACATTTGTGGTGAAGGTGTCAATAATGTCACCTTCCTTTTGTTCCGATTTTCCCCAGATCCCTTCGGTTGAGCATCAGCAGTGTTGGTTTCCACCTCCTCCCGCTTCTGCTTCTTCCGTCGGTTTCTTCTTTGGGTCTTAGTGAGTAGTTTCGGCCCTCCTGCAGTGGTTCCAGAGTGTTCCCCACCTAGATGGGTTCCGCCTCCGTTCCCACCAGCAGTCATGCCGATTTCCTCTTTTTGTTTTACTGCACTCTTTTCCAAAGAATCGAGCACAGTCTTTGATTGGGTTTCACTAGAAGTGACCTCCCAATCCTTGTTCTTCACTTTTTCCACTGTCACAACTATCGCCAACTCGAGAAAGCATTATATCCTGATCAGCCATAGTTGTAACCATAAGAAAAATTAATAGATCCACGGAAAACTTCCAGTTCCCCACTACCCCCACATAGGTAGTGGTTCCCCACTCTTTCCTATCGTGTACAGAGTAACCTCCGGAGTGATTCGTGAACTGGAGATTCGGTTGCCACTCATAGCGTGTACCAGGTACACTGTCTCCAGCGAACCAGAGAGGATTTCCCACTATGAGCTGACCCCTGCCCCCCCCCCAGCCTAACGCGACCGAGAACTCACCTCTGGGACCATTTTCTAAAAAACGTTCCTTAAAAACGAAATTATGGTAGCACGCTACTCCTCTTCCCCACACTGCATTCAAACTGGAGAACACTCCCACACCCAACTGGATGCCACTAGGCAGAGCCCGAAAAGCTGGTACCGGTTCTCCATAAGTCCAAATGCCGAATGGGGAAGATCGGTGTTGATACTACCATAACCAGAGAATAACAAACTGAAGAGAGAGAATTAAAAAAGAGTGAAACAAAGAATAAAGGATAGACAACTAAAATGAGAAGAAGAAAGATCGCTCAGGAATCCGGGGTCGCAAAACCTGTGAATACCTAAAGAAGGTATCCCCCTGGGAGACGCAAATTGGATAGAAATCAGTTTATTTCTCCCGAAACTGTAGATGAATCTGCTGTTGATGTCAATGATTTCATAATGTTGCTCTCAGACCCAAAATTATTTCTTGAAAATTCCAGGCTCAATCTTACTCAGAAATACTTTGGAATTTCATTTGCAAATTTTAATGTGCGCTGATTTTTTTGTACTTAAGTAATAACTTCAACTAAATTGCAATTGTTCCTGTATTAATCTGTTATTATTTTCAAAATATAATTAATTTTTTGTTTTTGTTTCAAAATTTATATTACTATGTTATTTTGCGGGTGAAGGGGCAACAAAAAAGAATTAGATTAATGAAAAATAGATTTATATTGTATTTTAGATAATACCTAATAGTGGTCCACTGTACCCTGGTGGGGGGTAGACCAGTGTATATAATTTTTTTTTTTTTTTTTTTGAAAAATGTATTGAAGACTATGTTGTGAGAAAATTATGATGGATGTAAGAAGGTTTAAGGAATATTCAAAAATATTTTCATACAGATCGGTCAGTCTGTTAAAGAGAAAAAAAATGTTAACTGAAAAAGTGGTCCACTGTCTACCGGTCTCCCCTACATATAAATACATGTATATATCACTGGCACCCGGCTAACCAAAAAGTACCAAAAAAAATATATATACCATTAGAAAGGGAAAAGTACATTGAATAAGTGGGTACTTTTTCTTTTTTTTGTATTTTCGTCCTGGAAGTGGATGCAACAGTTTCAAATTGCAGAAAAATGGAAAACTTGAAAATTGATGCGAATCAAGGTCCAATAGAAACGTTTTTTGAAATAGTAAACATTATTTTTTTTAAAATAAAAAATACCGTTGGAACCAGGAAGGTAAGACAAAAAATTTCCTGTTTTTAAATTTTTTTTCCTTGTAACTCTATGGGGTATCTGGTGATCGTGATTTCAAAATGAAGAAAAAAGTCAAATGTTTAACTTTTGTCTGCATGAACTGCAGAATGTACAGAGATGGGCAGGCACAATTGGCAGAATGAAGGAAGCTCACCATTTTTAGATGTTCATTATGGTTATAAATTAATATCTCAGCTAATTATAAAAAATAAAGAATTTGAGACTCATGTATAGGTCAAAATTAACATTTTTACTCAATGGCCACTTGCCAGTACACTGATTTTTTTCACTGGCTGTTTTTTTAACCACTGGCCAGTAACAAAGTTATGAACACTTCGTACAAAATTGTGTTTTTTCTTACTATCAACATTCTAGTTTAACTAATAACTTTTACTTACCATTCGATAGGATTACACTCAACAACAAAACAAAATGGAATTACATCTAACAGAAAAATGTAACCAAGAAATTTCTGCAGTCAAAATAACCATATTGAAAAACAAGAGCTTGGAAATCTGCGTTAACAGGGGTAGGGGGGGGGGGGTAAACCCAAATTAAATCCTAAAATCTGCATAAACGGAGGCTTCCATATTTCACTTAGAAAATGACTTTCAAAATAAAAATTTATTAAATAATAATAATAAAAAGCTACATAAAGAATACAAAAAAGTACTCTGAATCCACGTTAATGGGAGGCATAAGATTTCTGAAACTTAAAGTAACTTTCAAAATTTGAATATATTATGTAATCAAATAGAAACTTAAAAATACGCATTAATAACTATATTGAAAAACAAGAATTCGGAAATCCACATTAACAGGGTCCCCAAAACCCAACTTAAATCCTAAAATCCGCGTAAACGGAGGCTTCCAAATCTCACTTAGAAAAAAACTTTCAAAATTAAAATTTATCAAAGAATAATAATATAAAGCTACATAAAGAATAGAAAACAGTACTCTGAAATCACATTAACTGGGTGGCATAATATCGAGGATTTCTGGAATTTGAATTAAAATAACATTCAAAATTTGAATATATTATGTAATCAAACAAAAACTTAAAAATATGCATTAATTATTATACTAAAAACAGGAACCTTGAAAATCCGCGTTAACAAAGGCTTCCGAAACCCAATTTAAAAAATAAGCATACCAAATTATTTATTACCAAAGAATTATTAAAAAGAAACAGAAAAATACTCACACTGTTAGCACGTGTGAACTTACATCCATATTTAAAGCACAAAATATCACTTTGAATTTAAATCTTATTTCATCTATCATTATATTAAATTTTACTGAACTATTTCAGTGTCACTCAGTATATTTTGGAGCTGACAATCTTTTACCATCTTTATTTTGACAGTTTTAAAATTTCAGGGCACTAATTTTATAAAATATCAGGACAGTAAAAAAAAAAAAAGGCCTTACTTTATTAAATAAGTAACAATTGTGTATTTTAACGTTGGCTGCAATTAGTATATGATATTAGAAAAAAAATGTAGTTATGAATCTGTGAGGTTAATCCATACTTCTATTAAATAGGTACCCAAAATTTGAAGTTATTCGGATAATTTTATTCAAGGAAAATATAAATTAAATTAAAGGGGAGGATTGTTCCTCCCCCCTAATATTTAACCTATAAACCCCTTATATTAATGGAGGTAATCCATCCTTCTAATAAAATGGTACCCAAAATTTGAAACTAATTGTTAATTCTAGCCAAGAAAGATCTAGTTCAAGCTGAACTTCTTCCCTTACACTTGACCTACGAACCCTAACATTGTTGAGTTGAGGTTAGTCTATCCTTCTAATAAATTGGTACCCAAAACTTGAAGGAAAACAGATTATTCTAAGCAAAAGTATATGTGTTTAAGGTTGGCTTGCCAACCCCCTTTTTACTTGATCTACAACCCACTAAAACTAATCAGCAAAATAATCAGCTTCCAGTAGCAAGTAGAAATTTTTTTATATAGCAAACTTAAGCGAATTTGCACAGGAACATGGGTCTTGCACAATGCAGATTCATCCAAATTTTAGATGTTTTTAGCAGATTTTGTCAATTGGCACACTTCAAATCAATTTGCATAGGAATGAGAGCCCTGGGTGTAAAATTAAATACACTAAAAAGGTAAAATTGACTTGGAATAGCCCCCCAAAGTCATTTCTGTCATAAATGGAATTAATCATATTGTATATTAAAACTCACATAGGAAGAAATTTTCAGGATTAAACATTAAAATTAAGGACATTTCAGGACTTAATTTTTTATTTCAGGACAAAGTATGACCCCTGTTTATATTACTTCATAGTGCGTAGTTGCATACGAAATTCCTTATTGTAAGCCCTGATTAATCTTGGCAATTACCCCCCCCCCTCCCCCCTCCTCTGAGAGAGAGGTTCATGACCTTTGAATCAACTAAGAGTTAGTTATCTACTTTCATTTTTTATGTTCGGGAGAATCGTCGATCTGGACTCCGTAAATTTGGAACGGACTTTACTTCATAAAAAAAAAATCTTTAGACAAACTCAGCCTGTCTAAATTTGTGTAATTTCATTGTATTTTGATTTAAAATCAATTCACGCTGTGCCAAAAATATTCTACTGCATGGCATACATAGGTTCGCCCCTGATCTAGGATTTGGAATGAAAGATATAGGATGTTTTGATGTTTATGCAAAATTATTGTTTCCAAGGGATTTCCATAAACTGCCGTCTTTCAAATTCTGATTGAACTTTGTTCTTGATTGGATCTGATTCTTAATTTGATTAATCTAAAAATAAATTTGAAATCAGAAAAAAATGCACGACTATTATTCCACAAATCCGATCAAATGGGTGTTGCTTTGATGTCCAACCAGTTATCCAGAATATATCTGGTCCTGATCATTCTGGATAAACTGTTCTATACTGTAATAAATTAAAGTTTTTATAAAACTTTAAAAATAAAGAGTTATTTTGTTGTGTGTTTCAAAAGTTTCATGTCAGATTTGGTTTAAAGTGTAGTAAGTAAAGTTGAAATATAAGTCTATAACAAAGTAAATAATATTTTGTGTTCGAATCCAGAAAAATAATGTTTGAGGTTTTAGATTGGGCTCAACTGGGGTAGGATTCTAATTAAGCTTAAAACATTCAAGATTTGCTGACCTAATTCATATTTAATAGATATTTTAAATTAAACATTTTTGTTTAATTACTCTTATTTGATAATCCTATTATTAAATTGTATTTATAATGTTTCTTTTTTCCAGAAAATTTGTCTTTGTGTCAGGAGGAGAATGTTACAAAAAGCCCTGAGGTAGAGTCTTTATTTTATATTATAACACTGTGTAAAAGAAAATTTAATTTTTGTATTAAGTCAATGTAATTAGGTCTTTTTAAATTAACTAGACAGTTGTAATAAACTATAATTTAATTTTGTATAAAATAAGAAATTGAATGGAAATGTTCTATATTTCTCTTAGAACGATCCTAACATGAGTTAAAATAACATAGGATTTTTTTTTTTAATTCTCAATTTCTTTTGTTGCTTGTTACTGCGGTATGGAAGTAGTACAGTGCTTTCTCTTAATAACTCTTACATATATACCTGGTTTGTCCAACATTGGCTTTTCTTTAGGTATCACAATGTACTGCCAAAATTTTTGTGATGAATTCTCAGAAGAATATAATGCTAAATTTACTATGATTTATGCTTTTTAAAATTTTATTTTTACATGGGGCATTATGGCTTCTATTGTAATACACTTGTATGTGTATCATATCAGCATGTGGGCAACATTATTGATTACCACAACTACACTGAAATAATATAGTTTTTTTTTAATCATGTAAATAATTACATTCTTCATTGTTTATCACCAGATGTGTTTAGTGCTTACGAGCAGGGAAAACTGAGCTATGCTTGGTCAAAATTTGTTTTGAGTTCAAATATCATGACCCATGACCAAAATCATACACTAATCAAATTTTCTCGAACATGTGACCAAGCCCAATTGTCTTCTCGTGCCCGAAACCCGTAGGATATAAAATTTAGTCAAAATAGTCTGAGCCGTTTTTTAGAGAAAATTAGCTTGACCCACATTCACTTAAAAATGATCCACTAATCGGATTTTCTCGAGCATGTGATCCAGCCCAATGATTTTTTTGCGCCCAAAAACTGTGGGATGCAAAATTAAGTTAAAATTGTCTGAGCCGTTTTTAAGATAAAAATAGCTTGACCCATAATGAGCCATGACCAGAATGACCCACTTATTAAATTTCTCGAACATGTGACCTAGCCCAATAGTCTTCTCGTTCCCTAAAACTGTAGGATACTAAATTTAGTTCAAATCCTCTGAGACATTTTTAAGATAAAAATAGTTTCACCCTAATGACCCATGACCAAAATGATCCACTAATCGAATTTTCTCGAACATGTGACCTAGCCCAACTAGTCTTCTCGTGCCCGAAAACCATACGATGCAAAATTTAGACTAAATAGTCTGAAGCGTTTTTTAAATAAAATTAGCTTAACCCACAGTGACCCACTAATTGAATTTTCTCGGACATGTGACCTAGCCCAATAATTTTCTCATGCCTAAAACTCATAGGATACAAAATTCATAAAAATCGTTAAAGCCGTTTTTTAGATGCAATTAACTTGACCCGCGTTGACCCAAAAATGATCCACTAATCGAAAGTTCTCGAACCTAATAGTCTTTACGTGCCCGAAAATGGTAGGATACAAAATTTAGTCAAAATCGTTTGAACCGTTTTTTAGATACAATTAGCTTGACACTGACCCATGGTGACCCAAAATGACCCACTAATCGAATTTTCTCGAACATATGACCTAGCCCAATGGTTTTCTGGTGCCCCAAAACGGTAGGATACAAAATTTCGTCAAAATCGTTAGAGCCGTTTTTAAGATAAAATTGGCATATATAACCACACACACACACACAAGATTTGCTCGTATCCTAATCCTAATAATATTATAAATCCAATTGTGTGCAAATGTTTGGCTGAAGCCAGCGTCAAAATGGAGAATTTAATGATCTCGTATCTTTGCATATAGGTTGATTATAACTCATAAATGAACATAGGATAGATTTTATTTATGTTATTCAAATATTTTCTTTAAAAATTAAAAATTTCATTATTTTCATAGAGAATAAATGGACATTTTTCCATACAATTTAACCATTTTACTTTATCGTTGCTAGGGCTTTGATCGTTGCCAATAAATAAAAACACGGAAAAATAATTTTTCCTCAACAATTAATTTTCAATTGAACGATTTTCACGTGAAAACTGAAAATTAAAAAGAATTCAAAAGAAGATGAATTTCCAGGATATTTGAAACAAAAATATGGAGTATTTGTTATTATACATGAAGTATGAATTTCGGTTACATTAAAAAGATATTTTTCTGTCAAAAATTGCGTTATAATTAGAAGGAAAAATGAACAATAATTATATTATTAAAAATAGATTTCGCTTGGACCATGGAACTATGAAAAGGATCCTCCTCGGCTTGGACAAATATGACGTCATAAATAAAACAGATATTTTCAAATATTCGTCATAATACAAGGAGCATGAAAATCAATGTATAATGAAAGTAGATAGATAATGGACGTAATATTTAAGATGAAAAACTGAAATATTTTTTATCGATACTGATTAATAATTAGCTTGAATACCAGTTACATACAAATGTGAGCATTCCGCTAAATTTTACATCCTGATTGCCAGAAAAAGAAAATTAACAAGAATTATGCCATTAAAAAGAGATTTCTCTGAATAAAAAGTGACGCCATATTTGAAATAAAACGGGAATTTTCAAATGTGTTTTACAAGGAGTGTGAATCGATTCCTTACATTAATAATACAAGGATCAGTAAGTTTAGAAAGTAGATGAGTTTCACGCCATATTTAAAACAAAAAATTTAAATATTTTTTTTATCTTATTAAGCATGAATATCAGTTACATACAGATGAGAGTTTTTTGCCAAAAACCACACCATGATTATTAGAAAAATAAAAATAAATACGAATCTATTATATTAAAATCTGACCGCCTGTTTGTATTTCACAACTACTCCTTTCAGATTGTCGAACGCAACACGATTTATTTAACACTGGTACACTGGTTATCATTGATCCGAGAATGTCATAAACTCTCAGAATTTAAAAAATGATTTAAATTCCGAGATATTATTATTTTTTTTTTTTGTAAATTTTAACGAAGTTTTTCTAAAATGGGAACTAAATTATTCCAATTTTGTGGATACAAAAGAAGAAATAAAACAGATTAATATATTTTTTTTCTCCTTAAAACTGAAAAAAAGAATTTATTTTCAATTTGAATAGATGGTGAAAGAAAAAAAAAATCTTGATTACAGTAAAATTTTTGAAAAATAAAAACGTATTTTCACACATTCAAACTTCATTAATTAATTTATTCTGGAGAACAAAAATCGTCTGTCAACATATTTCCATTTAAAAATAAAGATTTTTTTTCAGTTATAGATTAAATCAAGGAGGCAAATTTAAGCTCCTTGCATTTAGGTCTACAATTATTGCTCCCTATTCACAAGAATTGAATTTAATGAAAAAGAATATACTATTTCCATTATCTTTGAAGGATGGCTATTAGAACGTTTCACAAAGGCATTAAAAGTAAAATGGTTTGCCAGGTAAACTTGACATATGTTTTTACACAATTCGCCGATTTCCACGATTTTATTTGGCCCGCCTTTTTTCATTGGTTGCAGTTTCCTTTTTGTGATTATTTGTCACAAAATTTCACTTTTTTAAAACTTAGTTATGTCAAGGCCTCTATAATATATAAATACTGTATATTCTCCTATGGAATGTGATAAAGAGTTAGTTGATTATTTATGTTTCTAACTATCGGGAATGAAATATTTTGCTTATTAATGCATTTCTTCTTCTTTTAATGATACGTGAACGAAGTCACGGGTAACAGCTAGTTAGAATATATGATGTTCACTAAAAGATTGGGAAGGCTTGATATGTACTGTCTAATCAAGCTTTGGTTGTTTGTGGGATTTTTTTTTATATAGTGCTTATGACTACACATGGATTTTGGTTCAACTTTATGTCTGGTATATCTGATGATATTTGATGAACACTAATAACTTACGATGGCAATATTTTACCAGATTATGATTATGCGAGAGGAAATTGTGGCACTTTGTGATAACCTGCTCAGCAATCAATATGTTAATACTATCCATTGTTTAAGTAAATGTTCTGATATATATCAGTGCAATTTAGTAATATTAAAAATATTTGTGTGTGGTGGTCATAAAAGTTAAAAGGGAGGAAAAAATAAAACATTTTTATTGAACATTAACATAATTAAAACAAACTATAAATTAAAACTGACACCACTTGATTGACTTGGTTGATTTTAACTCTTATTGCTGTCATTAAAAACATGTTTTGGTGTAACTTTTTAGAAATAATTGTAATTATAGTAAAATGTTATTATTAATACTCATCAAACATTTGCTTCCAACGTAAATTTCGTTTAATAAATATGAGTTACTTTAATACTACATATATAAAAAAACAAATCTCGACGTTTCGGTTAATCTTTATAACCATCATCAGGAGAAAAAACTTTCATAAATATGAACAGCTTAAAATTAAAAATGTGTTACATGATTGAGTCACAATTAACACATTTTTAATTTTTTGCTGTTCATATTTATGAAAGTTTTTTCTCCTGATGATGGTTATAAAGATTAACCGAAACGTCGAGATTTGTTTTTTTATATATGTAGTTTTAAAGTAACTCATATTTATTAAACGAAATTTATGTTGGAAGCAAATGTTTGATGAGTATTTATATGTGCAACGTAAAGTCCTTATTAATTATGTTATTATTATTTTTTGTTTTTACAGAGCATTTAAAAAAAAAAAATGCATAAAGTAAGTTGTTGTTCTGTGAAATGTACTGTAAAATGCAGATTGCACCAAGTGTGCTCAAATTAAAAAGACTCACTTCTTCCATATCAGTAGGCAGAAGTGCTGTAGTCATAAAATAACTACAGGTATACGCTACAGGCAGAGAGCAGTGTTGAATTCATACACTTTTCTGTGAGAGATTTATTTGGTTGGGAGGGGGGGGGGGAATTCCACTTTTTGAGCATTGAAAGCATAAAATCTCAAATCTTCCTTGGGGGGGACATTTGAATTTCAATGCTCCGGGGGGAGGGGGGATGTCTCCCTCGGGCCACCCCTTGAATTCAACACTGCCAGAGAGTATATGCTATAAACTTTATGGGATAAACAGAGTGTACCTTAATTTCTGGCGTATAATCTACAGATCAAACAATCATGTTATGAACCAGAAATTTTTTTCAATAATTAAAGTCAAATATGTACAGCAATTTAGTATGTTATGTTTTATAAAATAAAATTTCTGTGTCGAAACATGATTGTTTGATCCTCAGATTATAGGCCGGAAATTACGGTATATACGGAGGTTCTTAAAAATATCCAGTAAGTATATGGTGTAGTATACTACCATATGTATACCCTCCAGCTCCACTACATCCCTGCTAGACAGCTTATGTAAATAAAATCTATATTCAGCTTGTTTAAAAATGATTTGAGTGATTTTAACTCATTATATTTTATTAATAAATTGTCAGAATAAAATATAATTTCACTCATATGTGATATGAAAATTTAATTAGCAATGGTTATTGTAAAGTTAACTTACAAATATTTAATGTGAGCATCCTTTGTTATTCTGCATTTGTCAATTCTATCTCCATCAAGACTCATTGCAGCATTTTTCTCATAATTCATTTGCACCACAGCACTAATGCAATCTTGCAACACACATATTGGGGGGAAAAGGGGTTTCTAGACTATAGATGTCCTTTACATATCCCACAGAAAAAAATTATGTCTGTGAAAACACGCTGAAACAAATCTGAATGGAGTTGTTGAGTTCAGAATAGTATTACAAAGAGAAACATTTGTGAGTTAGCACCACAATAACTATTACCACTTAAACTTGAACATTATATTACATATGAAATTGTTTCTTATTTTGACAATTTAGGAATAAAATATGATGAATTGAGATCATTCCCATCATTTTTAAAAGACTGTAATGTAAAGTTAGTATGTGGACTTGAGTGTCTAATTTCACTTTTTCTGTTGGACAAGCAAATTTTTAATACCCCCTCTTTAAAAAATGACAGAATCAAGTGACTATAAGTTCATGTATCATGTTTATGATGATAATAGCTCCTTTAACAGGATTTAATTTTATTTTTCTTCTCTTTATAAAAGTAAAATTTTTATCAGATAGTAAAATAATTTATCAGAAATTATAGTATGATATTCAGAGTTTCCCTCAGACAGTTTCAAGAGAGTGTTTGCTTTAAAAAATAGCACCCTTCTAGCCCTTCCATCTGAAAATAGTACTCTTCTTGCCTCTCAGTCAAAATTTGTGCCCTTTTAGCTTTTTGTATTAAAAAATGTCCTTGCATAACAAAAATTGACTCATTGTAGTCCATTGAAAAGAGCGTCTAGACTTTTAAATAATAAAAATGCCTTAAAAAACACCTTTAAGAATTTAAAAAGTGTCCAAGAACTTAAGAAGTGTAAAAAGTGTGATTTTTCTAGTCAGCAGCATCCTGCTCATTTATATAATATTTATCACATAACATTATACTGCATGTGGCTACTTGTTGAGTTTCATTCGAGTGAAATTCTGTAGAAAAGAAATTTCATTACAAAGTCATTTTTAACCTCCCCTTGCAAAAATCCTTATAAACAAAAAGCCATTCATTATTGTGAATAAATATTGACTGTCCCTAAGTGTTCATTCTAACAGATCTCCATTTTATACAATAGAACAGGACCTATTACTAAAATAAATCAATTTAAACAAGATGATAGATATGAGAATACTAATTATGTTTAATATTTTTGGAAAGAGAACGCACATTTTCAGTTTATTATTTTTTAAATATGAATGGAAACTGATATGTAAAGAAAAGGTTCACTTTATCAGGAAATTGTTAAATAGCTTTTATGTGCTCTACTGAGAAAAATGTTGATTTGATTTGTGTGGTATTTTATTTAAAAAATATATTTAAGTGATTAGTATTCTAAACTATAACTGTTGAATCAATCTGATTTTTAGTGGAAAATGATTTATAATAATAATAATAATTTTTTTTTGCATATTGTAGTATAAACAATAATTTTTTTTTTTTTTTTTTTTTTTTTTCAGGAACATCATGTTGAAGAGCATCCTGATTATGTTTATGATAAAACATATCAAATGTATTATAGTTTGTCAACAGGATATTATTATGATGATGTAAGTTCAAACTATTTATATATGAATTGATTGAACTTTTGTATCAATAAAGTTAATAATTTTATTTTAAGCCATCAACCACTTTTGCTAACTAGATGACTGTCACTAAATGTTGTGATTTCATTTAGAATCACTGTTGGATAAATTATTTTGTGGTTTCTATTTTGTGTTGAAGCTCCTCATCCGCAGATTTACATGTCAGAAGTAAAATCAATGTGGTACTTTTCCACTATTGGGACTGTTACATACTAACACCTAAAAGTAACAAATTTAAACTATCAAAGTCTACCCGACTCTGACGTTTCAGATATCATAAATAAATTCCCCTCATTTTTCCATCCAGAGATAAGTGAGATGCTATCCAGCCACATTTAAATGTATTTTTGAAGAATTAAACTTCTTACCTGGGTAGTTCACTTTCCGTGTCCACTAAATTAATTCTTGTCATCTTCATAATCCAGTGAAATTCATTTTTTGGGGTAAAGAACTTCGTATTTATTATTCAAAGGCACAAGAGAACATACTTCTTACAAATCCAGAATGGTACTGAATCTTTTCATAAAGATCCACAGTTAACAAAAATTACATCATCAACCATAATTACCACATCCTGTGAATATAATACTTATAATTTCCCAATTATAACACATTAAATCACCAAAAATCGTTATAAAAGTAATAAATCTCCATTATGAGGAATATAATCAATTATATGTTTTATAAAGTAAACAAATTGGGGTTTTTTCATGCTTGATTATTTAGAAATTGAAAGTATAAACAATTAATGATTATCATTTAGAGAAAGTTGGCAATACCCCAAAATATCATGAATGAAAATTATATTTTACTGAAAAAAGAGGAAAGAATGATGCATTAGCACAAAAATTATAAAAATAAAATAAAAGATGATTGCACTTCACAGATGTAAAGATGCCTTGATATAATAAATAGTTTCTTGATTAGATTAATGTTCTAACATCCTCCCACCTTTTGATTTAGTGGGAGGTAAATCAAAATCTGGTTAAACATCTGGGATAGAGTCCTTAGCACAAGAAGAAAGTTCCAGAGGATAAAGTTTTCTGACTGGTCGAATTACATAACCATTGGCAGTTTTCAATTTAACTGCTCTTACTCGGCCATCTCTACTGGGGCAGAGTTCTTCAACTTTAGCAATTGGCCAGTTCTGTCTCTTTACGTTTTCAGAACCCATCATCACGACGTCGCCGATCTTTATAGTGCAGTCGTCAGTTGTAGCCTTTTGAACTAACTGTCCGAGATACTCCTTGCGGAATCTACTTCTTAACTGATCTTGAAGTTCTTTGCAGTATCGTTGTCGTTTCAGAAGTTTATCTCGATGTAGAGCATCTAAATCGGGTGTCCCAAACTCCTTACTGTCATGGAGGAACATCGAGGGTGTCAGCGGTGAAAGTTCCTCGGAATCGTTGGAGATATAAGTAAGGGGACGGTTATTGATAACCGCTTCAATATCGCATATGATCGTGAGCAGCTCTTCATATGTCACAGCTGCACGTCCTAGAACCCTGACCAATAGCTCCTTAGTGGTTCGAATTAGTCTCTCCCACCATCCACCCCACCACGCTGCAGTGGGAGGTATGAATTTCCATTTGATCGGGGTTAGCATATGGTGAGTGACGATTCTTTCCCAATTCACCTTTTTTAGTGCTGCTGATGTACCGACGAAATTTGTCCCATTATCAGTGTAGACCATGGAAGGACGGCCTCTCCTTGCTATAAATCGTCTCAAAGCTAACAGAAAATTCTCTGTACTAATAGCTGTGACTAGTTCGAGATGTATTGCACGGTACACTCCACATGTAAATAACACTACTCAGGTTTTGGTCTTGTTTCTGAGAATCAGAGGGCCACACAAATCAATCCCCGTAATTTCAAATACTCCTGCATCTCTAACTCTGTCTAGAGGCAACTGAATTGGAGCAGTAGATGGGGCCTTCGCTTTGAATCGTTTGCAACGTATACATTTGTTAAGAATTGTACGTATAGTATGCCTGCTAGAGATTATCCAATATTGCTCTCGTACTATTGTCATCAATGTTTGAATGCCCGCATGGGAGTTGAAGTGATATTCCAAGATAAGGAGGTTTACAAGATAATGTTTTGAAGGCAGAAGAATGGGATATTTAAATGAATAATTATCTTCTCTTTCAATTATACTAGTTTTTACTCGAATCAGGCCACTCTGATCTCTGATCACTCTTAAGCCAGCTATAGAATCTGTGGTGTTTGGTAAGCTCTCTCTCTGGATAAGAAAACAAAGGGTATGAACAGACTCCTGTACTTCCGAAGCAGAGAGTAATTTATCTTTGCTTACTTCCCTCTTTCGGGAATTTTTAATAAACCTATAAATCCAGGCTAAAATTCTGACTACTCTAGAAAATTTCGAAAATTTCTCATACCATTTAGTCTCGTTAACATTTACACTGGTAATAACTAAAGTGGCACTTTTCTTACGTTCCGAATTAACTAGGTTTTCATCCGGATTGATCTCAAGAATTGGCCAGCTATCCCTTGGACCTTTTAACCAATGGGGTTCCTCCCACCAAGATGAATTTATAATTTGCTGTGGAGTGCATCCCCGGGAGGGTAAATCTGCAGGATTTAATTGGCCCGACACATGAAACCATTGACCTGAAACTGTGAGAGAGCAAATTTCTTTCACCCTATTACCTACAAACGTCCCCCACTGCTCATTTTTCTTTATCCACAATAAAGCAGTAGTAGAATCTGACCAATAATAAGTCTTAATTTCTCCGAGAGACATTGTCTCTACAACATATTTAGAAAGGCGAGAACCTAAAACGCATGCCATTAGTTCTAACCTAGGAATTGTCATTCTTTTTAGAGGTGCAACACGAGTTTTTGCCATGACAAACCGCACATAAATTTCATTCTCTTCTTCACATCTCAAGAAAATTACGCTAGCATACGCCTGTTGACTCGCATCGCAAAAGACATGCAAAGACCATGAATTTTGGTCGCCAAAACCTATTCGTCGAGGTAATTTAAATTCAGACATGACTTGTAACTCATTGTACCATTTTTTGAACTTTAACTGAATTTTCTCTGCCAAAGGGCTATCCCAGTCCGATTTTGTCACCCACATTTCCTGAATCAGTAATTTAGCTGGGAGCAAAACAGGCGCAAAAAATCCTAACGGATCAAAAATCCCCTGTGTCAAGGAAAAAATTTCTCTTTTTGATAAATTTTCTGAAATTGGTGTTAGTTTCACGTGAATTGCTAAGCAATCGCTTTGTCTATTCCATAAAATGCCTAAAACGGTAATCGGTTCTTTGGATGTAGAATCGCTGTTTGAATCATTTATTACTATGTTTGCACAACTTTCCAGTGGGCCAAATTTCCACATACGCAAGTCCATTTTTGCTTGCGCTAATATTTTCACTGAACTATTAATAAAATTGTTTAATTCTACTTCGCTATCTACAGACGTCACACAATTGTCGATGTAGAATGATTTGTTAAGCTTTTGCGCAACAGAGTTTTGTTCTAACGGCACATTGGATAAATGAAACGAAATAACAGCTCCGAGGAGCCAAGGACTTGATGTAATTCCAAAGACGACTCTAGCATGGCGGTTTATTTTAATAACATTATTTTTCTCCCACCATAGAAACCTAAGATAATTTCGATCTTCCTTCTTTATTTCTATCTGCAAAAATGCTCGCCTGATATCGGATGTGACTCCAATACTTTTTTCACGAAATCTCAATAATATGGAAGGTATTTCCTCTATTAAATTTGGACCCCTTATTAAGCAATCATTTAAAGATAGGGATTTATTGACCTTACATGACGCATCAAAAACTGGCCTAATTTTTGTTGTTTCGCTATCCAGTTTAAATACTGGATGATGCAGAAGATAGTGCCCTTGAATTTCTAACTCTTCATTCGGCACTGCCTCAATAACCCCCTCCTGAAGCCACTCTTTAAAAATTGTATCATATTCTTCAAATTTGTTCAAAAATTTAAGCCCCTTTGTTACATTAAAGAGCCTTTTTTCGGCAGCGTGACGATTGGACGGTAACTCGAAATTATTTTCCATCCAAGGTAAGCCTACACAATAACGGCCATTGTCGCTTTTTCTAAGAGAACTCAAAAAATGTTCTCTGGCGAGGTCTTCCTCAGCAGCCTTCGTGAAACTGCTAATGGATCTACTATTCCAATCGTTTCTAAACGCCAAAGATCGGAAATATTAAAGTCCTTAATAGCCAAACTACACAAAACCGAGGTATTTTCATTTTTCTCTCGGAAATCCTCAAATTTTCCGCAAACAGTCCATCCCAATTTTGTATCAATTGCTGTCAGACCTCCTCGAAGTTGCCTTACCTGCCCAGTAAGTATCTTCCCATATACATCGCTACCAATTAACATCTCAATTTTTGGACATTCTGATCCCAAATCCGATAACCAAATTTTGTGACGGCTTAACTTTCTCATTAAATGTCCTTAGTCACACGAGGTATGTTTCCACAAATTGTCTCCTGATCTAAAAATTCAAATTCAAGTTCTGATGCTTTACGTCGATCCAAGGAATACAATTTTATGCGGTACTTATTATGCAGTTTAGGATCGGTCCTAGTTCCGCCAAACAATGTATGAGTAATATTTTCTTTTGAAACCGCTGGAAATCCCAATTCTTGAGCTGTTGATTTTAAGACATACGATTTTTGCGAACCACAGTCTAACAACGCCCTTATACTTCTCTCTCCGGCAACTCTCACCTGTAGGGTCATCAGAGCTACCTCTGCAGTGCACACCTGTCCCGCAGTGGTAGCCTGTAAATTTTCGGTAGTGGTCTTTACCCTTTCCTTTTGACTTATTAACTCGGGGCAAAGAAGCTCAAAGTGGGCTTTGGAACACACCAGACACTTAACAAAATTCTTACAGACATTCTGCCTGTGCCTGACGCGTAAACATTTCAGACAGCAATTTTTTTCTTTTATTTTTCCAACTCTCTCTTTCAGGGATAGTGCTCTCGCAGCAAAACAGTCTTTACTCTCATGGGATTTATTACAAAATAGACAGCTAACTTCTTTTCCTGCAAATAAACTAGCCGCCGTGGGAACCCGGGTATCCTTTTTCCTCCACTTTTCCTTGTGATTATCTCTTATAGGGGTAGCCTCAAAACCCGACCTAGCTAATTATAGGCGTTCCTCACCTTCAACTTCCTTTTTTAGGAATTTCATAAGTAACTTTAAATTGGATTGGGTTGTCACATCCTTTTCATCCCCACCTAAAACTGAGTACCTCTGCCATGCCTTCAAGACATCTTCTGGAAGACTTGACTCTACCATGGGATATAACCATGCTGAATTATTCTCCATATTCAAACCCATGGACTCCAATGACCTTAAATACGCCTCCACTTTCATAAATAAATCAGGAAGCGGTAACCTGCCTTTACTAGAGCTACGGACATTGGCGATTATTAATTAAAAAAATTCCCTCACGTAAACTTTCGTCAAAACATCCTCTCTCCCAAACCTTTCTTGAAATGCATTAACGGCCTTTGAATAATTTTCTGAAGTCAAGGGATAGCTTTCCAAAAGTTCCCTGGCCCTAGTACCGTACTGTACAGATTGTATTAAATATTGAAACTTATCACAATCATCTAACTCACTATCTTCATGGATCTTTTTAAATTGCGACCAGAAAGACAAATAATTAATTAAAAAACCGTCGTAAGGTTTTATACTTAATTTAGGCAATTTGTAATGTTTAGTTTGGGTAACTGTACTGACAGGCTCGAATTGATGAGAAATATTTTGCACTGACGAATTCAGACATTCATAAACATTTCGTTTAACAGATATATATTCGTCCGAATATTTCTCATTATCCTCTATCAAGGCATATATTGTATGTTCAGTACTTTCTCCAACTTCTGACGTTAAATCTACAATAGTGTCATCATATACCTTTAATTTATTCATTAATTCATCTAATTTCGTTGTTGTATCGAGAACAACGCCTTTATTAATTTCAGTCTTTTCTAGTTCCGATTTTAAACTATTCAAAGTCTTTGTGAAAGACGTTCTCAGCGCCGCACGCTCCTTTTTCTGTTTTTCAATCTTACTCATATTTATCTTTATTCTTTCAAATTTAATTCTCAATAAAACAAAAACGAAAATTAAATTCTAAAGCATATATGAAAGTAAGCAAATTATGAAAAACGATAAACAATGAATTCAGTAATCAAAGTTAAATCTAAAAAATAAACAAGCAAACATCTTAAAATTTATCTAATCAAAACTAGAAAATATAATGAGTCGAAAAAAATTGATTGATCCTATCAGCGGACGCCACTTTTGTTACATACTAACACCTAAAAGCAACAAATTTAAACTATCAAAGTCTACCCGACTCTGACGTTTCAGATATCATAAATAAATTCCCCTCATTTTTCCATCCAGAGATAAGTGAGATGCTATCCGGCCACATTTAAATGTATTTTTGAAGAATTAAACTTCTTACCTGGGTAGTTCACTTTCCGTGTCCACTAAATTAATTCTTGTCATCTTCATAATCCAGTGAAATTCATTTTTTGGGGAAAAGAACTTCGTATTTATTATTCAAAGGCACAAGAGAACATACTTCTTACAAATCCAGAATGGTACTGAATCTTTTCATAAAGATCCACAGTTAACAAAAATTACATCATCAACCATAATTACCACATCCTGTGAATATAATACTTATAATTTCCCAATTATAACACATTAAATCACCAAAAATCGTTATAAAAGTAATAAATCTCCATTATGAGGAATATAATCAATTATATGTTTTATAAAGTAAACAAATTGGGGTTTTTTCATGCTTGATTATTTAGAAATTGAAAGTATAAACAATTAATGATTATCATTTAGAGAAAGTTGGCAATACCCCAAAATATCATGAATGAAAATTATATTTTACTGAAAAAAGAGGAAAGAATGATGCATTAGTACAAAAATTATAAAAATAAAATAAAAGATGATTGCACTTCACAGATGTAAAGATGCCTTGATATAATAAATAGTTTCTTGATTAGATTAATGTTCTGACAGGGACCTTGACGTTTTGTTTTAAATGATTGGCACATGTAAAAAATTTTCTTTTGCTTGGATTTCTCAGCAAAATCAACCCGAGATAATATTAAATGTCATAAAAGTAAATAAATAAATTTTTGAAATATAATGTGCAAATTTGAAAAGACCCCCCCCCCCCCCGCCCCCCCCTCTGTTTTTTCCCCGCATAGAAATTGAGTTTTACTTTTAAGAAGCAAATATATTTTTAATGCATTTGAAGAATATGACTGTGTAAAATCATTTTAAAAATGCATTTTTAACCGTCTTTAATTACTGAGGTGTGCATAGTTTTTTCCAATCTATTTTATAGAAATCTGGTCTGATGTATGAGCCTCAAAGTGGTACTTATTTAAAATACAACTATGATAAAGAAGAATATGAAAAAGTTCCATTTTCTGAAGGTGCTAATGACAATGTGAATGAAGATAAAAAAGCAAGTAGTTATATTTGCCAAACAGTGGTTGATCAGGTGAGTAACCTGAAGTTAAATGACGAAACAGTTGAAAAGTTTGAAAGTGAGGTAAGCATTTAGTACTTATTCAAAATTATTATAATAAAAAGTGTTTCAATTAAAGTATAAGTGAAGGAAATGTTCTTTTTAGTAAATTTCAGACATATCTAAAAATACTAAGGGAGTAATGGTAACAAAATTAAAAAATAATTCTGTGTGTAAAGGGTTAATCTTGTGTGCATATATTAAATCCTCCCTTTATTCAAGCTATAGCTACACTATATGGACAAATGTCACTGAACACTTATGATTTTAAATGTTTAGTCAAATAATTAGAAAAAATACTTCATAAATTATTCTGAAACTTCAGTAATATAAGAAGCATGTTTGACGTCATATTTTCCTGCAAAGGTTTAATTACAAGGGTAATTAGGGGACCAACAAGTTGAATTAAAAATGATAATATTTGTGATCAGCCTGTAAAATTAATTGCTTAAAATGATCTGTAGCTGTAGCACAGGACTATGTAGATCTTTTACAACATTTGTGTTCATTTGTATAAGAATAGCACATATATGCATGGAGATTTTAAAAAACTGAAGAAATTCCTGCATGTCTTTTGTTTGTAGCATACAAGGTTTTAAATCAAATTTAATGCCACCTTCAGAAAATTTGTCAAAGTACAGTAAAAACAATATACTACAATTAGAATATAAGTATACTAAATATTTAATGAGGTATGAAATAATTTTTAACTGCCTATGTGTAAAAGATAAAATAATTTTTCATAACATAGTAGTCATAGAGTAAATAGGACAACTCATATAAAAGGGCTAGTCAAATATTGTGAAAATTAAAAAGGATATTCGTGATATACTGAACTGAATTTCAGTTGCTTTCTAAAAGTAGCTGAATGATAAGATATTTTCAACAAATTGTCATTTGTCATTTTTTATTCATGGTTTAGTTCTAGTTAGAAGATCAGAATGAACCCATTCCAATAATAATAATAATAATAAAAAAACATCAAAATCAAAGCATCTGTTCCAAAACTTCACATGGAATTAAGTTAAATACTGCCTCTTTTGCTGGAAGTCAGTTAATAAAAAATGACAATTTGTTAAAAAATCCCTTATGATGCAGCTACTTTTAGAAAACAACTGAAATTCAACTCACTATATTGCAAATATATTCCTGAATTTTCATGATATTCGACTGGCCTTTTTATGTGAGTTGCCCTATGTTGAGTTGACTACTAAATTATACATTTTTTTTTTTTCATCTTTTGTGCATGCACAGTTAAAAACTATTTCATACAAATATGCACATTTTATCAAATATTTAATATATTTATTACTTGTAGTATATTTTTTCTACTGTACTTTGTTAAGTTTCCTGAAACTGGCATTAAATTTGGTTCAAAATCTTGCATACTATAAGCAAAAAACATGCAGAAATTTCTGAAATGAACATAAATGTTGCAAAAGATCCACATTGTATTGGGCAACAGCTTTTAATATCTTTTCGAGCATTGTATTTTACAGAGTAATTGCAGATATTATTATTTTTTATTAAATTTCTTGTTCGTTCCCTAATTGCCCTCATGATCAAACCTTCACCAGGGCCTGATCATCTGTATGTGGGGACCGGGGCACACAGGCCATGTTAGGTCCCGACTTTCACAAGAAAATTCATGCATTATAAACATGACATACAGCTTTACGAGCATTTTTAAATTTAAACCACAGCTTTATAAAAAGACTATATTGTAGACACATGTAAAAATGCATTAAAAATTATATGAAGGTAATATCTTCTGCACTATATGTTATTTAGAGTGAATAAATCTTTAAGGTATTGAATGAAACATGTTTGATGTAATATCAGTTCTTCTCCAAATTTCGAAGCTTACATTACAATTTATTGTCGTTAGTTAAGCACGATGAGATAGTTTAGTTTACATGACGGGAATTTTTTTTTTTCTATAAATATAAATGGAATTTTGTATTTCCAGAGTGTGTGCAAAATGCATTTTGGGGCCCTCTGAAAATGGTGGTTCGGGCACATGTGCCCCTGTTATAATCAGGCTCTGACCTTCACTGAAAAATATGAGCTTAAACATATTTTTTATTTATTCCCGAAGTTCCAGAAAAATTCGTCAAGTACTGCTCTAGCTATTCGACTAAATGTTTGAAATCAAAAGTATCTGGTGACTTTTGGTCATATAGTGTATCTTATATCAATTAGCATTTGTGACAAATCAAAACTTAGAGAACTTTCATTACTTATTTAGACATTTCTTGTGTGTTGTACTGTATATTATAATTTTTTTCTTTTCCTTTTCCTATTTCAAGATATAAAATCTGCAGTGTTAATTACTATCTGTTTTAGTATATGTAAAATGACTACAGATAAGACAAGAGATTCAGTTTTGGAAAATATTTTGTGGTTTTAGACTGTATCCTTCAAATTATCTTCTTTCCCAAATTTTCAACTGTGTCTTCTATGAACGAGTTTAAATTTGTGACTGCCATCTGTTATGATGCCATACCATTTCTGCATTTAAAATTAATGTTTTCAATAATGTAATTATTTAAATTAATTATTTAATCATAATTAATCTATATTTAAATGATTTAATAATATTAATCAACAGTCAAATTAATTATTTAATAGTAATTATTTAGACAGTCAAAATATTTCCTATCTTTTAAAATAATCCTTTAAACTAATCTTCTAAAATATATTACTCTAAATGAAATTTACTTTCTACTTTTTAAATTACTTTTTAACATCACTAATCATTTTAAAATTAAAACAAAATCATTCATTTAAGTTTCTGGATAAAAATACAAAATTTCCGCTTTTCTGTTTACATCGTATCTAGCAATTTTTTTCTAAGTACAAAAATACTTTTTTACTTTTTTAAATCTTAATCTTTTCCATTTAAAACTTTATTCAAAAGATTAAACACATTTTTTTATGTATTCTGCCAAAATTCTAGCTAAATGCAACTTAAATCTGGACAGATATACTCTTCTTTACTTTATGTTTTTTGTTTATGATTTCTCATTAATTCTAATCAGGCAATCTACAAAAGCAATTTCTAGATACTAAGTAAAATGATGCCAAGAGAGGAAAATGTTAACTTTGGCGTACTGTCTGTTCATGTCACCTGGTTTTAGAGAAAATAGAGCCACATAGATATAAGAAAAACATACATACAATGCTTATTTTAAACTCTTTATAGTATAGCAATGGTGGTAGAACTGAATAATAAAAGAAGATGAGATCGACAATCCCCCCCTCCACACGCACACACACCAACACCCCTTAGTTTGTATACAATATACATGGCTTATTTGTAAAACATATTTTATGAATAATTAAAAACAAAAATACATTTGAAAAATTAAAGTGATTGCATATTTTCATTGTTCTTTTTAATAAAACATATAAAAAAATTTCAAATGAAAATATCAAGAAAGATGCAACGGATTAATACACTTGTGCAATAATTCTATTCAACTTAAAACTTTTAAATATGAAGAAATCTAATAACTGATTAAAGCTTATAGTGATTCTTCATCTCAACATTCCAAGAAAATTCAAATTATGCAAATTACAGAGATGTGCTCAATATAAAACAAGAATGAAAAACTATGCATCAGGCATTATGAAACACTTTTCCACACTAACAAAATACCATTAAGAAATTTCATTTTTTCATATAATGAAATGAGATATCTAAATAAGCAATTTAAAAAACACATAACTCAGTAAAAATCTATTTTCAGCAATTGTTGTCCATATCTGGTAATGTGTGCAGATACTTTAGTGCAGCCCTGTATAGGATCTATAGAATTTATACACACCATGTAATGCACTAAAAATGAGACATTTAAAAATGCATACCACAGTGGAAAGCACACTTCCAGCAATTATTGATCATAGTCAGTTCTGTAACCAAACTCTTTTGTGCTTCTCTGTAAATCAACAAAAAATGCTACACACTGCATAATCTATAGAAAATATGTTGTAGTTTGTAGTGCAACTCAGTAATCCTTTTTAATTTCATTATGTTTGAAGTTTCATAACATCATTATGAAAGCACTGCAAATGGCTTTTCTCCATAAATCATAATGCAATGGAATTCTTTTGTTCATCCCTGTAAACGAACTATGATTGATACTTCATCTTCAATTGGGATCATGCTATAGTAAACTTCAATAACATTTATTAATATTGTTGAAATCCTAGTATATTTAGGGAAGTTAGAGCATGGACAGACAGACAGACAAACCGAAGTCATAAATCGAGAAAGCATCTTGTACCCAATTTCACTGACATGTATCAATCTCATTATCTTTGAAATACTATAATATCAATAAAATACATTGGAAAGGACCCATTGATCATAATGTAATGGAATTTTTTTGTGTGTCCCTGTAGACGAACTAAAAATGCTATGCACTGCATTTTCAATACCAAACATTCTATAGTAAATCACAACAACATATAAAAATTATATGCTAATCTGAGTTTATTTACGAGAGTTAGTTTTGAGAAAAACAATTCCATGTAAATATCAAGCTTTATACAAACTTTTACTTTTTAAAGCATTATATTGGTGAACAGTTCGAAATTGTGATCTTAAATTTCATTTATATTAGAACTATTTAAAAAAATTTTTTTGTTTATTTTAAAGAAATTTATAAAGGTGGCTTAGCTTACTTTGCTTCCTCTGGTGAACTGCCCCTGATAAATAGCCATCAAGGTAGTTAGCTTATTCACTTTCTGAGTGAATATAGTTCATTGTTTTAATATCTATTAATCCTTATTTTATTAATATTTTGAGTTATTTTCTATTATTTTACATTTTTTATGTAGTATTCTATAATTATAAATCTATTAACATTCTCATATAATATTTAAAAATTAAGTGCAGTTAACCTTCCGTAAAACAAATATTTTGAGACTTCAAAAATAGTCTGGTTAATTGAGTATCTGCTTTAATGAAGGAATGTACAATAAAGATGAGATAGGATCGGCCTAAAATGGGCTTGGGCTCGATTTTTATACTAGTTTTCAGGCTCAAACTGAAATTTTTTTATATTCACAAATTAAAAAGAGTTGAAAAAAAACTTGCTATTTGGAAAATAAGAATACATTCTAAATTTCTTAAAGCATTGCACAATCCTTTAAAAATCAGTTTGAAAGGGAAATGTATTGTTATTGATGGAATATAAGGATAAATATTCTAACTGATTCTGAAATCTAAGTATGGTCAGTGTTAGTAACATAAAGAAGCTATGGGATATCACTTTACTATCCTTGCTTTCTGTTTGAAATCCTTTCCAGAATTACTGGAAAACAGAACTCATAACTTTTTGTCATAGTTGTACAATGCTATTTTTAAAGAATAAGAATTGTGACTTTTGCAGATTTCTTTTTGCCAGTGGTTAGGTATAAATAATAAATTTTCTATTAAATAGATTTTCAGGGAGGTGAAAATCATGAAACATTGTTATGATGGAGTATTTAGGATTAATACTTATTTCTATGTAAGAAGGATTTTTAAATGAAAAAATTAATCTTGAAACAATTAAAAAAAATTATTAACAATTTTCTACTGTGTACTTTTAGTATCGGACTCGGACTCTGAAAATTTTTCAGGCTTGGGCTCTGAAAAAAAGCGTGTTTTGGAGGGTGTTTTCTTAAGCGAGGTTTCACTAAATTTGTATATAATTAATGATAAGCAATACTTTAATAATATCAAGCATTCAGCTTTTTTTTTATGTAAATACAATGTAAATTATTTTTTAATTAATATTATGTGCATACTTTAATGCATAATCACTTCATGTGTTTCTTTGAAGGTTGAAAATAAAAATGCTACTGAAGAAAACTATAATGTGATTGATGATGATGAAATTAATGCAGCACCATCTGAAAATGATACTAGTATGTTTTTGTTTTTTTTCCTTGGAATGACAAGAAAGAGAATTCTTACTCCTAATAAGTTAAATAATAATTTTTTTAAAATTATTTTTTGTTAGTAAAAATTAAATTAATATGAAATATATTGTTAAATATAACCCCATTTACTTGGATAAACTCAATTGATATTTTTGTTTAGACTGATGATGTCTCAGAATAGAAGTGATTGTAATGAATTTTAACTACATTATTGTTGAATTTTTAGATTTGTATAGTAAAATAATGGCATTGTTTTAAATATAGCAGTATTAATTAATTATGCATCAGTGATGTGCTTTTTATAGAGATTTACTGCTATTTAAAAAATTCTAATTTAATCTAATTAATCTAAAATAGTTTTAAAAATGTGTAAGAGAATGTAAAAGTCTGGAATCTCATTTAGCTTTTAAAATTAAATCTGAATAGGATTTTGTTAACAAGGCTTAGTAAATGTTTTTTTTTATTTTTTTCAATGCATTCAACTTAACTTTAAGAAAACTTTACATTTCAAATTGATTTTTGATTCATTTAACTTTTGAATTTCTCTTAATTTCATATTAACTTGGTAAATAAAAACACATCATGAGTTGTTATTGACTAATGCTATATTAAAACAATGCCACAGTAATAAATCATGACATGGCTGATATTTAATTCATTTATAATCATGATATTTTGGTCAATAAATTTATACATATTTATTATTGACCATAATCATGTATCAAATTTTCTTTTTCTGTGCAGATACTATTGGACCACCTTATATCAAATTTCCATATGTTTAAATTTTCTGCATACCAATCTGTTTCGTAAAACAAATATTTTGTTGAAATTATATATGAATAAAAAGTTTTAACTATCAAAAGATGTATTAGATTTTTGACATCTAAGCAACAAAACAGAAGATTACAAAGGATAAAGATATTTTAATGAGATATTGGTCCACCACCCCTTTTTTTCATACCTTCTCAAAGCATCGACTTACTTGTTAACCTATTTCCTGCTTTTGTAGGAAAAACACACCATTTTCTTAAGTAATTTTTCTTCTCTTAAGAAAATATATATGTACTAGGAGGCTCAGCCCCTTGTTCGCTAACGCTCGCCAACCCCTCTGAATTGCGAGGCAATTCGCAATGGATTCGCTATGCAGTACCAGCTTGCTTTGCTCGCTCATCACTTTTGGCAACAACTCTAGCCATAATAAATGCTATCATAACCCATTTTAACATATGAAATTAAAAAAATTTTCTTAATAAAAAACATAATTGAAAATTTTGTTGAAAGCACAATTAAAAATGCATTTAGTTGGTGCTACCAATGGGCATAAATAATTTTAACATTATGAAATACAATTAATTTAAAACTCATTGCACAGCACAGCGTTAATTTTGCCTATAATATTGCACAGCATGGCTTAAATTCATTTAAAAGTCTTTGAAAAACTATACGCAGGCGCTAGGTATGATGCTAACAGAATGTAAACAAAAAATTTTCTACTGCATCTAAAAGAAAGTCTTGATCAGAAAGCTGATTCGCTGAATGTATCACATCATCATAAAACAAACCAATGGTATTATTGCTATTCATACTTCGATCAAATGTTCTGCATTTGGAAAGATATCCTATCTGAATTTCGCCTATAATATTACACAGCATGGCTTAAATTCATTTAAAACTGCCCGAAAGCACTACGCAGATGCTATGTACGATGCTAACAAAATATAAACAAAACGTTTTCTGATGTATCTAAAAGAAAGTCTTGATCTGAAAGATAATTCGCTGAATCTATCACGTCACCGTAAAATGAACCAATGAAAATCGTCGCTGCAGGAACTACGGTTGTTGCCAAATGGAAAGCTACAAATTCAACCCTATTTTCGCGCTACATAAGAGAAATATATATATTAATTGCATTTTGCCTCTTTGCAAAAAATAATTTTTTGCAGACACAAAAAATATAATACTTTTTCGATATTCAAGAGCCTGTAAGTGCTTTGAAACATTTCACAAATAATTAAAATTTCATGTTTTTTTTTTTTTTTGCTTTTTTTTCATCTTAGAAATAATTTATGTAAGTCATGCTTTTGTTTTAATGTTTTATCAATATCTGATTATATCTAATTTTTTGATAATTTCTGCTGAAGCTGCATTTCTGTACCATTTATAATTCTTAAATTAATAAAGCTATTTTTTTTATAAGATATTAGTGGGAAACAGACATTTTAATAAAAAGTTATTGTGACAAGGAATGGGTTAAAATGAAATGGTAGTGATCTTGTCAAATGAAAATTTTGTCTTTATTCATGTTACCTTTTATAATAAGAGTAAATGGATTAATCAAAATCACTCTAGCCTAATTTTGTCAGAAAGCTCTTTATTTGATGAATTTAGTGAGGTTTATGAGTATGAATATTTTTATAACTTATTTTTGCATTATGTTGACTGTTAGTAACCTTAAAAATTATTAAAATTGATGAGACTGTGTACATTTTGAAAATATGTTTTATTGATTTGATTCCTATTTTAGTTATCAATATAAACTGGATTGATATGAAGATTTCTATTGAATTATCCAGTTGCAAAGGGTAACAGCAATGTCACAACATTGTTGATGTTAAATTGATTGAAGAATTAAAAAAAAATTATGATTCAACATTTTTTTATTCTTCGAGACAAATATAGATTTTTATCTTATCTAAATTATTTTTATATGTTCATTCTTAAGTGTACCTTTTTTATTTATTGTATGTCACACAACATTTTTCTCTATTTTATAGTTTAAAAAGTGATGGTCTAAATGCATATTTGTAAAAATACCTAAATATTGATATGCATTACATATTTGTTTTTTTTTTCATAGTTGCCTTAGGATGCGCAAAAGATTGGCAACCTGAAGAAGGGTCCAAAGTAAAATACTAAATATAATTTATCTTTTCTTTTTTCTTCCATTTTTCTTTTTGTTATGCAATGGCATTTCATTATTTGTAATATCAACCATGCTTTAAAGCTAGTGTCTTCTATAAAGATTTTCTAAATAACTTTATTATTAACAGGCATCTAAATTTTTGTTGGATTTGTAAACATGTTTTATAATACTTTTTCAATACTCAAGGATTAACTGAATAGTTAGGTTGTAAACTGTATGATTACTTTAATTATTTTGTAATAAAAATTATATCTAAACCAAAGGCTATCTGCCACATGCCTTTGGGTGAACTTTTGGGCACAAATCTCTCTCTCTTTTTTTTTTCACCTACAAAACTGTTATAAATTTGTATGTGTTAATATATAACATGTGCTCATAGAAATATACAGTAAGTTAAGTATTTTTTGAAGGAAATAAAGTGAACGTTCTGACACTGTACAACTTTTTCTTAAAATAAATTCTGCCGTGAATACCACACTCACATTGAAATTCACTCACATAAAAAGAAGCATTTGTTTGTGTATATATGTCTGTATCATTCAACATTTATGTATGTTTTATTGTGTATGTTTATGTAATGTGCACTTTACATGCACATAATTAAATGTTCTTTTTAGCATGGGGGGTGGTTAGGGAAGGGCAGAAAGATAGAGAAAGGAGATGCACCTGTAAAGATAGTTAAAAAATTCAATTATGCCCATAATAGAGTTTGGTGATACCCTCTTAAAATTGTATTTTATCTTACAAGTGATTTTAGTGTTATCATTCATTCTTAAAAATTTAAAAAGAAAAGAACTTCAAAATTGAAAGTTATTTGGCAATTACCTGATGTTCATTTACTCAGAATTTGTGCTGGAATAGATAGGAATAGATAACTTATTCAAACGCCTGTTTTAAAAGTATCTTAAAAATAAATATGTATTCTGGGTGTAAAAAGCTTCTTATTGAGATGTTTATTGTCCTGTAGATATTTTTCTTTTTATACTGAATTATGAAAATGCTTGCAATAACTTATTGTTACGAGTTTTAATTTTCCAATTGAGTGAAAAAGTAACAAGGCCAGGATTTAAAGCAGGAACCTTCGGCTTAAGCTGTCAATGGTTTGCTAACTGAGCTATCCTGGACAGATCTGGTGAGCACAATTCACTCCGACAACCGTTATGATAATGACATCTGGTTTGTTATTTGAAATAGCTCAACAGAATAAATCACGGGTAATGGAACTCCAATAAATGTTGGATATATAATTACTCTTTATTAATTTAATACAATTATTCTAATCGGTAAATAAATTGTATGAGTTGTAATTTGTTACAGTGAAAAGATGTCCAGGACAGAATTTGAACAGGTATATACAGTCAAATCCAGTTAAGGTGCATTTCAAGAGACTGGGCAAAAGTTACTTATTAAGCGAGATCATTTATTAAACGTGATTTGTATAATGTTGCATTAACTGTGCTTATATTTACGCATCTAATTGTCTAAATGAACTTCAGAGCTTTCACTTATATGTTTACAGTAGAAAATAATGTCTTACGCATTTTAGATTAAAATTTAACTGTATTCAAGTTTAATGTATTGTGTATTATTTCTAGAACCAACAAAAAAAAAATAACGAAAAAAGTATGAACTCAAATATGACTTTAACTTGTAGTTAAAGTCAAGCTTAACATTAAGCCAAAAATAAGACAACAAAAATAATTTTCCTTCCTGTCCTTTTTTTGTAACACAAACAAAATTATTAAATCTTTACAAAACAACCTAGTTATTAAAATGATATTTATTACTTGTGATTATGAATTACGCCTTCCTTTTGATTTTGACTATTCTACACATTAACAGAAAATTTGATAAAACGAGACACACACAACTTGACTCCATGAAATCCATGTGCAAGTAACTCACCAGACATAAATAAAGCAGGAGAAGGCTGAAATCAGAAGAAAGTAACGAAGAAATAGAACTGAAAATGAAAAGAGTTTCCATTTCTCTTCAAACACGTTTTACAGCACACAGTACTTGGGAGACTTTATTTACTAAAGTGTATCACAGGAAAAAATAAAATTTGACAACATTTACTGTGAAAGAAAGAAGAATAAATAACAAAAAGAGACATCTCATCTATCTTTCTTTACTTTTGTAAAAATGTACATGAAATGAGACAAAGAATATTAGGATGCGGGATCAAAGACTAGTTCCAGTGTTGTTAATTTAGCAAAATGTTTTTATTCAAATGGCTACTACTATTTCCGGTTAGCCTTAATTAATCTGTCACTTAGTAAGCCGAATGTTCTGATTCAGAAATAATAGTAGATATATGAATAAAAAAAATTCCACTAAATTGGCAACACTGGAGAAGAGAATAGAAATTTGCATCTTGATCTATCAATTGTAAGAAATTTTACATTAAGCAAGATTTTTTACTTCAAGAGACTGAAACTTTATTGCCTATTAAGCAGGATCGGGTATTAAACAGGGTATTTTTGCTTTAGTCTTATGGGAAACTACAAAGAAATAAAAAAAATCCACATATTAACCTTGAGCATCTTAACTGTGTCCGACTGTATATGAGGGCCCTAGAAGCCAAGGGATACAAGTGACAAAATTTCGATTTAGAGTAAATTGAGTTCAAAGTATTGAGTCAATAATAATTGACTGAAATAAATATGAAACTGTTGCTTATTTCATAGTGGTTTTTGAACTCTAATTTCAATAACTGTGTAAAGAAGTTGGAGTACAATTTTTTTTTAAAATTTATAATTAATCAATATTGGTAAAAAGGGGTACAAGTTTTGAATGCTTAAGTTGTTGACCTCCAGAATGCAGCACATAATTAAAAAATCACCTATACTTTTTTACGTACAAACAAATAGCCTTATTTCCAGATCGCATGTGCACTTAAGGCTGCTCATCAGTAAACTTCCCGATTCCTCTCGCTAATGTTAATCCTATTGGCATAGGATGCATTCGTATTTTTCGTGAAATGTTAAAATCTTATTCAGTTTCGCTAAGATAGTAACACATAAAATTATAAATTAAGCACATATTTTAGAACTAGTTTGATAACTAAGAAAAGAGGAGACATCCTTTAAGAGCAGTACAAAGAAAACAGAAGTTAAAAATATTAATTTCCTGTGGAGGTATTTTAAAAATACGAATGCATCCTATGCCCATAGGATTAACATTAGCGAGGGGAATCGGGAAGTTTACTGACGAGCAGCCTTAACTCAGTTTTTTCAATTTTCGTTAGGAAATTGATGTTCTTCAAAATTACTGCGCCGGAAATATGAATGAAATCCCTTTAAAACCCTCATAATTCGATGAAATTCAGTCACGTGATGTATGTTGTAGTCTTATGCAAAGCCAGTTAAAACCCGTTGCAGATTCTATTTTCGGTGGAATTTTTGACATTTGGTGTTGGCTAAAAAAAAATGAGACAGTATTGGGAGGGCAGTGGAATGTTGTCATTGAAGAGTGTGTTAACTGATGTGTTCTTATGTAGTGAACAATGAAATTTATCAAACTAACGAGAACATTTCCCCTGACTCTAAAGAGGATTGTGTTTTAATAAAATGGATTCGACTATTATCTTGTTTTTCTTTGCTATTATCTACACGACTCGGCTGCTAAGATGAAAATTTATTTACGACTGAATTTAAATTAAGTGTGTGCCAGACATGTCTTCCATTTGTGACAAAATACCCCTTGGCTTCTGGGATCCTCATATATATCAATATGTATATTTACTCAAGGATTAAATAAAAAGATTTAAATTGGTTATTTTCGTGAAACAGAGTTTTAATCTGTTGTAGTGTTTTATTACCAACATTATTGTTTAATTTTTACTTCATTTTCTAATAAATGAAAATTTTAACTGTACCATAAATGAAATACAATTTGCAATATTTACTTTCTGTAATGTACTTTGCAGCCAAATTTCAACACTTACACTTTTCTTAAAGCCATCATTTTGTTTGTCTGTGATTACTTTTAAATTATTTATGCCCTACATACTGTTTTATTACATTTTTTTTCTCAAACTCCTTATTAATTTCAAAGTAATAATACTAATAGTAAAAAGAAAGAGCAATACTAGAAAATGATTTATAAAATTATTTAATGAGACAAAACTTCTATTTAACAAAAAATAATTACTGAAGGACAATTTCGTAAAGCAGAAGAAACTTTAATTGATGATTTTCTTCCTACATAGCTAACTGTAACTGATATGGTCAAGCAAGTTGTAGAAGAGCATAGTAACATGTCGGATTATATTTATGATGAGTTATATAGGATGTATTACAGTCCTTCTACAGGGTATTTTTATGATGATGTGAGTATATTAAATAATTTTTATTTTTGTAAAATTTTATTAAATTGTGTAATTTTCTACTTTTTCTCATAGAAAAGAATAAATTATTAGTGTCATGTACAGAAATTCCTTAACAATAAATAGCGAGGGTTATGTTCGATGAAAACCTCACAAATGCTGAGTCTATCTCTCTGCATTAAAAAAAGAGATAGGTTCTATAAAATTTTAATTAGAGTGGCACAGCATTTCAAAGAACAAAAGGATATGTGTATTAACAATACAGTATGCATAACATATATGTAGAAGGTGAATGTACACACATATTCATAAATATGAAAATTTTTTATAGAAGATTATTCAAACTGTCTGACTGGAGAAATAATTACAGCTAAAAAGCATAGGTTTTTGTATAAAGTAATTTTGACTCACTCTATTTGCAAAGAGATGATAATGTGTTAGTGGGTCATTATGCAATACAATATTAGAATAATATTTAAATACAGCTAAATGCTTCAGAAATTCCTTTATTTTCTATCTAAGTGTAGTTTCAGCTCCCTTTTTACGAGAACATGCACATTTTAAATTAATAGATTCAAAATACCATTATCTAATGCTTCTAATATCCCCATTGCAATGAGTATTCTTCTGTTATTATTTTGCTTTCTTACAACACACACTTCTTTTTCAGTGGACAACTGAAAAATGATTTGTAAATAGATACTAAGAAAACACATGAGAAATAATCTTTAACCACTATAAATTCTGAAAAAGAAAAAGATAATAATAATAAAAAATCACGAATAATCAAGTCAGATTCTTGCAAATTGTTAAGTTTTTCTGCATTTCATATTCACTAATAATCAAAATTCACAAATGTTGAGGGATTACTGTATTTAAGTCTTGCTTAAGTAATTATGTTTCATGATGAAATATAATTTATCTAATACTGATGTTACCCAGTTTGTCAAAATAATTATAAAATTCCTTGATGCTTTTTTTCTGATAAAGTAATTTAAAAAAAATTAGGAGTCAGACAGGTATCATCTGTATGTTGTAATTATTACTGTTTTTAAGTTGACACTCAGTTTAAATTTTAGTTGTAGGATATATTTCTTGCTGAATTATTATTAAATGGTTTTATGAAGAAAAATTATTTAATCAAGAAAAAATGCAATTCTTGTGATAAATTAAAAAAAAATTAAGGGAATTTTAAAACACTACATCTTTTATAATTTTGAGCTTTTTTTGCTTGCCTTTCTTACAAGTATGTTCTATGACAGTAGGAATCAGATTTCCTCAAAAATTAGCTTAAGAAAATAAATAATTAGTTTAAGAAAATAAATATTTAGTTTAAGAAACTAAATAATATGTAATATGTATAAATACAGTAAAAACAACTGTTTACTCAACATTTTTATTTAAAAAAAAAAAAAAAAAAAAAAAAAAAAAAAACTTTATTAAAATTAATATAAATTAAAATCCTTTAAAATACCTAGAAAAATAATTGATTAATGACAAAATAAATATGGCACAGAGATTGTGGTAAATAAAGAGATTTAAATTATTTAAATTAATTATTTATTTACAACATAGATATTAAAGTTTATTTATAAAAGCTTACGAAAAGAAATTAACTTAACCTAGAAAAGACAATCTCCTTTTCTTTACAAAATTTCTTAAATCAGCATGTTGCTGAATATGCTTATTAAAAGATAATTAATTTATTTTAGATCCTGTGAATCTAACACTGCTATTTATGAGTTTGCCTTTGACAAACTTTAAAGCTTAATTTAATTAAATTAGTTACAGTTTGGGCTATGCTGTACTTGCCCTATAAATTTATTAAATACATATTTTGAATTATGACACAATGAAATATAATAAATCATCATACCTTGTAATGGAAATGTTGGAACGGGAGAAAAAGCAAATAAAATTTAAATAAACGAACTTAAAAATTGATATATCAAACAATTAAAATCGGAATATATCAAAAATGGATAAGATGAGCCGAAAGATACTTGTTCTAAATCCTATTCCAGCACTTCACCACAGAAAGCAATTGTATAGTGGCAACGCATTGCGCTGAAGAAATTAAATTTCGAATTTAAAAATTGCTTAAAGTTAAGTTCAATCTGAAATGAAGCTAGAAAGTTATTTAATTATTAGTATTTACTTCAGATTTAAGAATTGATGTTTTTAATGTTTTGCAGATACTGAAATCTTCTCTAAAATAAACGGCAAAACGATGTCAAAAACTAATACTGGAGTCATCTGAAAAGGAAAATACATAAAATTGAACTCACCGCAAACTAAGAAATGATGACAGAAGAAATTGTTGGTAGTTGAACAACAAAATTTTTTATTGGCATGCTTATCACTATTTAATAGATGAAATGAAGCTTAAGATCTTTTATAAAAATAGACATAATTAATAGTGGTAACAGTAGAATGATATTTTAATTTTTATATTGTCTTAGATTCAGTTCTAAATATTTTGTCAAGAAAATATATTAAATCAATGATGCTGCAACACATGAAGATGTCGTTTCTAACGCTATTAGCACATTGTTGATGATGGCCAGTCCGTTACATTAAAGTCCCTATAATTAATTTATTACATTACTAAGGTTTGGAGAGACAGATCCACTATGGAGAACAGTTTTTAGAGGAATTAGAGAATTTTGAAATACTTTACATTGTGAAGATAGAGTCCAGTTGAGTCCTGCTAACAAGAAATAAAGGAAAGTCTTTAAGATGATGAACGTCGTAAGTGATTCTGAAAGGTATTACGATTTATTAGGAGTGCATTTCTCTAGCTTATATTGGCCGATGCCTCTCTCTTTCTGCCGCCGAATAAACTTGAGAACAGCAACCTCGCGTTGAGACTTATAGGGATGAAATTAGTCAAGTCCTGCTACCGGAGATGAAGGAAAATCTGCAAATTGTATATATTATTTCTCCTGTCAACATCCCTTTTTCTAAAAAAATATGAAACGCAGAACGACGAATCACTTGACACTTCTCCTCCGAAACTGCCAGGTTTCCAAAAAAGGAGACAGTAAAACTAAGTAGAAGAAAACTATTTACCAGCTTTTTGGACTATGGAAAATATTAGTCTTAAAACGTACAATACTTTACAAAGAGTTGTCATGCACTAAACGATTTAAACAGCCATCAGACTTAATAAACAGGATTTTTTTTCCAAGATATAATACACATAATATATGTTATAATAATACACATTACTAAAGTAACTAAATAAAAAAATATTTTTAGGTGTTTTTCTGAAACGATGTCTCAAGTGAATCTTATCTCAATTCCCCCCCCCCCCCCCCCCCACACACACACGCACCCACACTTTCTTGTTAGGTTAAAGATAATGGATTCGATTGTGCTTTAGACAGGGTTGGCAAAAAAACAGTTTTTTTAAAGACCAAATAACCTTTTTTTTTTGGGGGGGGGGGGGGGGGTTAAACTATTAATTTATTGTTTTTAATTATTTAAACTTTTTTTTTTTTTATAATGTCATTTCCTATTGCATATAGATGCATATTTTTTCATAAAAATAAACATTGTTAGATATTATATAAGTAATGTAACTTCATTTGAAAATAATTCAAAATAAATAATTACAGTCAGTTATTTAGAAAATTGAAATAATTTGTAATTTAAACATTATTAGTAACATCTATGTCTTCTATTCAAAAGTTGACGTGCACTAAAATATTTAAACAGCCATCAGATTTAATAAATATGCTTTTTTTTTATAAGATATGTTATAATAATACATTACTTAAATGAATAAATTAAAAAAAATAATAAAATTATATATTTTTAGGTCTTTTTCCTCCCCTATTTTCTTGTTAGGTTCAAGATTGTGATGGGTTTGATTGTGTTTTAGAGCATTTAAATATGTTGTTACATATTTCAGTTAAAAATAAACAGGTATTGTGCTGTCCTCTAAAAAAACCCACAGTGAAATGTTTCCTAAAAAAAAATCCACTCTAGTACTTCTAGTACTACATCAAATATTTCACTAAAGTCATTTTATTTTTTTTTGTTCGGTTTTTATGCACCAATTAGAGAAATAGAAATAGTTAAAAATACCTAAGGAGTCCTTATTTAATTTTAAAATAATTTAAACTAACAATTGCAGAATTCTGGCAAACACAAGCTTTATTTTTACAGATTTTCTTGTTATAATAGAAATTTAGAATGATCTACATAAATTTATATTTTTTTATGTTAAACCATTATTATGTAATAAAATGCTTTATTTTCAACTGATTATGTCTGGTGCAGGTGTTTTTCAGGTAACATAGGTTATTTTTTGGAAAAGTGTTTTTTTTTTAAATTCTCGCTTAGTTAGGTGCCATTTTGTAATAAAGTGATAAAATGAAAAATGCTCAACATTAAAATCTTGGTCAGAACAAGCTGTGAAAATTTAGCCATGTTTAATTTTTTAAAATTCTTTATTAGACTTTATATAGAGAAAATTAAAAAAAAAAATGTCTTTTTTTTAGAGGACAGCACAATATTTATTCAACAGAATTTTGATTTAAAAATTTAAAAGAAAAATGTGCTTTTTTCTAAGTACCCAATATTTTGTGCGATTATTATTATAGGATCTCACACCAATAAAAAAATTTCTCTATCTTGACTGTAGTATCTTTTTGCAGTGAAAACTAGTTCATTGAACATTTCGATATTTTCTTCTTTACCTAATCATTACTTCTCAATTATAAACTAATTCATCTTCTAGATGGTATCTTCAGAATGGTTTAAGATTTTTTTTTTTTTTTAAATATATATTCAAATATTTCTGATGATTTTGTTTTTGGAGTGACAATTCCAACATTTTTGGCCAATTATATTCAGTAAGTAACAGAAAATATATATTAGTATTATTGAAATGGTATAAATTGCACTCAGTTTTTGAATGTTATCTTATTCAACTTCATAGCATTTCTTTTAAAAAATTTCAAAGGAACTCCCCAATCGAGAAAATTTTCTTTTATAACTTGACCAAAATCTTAAAGATCATCTTGTTATTTTATTAACTGCTGGAAATAATCTGTATTTTTTTTAAATGAAAATATTTTATGCTAAATATTGAATATTTTTTATCATTTTTTTTTTTGCTAATTTCACATGTTTTAAGATAACTCTTTAGGGCATCAGACATGTTCATCAGCACATGCTAATTTTCATCATACATGCATACAAACATGATCTAAACTCACTATATCTCATGTTGACTGCAGAGAGAAAGTGTTAAAAGTAAAAATTATTTATATGAATAATTTGAAACACTTAAATTACAAAAAAAAAAAAAAAAAGAAAATATTATATTAGATGTGTTCTAAAAAACAATTGGTTTTTTTGGGAAAAAAAACAATTGGTTTAAATCGTCGTTTAAACCGTGGTTGAAACTGTTTGATTTAAACTGTGCCAACCTTGCTACTGGGTCTGGATGAGTTGTAGAGCATGGCACATAAAGCGCAGAGTCCCCTAGTAGTAAAAAATAACACTAAAATATTTGTCTGTCTTTTTTGTCTATTTGTCCAGAAATTGTTGCACAACAAACACTATACTTAGTAGGAGCAGGTAGAGAATATTTCTGCCTACAGTCTGTAGTTTGTTGCATTCCATATTCTGATCTCTAAAAATAGTTTTTGAGAAAACAGGGAAAAATCAAGATAATCAACCAATCTTTCAATACTCAAAAACTTATGAACTAATTATCACTTTTAAGGAATCTTGTGGCGATTGAAAGGTCTAATTGAGATTATAAATGATACCTCTGGCTACAATCTGTAATTTGTCACATTCCAATATCTAAAATAGTTTTTGAGAAAACAACGAAAAACCAGGAGAATTAACCAATTTTTCAATGCTCAATAACTAATTGATTGATCTCATAGCCATTGAAAGGCTTAATTAAGATTTATAAATGATAATAATTACATTTTTAGCTTATGACTTATACATTTTAATTGTAAATGTGATACTTTATTTATAATTTTTTTTAAATATAGAATTAATATTATTAATATTTTTAAAATTTAGAATACATTTAGATTTTTTTTTTCTCCAACATACTTGAAAGATCTTATAAAGTACAAGCACAACACAATGGGTTGATTGATACACAGCTAGTTAGTGATAAAATTGAAATAACGATGTGGTATTTTTACATTAATCTGCAATCTGTAAACATTTTGTTGTTAGTAGATTATGAAATTACACTGAAAGTACTAAAAACTTATATTAATCTGAATTTAATCTTAAATAAATTTATATTATTAAAAATTAAAGTATATTTATACTTTGTTTTGGGAGGGGGAAAAGGAACGATTAGGCTTTAATTTTGAAATTATATGTTTTACTCAATTTCTTGTGTATATGGTTTTGATTAACTTTGATGTTGAAACCAAAAAATATGTACTATCTTAATCAATTGAATTGATATATATTACATCAGAGTGATTTATGTTATTAATAATAAATTTACTATAAATAATAATATACATGTTAAATTAAAAATAAATTACATGTTAAATAAAAAATAATTATTAAATTAAAAATTATTTTATTAAATTAATATTATAATTAATCTAATTAATAATATTTTTTTTATGTGTATCACAAAGTTCTATGAAAAAGAAAAATGAAACTATATATCTTTTTTAGGTTAGAAATCTTTTATATGATCCAACAAGTGGAATTTATTATTCTTATGATTCAGCTAACCAAAAATATGAATTTTACTGCCAAACGTCTCCTAACGTTATTGAAAATAACCAAACAGCTGCGGAAGACAGTATAAATAAGGATAGAATTGCATCTAGAAGAAAGTATTGGAAGAAAAAGTTGGTATGTTTAGCACAAATTTTAAATCATTTCCCCTTTGTTTCTTGAAATTAAAATATGACATAGATTTCTTTAAAAGTAAATTTTTGTGTGTGTGTGTTGTTTGGAATTGATTTTAATGGTTATTTTTATTTGAATAAAATTTTAATTTCCATGTTAAAAGCTAATTATTTCTTTCGAAATATTTTATTGTAATAGATCGCAATAGATTATTATTCCTACAAAAGGAAATGATAGTTTATGACAAAATACTGTAAGTAATAATAATAAATTCAATGCACTGTACGATAACAGATTTAAGATTTTTTTATTTTAATATATATAGCGTCCCAAAATCAGAAAAGTTGAAATGTCTTTTTTCTGAATCTGCTTTTTTTTCTGATAGAAAATGTAATACAGTTTGAAACCTTAACTTGTAACATATTTTATAACATTATTATTATGATTACTACTACTTCTACTACTCCTTCTCTCAATTTCAATAACAGTAGCAAATTACCGTATATTCCAGTATATAACGCATACTTTCGATACCTAATGATTGATTGAAAATTATAGGTGTACATTATACACCAGTTCTAAAATTGAAAGATTAAAAATTACGAAATAAAAAGATGATCATAAGAACTAAGATTTCTAATTTAATGTTTTCTGATAGAAAATGTAATACAGTTTGAAACCTTAACCTATAACATATTTTATAACATTACTATTACGATTACTACTACTACTACTTCTACTACTCCTTCTCTCAATTTCAATAACAGTAGCAAATTACCGTATATTCCAGTGTGTAACACATACTTTCGATACGTAATGATTGATTGAAAATTATAGGTGTGCATTATACACCAGTTCTAAAATTGAAAGATGATCATGAGAACTAAGATTTCTAATTTAATGAACATGCTATTTATTTACAAAAAATAATTTTCGCTATCAGATTACATGAAAAGTAATAGTTATTATACTTTAGAAGAATCTTAATTTTATTCTTTTATATGTATCTGATGAAGGTTTCTTTGCAAAGAAGGAGGTGCCCGTTATATGGCAAATATACCTAAATATAGAAAAATGAAGTTTGAAAATTAGGTGCATGTTATACACCTGAGCATTATATGTCAGAATATATGGTAGTTATATTTCAGCATATACATTTTAAATAGTTGCATTCATAACAATTATTTAATTATTATTTTTTTTTTAATGAAAAATTTATTCAGATGATTAGGTATATATTTTTAAGTATCAATCAATTATCATTGATTATAAGTTATCCCCACCCTCCAATTTTTGAATCATATATATTTTTTAATTTTATACTGTTAAATATGCATTTTTAGTAATCAAAACTTCAAAAGCTAAAGCATCTAATGAAGAATTAGACTTTTGTAATTTTCTGGAGATTTTGGTTTTGAATGCTGTTTATATATTTCCAGTGCTGCAAAATAATAAATATCTTCTTTGAAAAGCATTCATTTAAACTGTACTTAAAATCAGCATTTACAGAAATCAGCTTATTTAACAATTTTCCTAATTTTATGTAAAATTCACATAGAAATTAAGATACTGTGTGTAAAGATTGCATTAACTTCAGAAGTCTGGTGATTGGTTTTTGCCAAGCAGACAATGTTCACCAAACAGCTGCTTCTGCCCAACGCCAAAAAGTAGCGTGAAAAAAAAAGGCAGTTGAAGGAGAAATACAGAGGGGGATAGTGTCTGAAACATAAGTGTGTCGCTTATGATATGATGAATGGTTAAAGTGTTAATTAGTAGTTAAGTTACTAGTGTTAATATTAATTTAACGTGGAAGTGGAATGTGTAACTAAACATCTCCTTTATTTGCATGTGCTTTGTTTAACCTGTATAATAAACGGGTTCATTGAAACTTCAAATTAGTCGTGTATTACTAAATGTGTCAAACTCATTCATTATAGTTGAAACAAAACATACAAAGATTTATTACTAGAATGATCTTACATGTGATTTATGTATTACTCCATATATTCCAGTATTTACTGCACACTTATGATACAAAAAAATGGATCAAAATTTACAAGTGCATGTTATTACGTGCAATTAAATATTAAGGGAAGATAAGAATTGAGATTTTTAATTTAATGAACGTGCTATTTATATACAAAAAAAAAAAAAATTCGCTATCAGATTACATGAAAAGTATTAGTATTACAACAATCTTAATTTTATTGTTTGCTATGTATCTCATGACGGTTTCTTTGCAAAGAAGGAGGTGTGTGTTATACGGTGAATGTACCTAACAATAGAAAAATGAAGTTTGAAAATATAGGTGTGCGTTATATACCAGAGTGTGTTATATGCAGGAATATATGGCTCATATGGTATCTTTAGAGTATTTTGAAATTCAAACTGGCTTATTTTTATTTGTGAACTCATAAAACTGGTAGTTTTCCTTTAAATTACAAAACTATGAAATCAAATAATGTTTTCCATTTTTCTGATAAAGGCAAATCTTTCAGAAAATGCTGTCAAAGTTGGTGTTTTGAACTAAATTTCCATATGGGACAACCCAAGAAAGGTTTATCGTGAGACAGCAATCCCTTATTAATTCAAAATTTATAACTCAATACATTTATTTTTAAAAAAATGAAAAACACTTTTGATTCATGCTTGTGATAGTTAAGCCTGTCAAATGCATGTTTTTTCATTTAAAAATGAATCCTCAAATTTGTCAGAAAGTTTCACATTGTGCTGCAGGGATTTTTTTTTTTTTTTTTTTTTTGAGAACTGTCTTAAAGGGTCTTTTCTTGACAAATTTTCTTTTCTTGGATCATGAAATTCCATGTTAACTTGTGTAAAAATGTAAACAATTATCAAAATTTGGTTTTTAGCATCAGAAATTTGACATTCCATACCAATGTATTATATTAAAAAAAATTATTTTCCTAACTTTTTTTTTATATTTCAAAAATTGCAGTTAATTTTTAATTTTCACTTAAATAAAAATTTAAAAGTTTGTTGCCTTTTTAAAAAATATGTAAAATTTAAGGAAATAATTAAAAAAACGAATTAGTACATTAGCATGAGATGTTCATTTTTTGATGGTGAAGTCAAAATTGTGAAAAAAATGTATTAGGTAATCCGGTTTCAAAATTTCCCTAAACATGGGATTGTGTTATGGATAAAAAAACTTAAACATAATTTAAAAAAAAAGAAGGGATAATTATGTAAAATGTAATAAAGTTCAAAGCATATTTAAATTTAATTTCTTCATTTACAGTCTCACTTTTACAATTCAATTTTTGAAAAATAAATTTTCTTACAGTTTTTATAACAGCAGGCTCATTTGAACTTGTAAATATCAGCATTATAAGAGTCCTAACTTATCTGAATTGTTTCTCTTAAACACAATTTGTAGTCTCATGATTTTTCCTCCTTTTTCTTTAAGAATAAATTGTACTTCACAGGAACTTTCTCAGAAAAGCCCAAAGTCACCACGATCAGATGAAGATAATAACAACTCAGTTGATCTCGATGAAGAGTTTAGTGATCCTGAAGAGGGTGAAATATTTTCTTCAGATGAGGAGCCAGACTTACGTATAACCATAATTAAATCACCTGTCAGAAGTCCTTGTTCTAAACAAACAAGTAAGATTGAATGTTTCTGGAACGTTTTATGCTTAAAGTCAGCTACTTTAATCCTCTTAAGCATGGAAACCTAATTTGAGGTTGTATTGAAAAACTACCCCCAGCAAATTGTGTCTACTTTATTTTTATTCCTGTATCACATATAAACTTCATATGGACTTCAATAGTTGTTTGTGAAATACAGCAACAGATAGCAGAGCCATTTCTTTTTTGAATGTTCAACTGGAAAATCTGCCTTTGACATTTTTTTCTGTTCTTCATAAAAGAAGATTTTCTTAAAGAACTTCTGCTTTTGGATCTAAAGTTGAACATTTTTTTTTTCTTTTTTATGTTCTACTTTGTGGTAAAGTTTTTTAATTTTGTAATAAATGTAAGATTTTTAAAGATTCAACATTATTTGCTCTTAATAATCCATTTTAAATCTATGTTAAGGTTAAAATATGTTTTTTCATTCACTTGTAAAGAATTCATGTATGAGGAGTTTAAATAACTGGTAAAAGAATTTTTCAGTGCTCTTATAAACTGCAAGTAAAAACCTGAAAATATAAAAAAGATTAAATTTTGAGTTAAAACATCTGAGGAAAATTTGGATCATTACTAACTTTAGTCTGAACCTATTTGAAAAAAAAAAAAAAAAAAAAAAGAAAGAAAGAAGTACATGTTTAGTGTTTCCCCCTCCCCCTTGAAAATTAAGAAGTGGCCAAATAAAATAACATTAAAATCAGTATGTTTCATATGTAACCAAAAGAAATGTATTTGAACAGTTTAAACAAAACAATGATCTATGAACCTCAAAATCATTGGTTCCAACCAGTGCAGATTCCACAGGGTTGAGTGAAACTAGAATTTATATAAATCAAACTCTTGATACGATCTTTTTTTGAGACAGTTTGTCCAAAATCTGATAATTCTTTCAGGTACAAAGTATTTTATTAATTAACATTCTGAATTGTTTTTAAAAAGTTCCAAATTATGTAAAGTGTGTCAGAAATTATATGGAGGGAAGGGAGAATCATTTTAAATATGCAAACACATTTTCCTTAACTGATAACTTTTGGTGTCATGTTATTTTAATGACTAATGATAAAAATGGTCAGTGATTGCCTTTGAGTACTTTCATTCAGTTAGATATTTAATCTGCATTGTGCACTTTAAATGCATATTGGTCAAAAGAAAGTTATTTATCGGTAATGATTCTAAAATTTCCCATACACAGCATAAACCATAAAGATTTAATTAAAGTAACAAATATCTGATATTATTCTTTTATTTTCAATTTATCATCAATGAATATTTGCTAAAAGCTGCTGTCATTATTAATTACTAAATTGGAAAATAATCTATACTATTATATAAAGAGGAAATAGTGACTGACTGACTGACTCATCAACACCCTACCGAAACTACTAAAGTCAGGGTCACGAAATTTGGACTGCAGATTGCTGTTATAGCCTAGGCAAGCAATAAGAAGGGATTTTTGAAAATCCCCCCCCTCCCCCCGTAGGGGTTTAAATGGGGGGTTCAAATGTTTTAGGCCATTTTGCCATATCTCAGTAGCAGTTATAGGTAGGAGCGTGAAATTCCATAAAATAAATTTACTAAAAAAATAATTGAACACATGTTTTAGCAATTTTAGAAATTCCCCCTGAAGGGAGTTAAAGGGGTTAGTCGAAACTTTTCAAAAATTTTAAAGCATGTGGCCATATCTCAGTAGCCATTGAAAATAAATTTACTAAAAAAATAATTGAACACACATTTCAGCCATTTTAGAAATCCTCCCCCCCAAAGAGGGGTGGGTGAATGTTTTAGGTCATTTTGCCATATCTCAGCAGCAGTTATAGGTAGAAGCATGAAAATCAGGAAAACAAATCTACTAAAAAAATGATTAAACACCCTATTTCAGCGATTTTAGAAATTTCACCCAGAAGGGGGTTAAAGGGGGGGGGGAGATGTTTTAGATCATTTCCATATCTCAGCAGCAGTTATAGGTAGGAGCGCAAAAATCAGGAAAACAAAAAAAGGATTAAACATGTATTTTAGCGATTTCAGAAATTGGGGTTAAAGGGGTGGTCGAATGTTTTAAGTCATTTCGCCATATCTCAGCAGCAGTTATAGGTAGAAGTGCGAAAATCAGGAAAACAAATCTATTAAAAAAAGTATTAAACACTTATTTCAGCGATTTTAGAAATTCCCCCAAGAAGGGGGTTAAAGGGGGGTGGTCGAATGTTTTAGATCATTTTGTCATATCTCAGCAGCAGTTTTAGTTAGAAGCGCTAAAATCAGGAAAACAAATCTGTTAGGAAATATAACAGTCCCTGGTATATTTAATATCTTATCACCATGCTTATTTCCTTTACATCTCATACATTCCATATGTACCATTTATAAAATATAATATAATACTTTTCATAATATAATATCATACTTTAAACAAGCTAAAGATAATTACATTTAATTAACTTACCTTTAATTGCTCTTAATAAATAAACTAGATAAACATCTTTAAGTATCTTTGTTAAATGTCTTTTAATAAACTTGCCTTTAAATTCCTGTTTCATATTTTCAATATTTAAAAGCTCTTTCATTTAATATATCAATCTTTAACTCACGGCGTTTCCAGCTATCTTCGTATCGACACATCGGCCACGTTTCTGTTGTTTTTCTGAGTGGTTCTTACGAACGCTCCTAGATGGCAGTGCGATCTAACGCAGCCGCGTTTCGCTCCTTGCCTCGTGTCGATGTTTTTAATTTGCATATGACTTTCAAGAAGCAGATGGAAGTGACGATCGGACATGCGTGAATGCTCTTCTATTGGAATGTCGTGAAGATAAATAGATCTGTCTACCGGCATTATTGCTTGGCATTTATTTCTGTTAGTAGTTTTACTTTCATGAGACGTCGAGCAATATGGATGTAACTTTGATTGTTTTTCTTTAGAGTTGTGTAATAGATAAAAGTCTAAATTAAGTTTAGTTTCCGAACATTGTTTTGGTTTTAGTTGTGAAAGAAGATAATTTAAAGTGATATCGTGCTTTACTTGTGTGATTATTCTGGAATTGGTGATTTTCCCTTTTCAGTGATGTCGATGTTTTAGGCATGGTGTTTTCTTCGTATGAGTTGAAATAATATATACGCAAGACTAACCTAGCTGGATAAAAATCGTCATTAAAGTGTTCGACTCCATACTAAAGTGTCTGGAGATTACGTGTTTATGGTTCCAGATGATTAATGCAAAGGCATGTGGTTCAGTGGTTAATGTCATCGTCTATTTACTTCGAGTTCCAAAATATGTGTTTAAAGATGTTTTTGGTTATAAATATTTTGCTTAATTTCTGTGCACGTCATGATGTCTGACTATCGTTTATTTGAATGTCTTTTTATTTTAAGTGAGTAAAATCTTTATTTAAGTTCATTGTATTTATATGTATTAAGTTTAAATAAATATATATTTGGTTGTTTTAAATAAATTGTCATCAATTCTAATCTTCACAGAACTTATATCCATTTTGATAATTGATTAAATAGAATCCTAATTTAATAGTTTAACTTTTGGGGTTAATAAAATCAGCTATTACGCTTCTACTGTAATTTTCTCTGCTATTTCTTTAAAAACCCCAGTCAGTACATTTGTACTGACACAATAAGGGTTATGGGCCCAGCACGCTTCCACTGCGTAAATAAATTAATTGAAATTGTTCGTAAATGGTGAAATAGGTTGATGCTCTATTACCATAACAACAGTAATGTTGTATTTCCAGTTTTTAAAATGCTGCTTTTTTTTTTTTGGTCCTTTTTCTTGAAGTTTAGGTGAATTTATGAGTAAGATTTTGCTCATCCGAGTCTACAATTGACCTTTGTCCTAATTTTTTTTTTTGAGAGAATGTGTGTGAAGTCTTTGGCGCCAAAGCAAATGGGAGAGTGTATGGAAGCAAATGTACCGAGACGTCGGTGATGAAAGTTGTATGAGTGTTATGTTCCCTTTCATTGTGTGTCCAGTTTATCTGGTTTTTGATAAGGTGGTTGTAGCATTAAAATATATATATATATATTTTTTTTTATTGGTTTAATAAGTCATAAGTTGTTGAAGATGTATATTAGGAGCATTTTTCTGTTTTCACCATAAATGTAAAGCCTAAAATGAGATAGTAAGATTGACATGTTTCCTAATGGGCTATTTTCGACAATTTTAGATAATGATGTTTATCACGCATATAACCTTTTAAATGTAACACACTTGTTGAGAAAAGCACGTGTGTATTTTCATATATATGTGTTCTGCTCACTTCTCGCTTGAACATCCGACTGAGAGGATGCAAAAATGTTCTTTCTTAATTTTTATCTTATATTAAATTCTTTTCTTTTTCCTCTAAAAGTGTGAAGATGATTTTTCTACTTAGTGCACCACTACAATACGATGGAATACAAATTTTACAGCAGTGTTCATTTTATAGTGAAATAATATAATTTTCCAACGGATGCTTCATACAAAATAATATTCACACAACAACAAACAAAGTTGTTAAAAATGGATTAACTCGGATATACCACTGATGAAGCTACCTAATAGAAAGAATATTCCTTTTACTTCTATTAGAAGTTTGTGAAGAAAAGTGATTAAGTATTTAGCAATAAAATAAATGAGGTAATTAACCGTTCTCACGCCTTAATACTCGTTAGGTAAAATATTGTCTAACAATTGGATTATGAGACTGAGGTCTCATTAGGTAGATAAAATAAAACATAGATCCTCAAATAATAAAGTAAAATCCGGTAATCCGATAAAAAGAAAAAAAAAATATATTCAATTAACTTGAAGAACTTAAAAGAAAAGAAAAGAGAAATAATGGCATACGCCAAAGGACAGTGCGTGTATTGAAAAACTAAATGCGAACAACTATTCAAATTGGCGATTTAAAGTTGAGATGCTATTGATACGTGAAGAGCTTTTTGAAGTCGTCACGGACGAAGCTCCAGATCCGATAACCGCTGACTGGACGAAGCGAGACCGCAAGGCAAGGGCCTTGATAAATCTTAGTATCGAAGATAGCCAAATAATAAATATAAAGCATCTTAACACAGCTAAAGAAACCTGGACCACTCTGAAAAATATACATGAGCGTTCGAATCTGTCAAGCAAGTTACATCTCCTTCGAAAACTTTATAGCACAAAGCTAAATGAAGGAGGGAATTTAATAACACATATTACCAAATTATTGGAACTTGTATATAAATTGGCCGGAATAGGAGAAGATATCTCAAATTCACACATATCTGCCATTTTATTATGTTCGTTACCCCCGTCATACGATACATTGATTACCGCGATTGAAGCGAGAAATGAAATCGATTTAACTCCTGATTTTATTAAAGGAAAGCTTATAGATGAGTATACTCGAAGAGTCGAGAATTCGGAAAATTCAGGCAACGGGTTTAAAGCCTATAAAACACAGGGTAAATTAGGTTACACAGATCAAAGAAGAAACAATAAATTTTGTTCGTATTGTAAAATGAAAAATCATTCATATAGCGAATGTTGGTTTCAAAAAAGGGAAAATAATCATACAGTACAACATAACAAACCGTTCAAAAATAAAAACCATTCTACTTCTTTGTGTTTTGAAGAAAATGTACCCGACAAAATCGCGGAACGGCGTGATACGAAACAAACTGAAAATAAAAACGTAGCGTTATTGACTGAACAATCGGAAAACAAACAAATATTTATTATTGATAGTGGAAGTTCAAGTCATATTGCTAATTCTAAAGAAATGTTCTTGAAAATAACCAGCAACGATGAGACAAATGTGACTGTTGCAAATGGTAATAAATTAATTTCATACGGGTCACATGAAATAGTAATAAACACTGGAAAACAAGACAGGCAAATTACACTTCGTGACGTATTGTATGTACCCGATATTGAAACAAACTTGCTATCAGTTAGCAGGGCTACTAAAAACGGATGTCAAGTAAATTTCGATAAAGATACGTGTGACATCATACATAATGGGGAAATAATTTTACAAGGTAGATTGAAGAATAACTTATATGAAGTGCATGTAAATAATAATAAACCAGGGGATAATAATTACGCGAACATTACGCACAATTGTACAAATACAAGATGTATAGACTTATGGCATAGGCGACTTGGACATAGAAGTTACGATGCAATTAAAACCATTGTACAAAAACAACTTGTAAATGGTATAACCCTAAATTTCTGCAAACACAACACCTATTGTGAGGTATGCATTAAATCCAAAACAAACGATACCCCATTTCCAAAATCGGTCGCATATAGAGCCACAAAAAGGTTAGAGTTAGTGCACACTGATGTGTGTGGTCCGATAAATACTCCTACCATAGGGGGAAAACGGTATTTCATCACTTTCATAGATGATTACTCCAGATTTTGTGTCATCTATCTAATGACGAAAAAAAGTGAAGCGTATGAAAAGTTAAGGGAATACATTTCGACCGTGAAAAATAAATTTGGAAAATTTCCAACTGCCATCAGATCCGATAATGGCGGAGAATATGTTAGCGATGAATTAGAAGAATACCTCAAGCATAACAGTATTGAGCATCAGCACACAGTACCATACTGCCCAAGCCAGAACGGGATTGCTGAACGTAAAAATAGGTCACTTTTAGACATGACTAGAAGCATGTTAAGTGAGGCTAACCTCCCACATAGACTCTGGGGAGAAGCCATATGTACAGCCAATCATTTGCAGAATCGCTTACCATCGAAATCCATTAGTTCTACCCCCTACGAATTATGGTTAAACAGAAAACCAAATATAAAATATTTGAAAGTGTTTGGGTGTACCGCATACGCATATATTCATAAATCTAAACGCGGCAAATTAGACGACAGAGCTGAGAAAGGCACGTTCGTGGGATATGACAACCGGTGTAAAGCGTACAGAATATTTACTGGAGACGGAAGAGTAATTTTAGTCAGAACCGTCAAATTCGATGAAAATAACATGTGTAATTCAAATGTTGAGAAAAATGTTGACACAATTGAGCTGATGTCAGAAACAAACAAACAAGCACAACAAAATAACACTAGTATAGTAGAATTTGATCTAACACCAAACCAAACTGCTCCAGATACACCATCCACGTCTCAACAAACACAACACCGAGAAGATCTGAAAGACACAATAGAGGTGTGCCACCGGACAGGTTTGCATATGCAGTCCGGCACGATCCAGTATATGAACCAAAAGGTTGGCAAGATATGCTAAACATTGAGAATCCGCAAGAAAAAAATAACTGGATTGACGCGACACAAGACGAAATAAATTCACTTATGGAAAATGAAACCTGGATTTTGGTGAAACCACCACAGGGAGCCAAAGTAATTGGATCCAGATGGACCTTCAAGGCTAAATATGATGAAAATGGACAAATAAAGCGTTATAAAGCCAGATTGATGGCTCAAGGCTTCAAGCAAAAATACGGGATACACTACGATGAGACATATGCTCCCGTAGTATCACACACCACCTTAAGATGTTTCTTAACTGTCGCAGCTTACAAAAATCTTAATGTTAGGCAAATAGATATAAAAACTGCTTTCTTGCATGGAAAAATTGATGAAGAAGTGTACATGGCACAACCCGAAGGGTATGTGAACGCAAACGAACCAGAAAAGGTCTGTAAACTTCGTAAGGCCATATATGGGCTGAAGCAAGCAGCCCGGGCCTGGTATACAAAAATTACTGAATCGCTTAAAGAGTTAAATTTTATACAGAGTAAAACAGACACCTGTCTATTTTCTAGAGGACAAGGGGAAGATACAGTGTATATAGTTGTATATGTAGATGACATCCTTGTTGCAGAAAGCATCCATTTAATTGAAGATGTCATAAATAAATTAAAAGCACGATACACACTCGAAGATTTAGGGGAAATCAGCAATTATCTTGGGATAAAAATTCAGAAAATGCACAATGGCTTTAAATTAAATCAAACAGCGAAAATAACGGAAATTGTTAAGAAATTTAATCTCGAAGAATCAAAGCCATACGGTACTCCAATGGAAACGAATTTCCTAAGATCAGAAAAGGAAGAAAATCCAATGCCCAATAACACAAAATTTAGACAAGCGATCGGTGCGTTATTATATATCGCGACAATTACAAGGCCAGACATATTATTGGCAGTGAACATTTTGAGTCGAAAATGTGAAAATCCGTCCGAAGAAGATTGGAAAGGTGTTAAACGGCTTATTCGTTACCTAAATCACAGTAAAGATCTAAATTTGGTAATCAGCAACGAACATCCACCAGTGTTAGAAGTGTACACCGATGCTGATTGGGCCGGTGATACGCAAACCAGAAGATCTACTACTGGAAATTTATACCTATTAGGGAAGAATCCAATACATTGGATAACAAAGCGCCAGTCGTGTATTGCTCAATCATCAGCAGAAGCTGAATTTGTAGCAGCTGCAACAGCCGTTCAAGAACTTACATGGTTATTAAGACTGTTAGAAGACTTAAATTTAACCCAATCTCTTCCGATTACTGTCTATGAAGACAACATTTCATGCATTAAGATAATCGAATCGGACAAATATACAAATAAGACAAAGCATATAGATTTGAAATACCATTCAATCAAACATATGAAGGAAAATGGAACAATAGAAATGTGTTACTGCCCAAGCAAATCTATGATTGCAGATGTGTTTACCAAACCGGAGCCCAAACCTGTATTTCTAGAAAACAAGGACAAACTGAAACTGCAAAGTGATCTTCATTAGGGGCTTAAGGGGGGCTTTGTTGCCCGTGTTACGGAATAAGCCTCCTAATTAAGATAAAACAAAATAAAGAAATAGTCAACTCCATCTAATAGAACTTACATGTGGACAATCTTTCTGTGCCGCTGACTTCTGGTTAGCCGATACTAACGAGGAGAATTTATTGCCTGTTAGAAAAGACTTTATCCATAGCCATCTGCCGAACATTTGTGTTAAGTATCATGGGACATTTTCAAAGACAGTTTAAGCTCAACTCCCTTTTTTAACAAGACTTTTACTGACTCTCTATTTTATAAACACTTAAATTTGACTTTTAATGATGCAAAATGGCCAATTTTAGATAATGATGTTTATCACGCATATAACCTTTTAAATGTAACACACTTGTTGAGAAAAGCACGTGTGTATTTTCATATATATGTGTTCTGCTCACTTCTCGCTTGAACATCCGACTGAGAGGATGCAAAAATGTTCTTTCTTACTTTTTATCTTATATTAAATTCTTTTCTTTTTCCTCTAAAAGTGTGAAGATGATTTTTCTACTTAGTGCACCACTACAATACGATGGAATACAAATTTTACAGCAGTGTTCATTTTATAGTGATGTTAAATTGTTATTTCCAGGTTCTTAAAAAACATAGTAACTGTGGATACTTGTTGATTTCAGATGATGAACTCCAAGTGTCGATGCGCTCCATGTCCCGCGTCGCGAGATCAGCGTGGCTTAAGAACCACCAAACGTACTGCAAGTCAAAACGTAATACGAATGAATTGCCGAGTCACGCTTCCGACTGGAAGATTCGAACCGACCGCCGCGCGAGGGAAAACGCGGCAAAAGAGCGCCGTCGCTACGAGCGCTCGCCAAACACTACCGCCAAGGGAAGGAAAGGAGAAACGCATCGATGTTCGGACAACGCGCATGCGTCAAACGGGAGATGCGATGAGAAACAAAGGAGGACTCCGTTGGCTGACTGCCAAAAGCAAAGCAGACGGTGGATTTAAAAGGAAAAACAGAGATCGTTTATTTAGGTATTAGAAGGGAAGGGAAGTACAAATTTAAGATAGAAATAATTAATGGGTAGCTTTTAAACTGAGATGATTGAATACAGAGGTAACATTTAAAGATAGGGAATAAAATGCTGAAAAATAGAATTTAAAAGAATGGGAGAATGTAGATAAATATGTCACAACATGACAAGTGAAATAATATAATTTTCCAACGGATACTTCATACAAAATAATATTCACACAACAACAAACAAAGTTGTTAAAAATGGATTTACTCGGATATACCACTGATAAAGCTACCTAATGGTAAGAATATTCCTTTTACTTCTATTAGAAGTTTGTGAAGAAAAGTGATTAAGTATTTAGCAATAAAATAAATGAGGTAATTAACCGTTCTCACGCCTTAATACTCGTTAGGTAAAATATTGTCTAACAGTAACTTTGATTGTTTTTCTTTAGAGTTCTGTAATAGATAAAAGTCTAAATTAAGTTTAGTTTCCGAACATTGTTTTGGTTTTAGTTGTGAAAGAAGATAATTTAAAGTGATATCGTGCTTTACTTGTGTGATTATTCTGGAACTGGTGATTTTCACTTTTCAGTGATGTCGATGTTTTAGGCATGGTGTTTTCTTCGTATGAGTTGAAATAATATATACACAAGACTAACCTAGCTGGATAAAAATCGTCATTAAAGTGTTCGACTCCATACTAAAGTGTCTGGAGATTACGTGTTTATGGTTCCAGATGATTAATGCAAAGGCATGTGGTTCAGTGGTTAATGTCATCGTCTATTTACTTTGAGTTCCAGAATATGTGTTTAAAGATGTTTTTGGTTATAAATATTTTGCTTAATTTCTGTGCACGTCATGATGTCTGACTGTCATTTATTTGAATGTCTTTTTATTTTAAGTGAGTAAAATCTTTATTTAAGTTCATTGTATTTATATGTATTAAGTTTAAATAAATATATATTTGGTTGTTTTAAATAAATTGTCATCAATTCTAATCTTCACAGAACTTATATCCATATTGATAATTGATTAAATAGAATCCTAATTTAATAGTTTAACTTTTGGGGTTAATAAAATCAGCTATTACGCTTCTACTGTAATTTCCTCTGCTATTTCTTTAAAAACCCCAGTCAGTACATTTGTACTGACACAATAAAATCTACTAATAAATGAATAAAACACGTATTTCAGCAATTTTGGAAATTTCTCCCAGAAGGTACTTAAAGGGGTATTCAAAAGTTTTGGGTCATTTTACCATATCTCAGCAGCAGATTTAGGTAGGAGCGTGAAATTCAAGAAAACACATTTACTAAAAAATGGATAAACACACATTTCAGTGATTTTAGAAATTGCCCCAAAGGGTTTTGAAAGGGGTGGTTTAAAAAATTTTAAGACATTTCGCCATATCTCAACAGTTGTTTTAGGTAGGTGCACGAAATTCAGGAAAACAAATGATTAAACACGTATTTCAGTGAATTTAGAAATCCCCCCCCCCCTGAAGGTGGTTAATCTATACTATTATATAAAGATATACTATAATCTATACTATTAGTATATCCATTAGTTCTCCATTAGTAACGTTCTCAAAAACAGATGGTTTCTAAGTGCTAATAAACATTCTAAATTGCATCTGCCGAGTTCCACATGTGGGCACTCGAAAATCTTACAAAATCCAGCTGGATGACGTTATAAACAATTTTAACGAGATACTTATTTTTCAGGCCAAAGTGGATTGGTGACAGTTTAGCACGAAACCTTGTTAATAAGACACCAGATATACCACGTGGTCATCCAATTAAAAAACTCAGAGAACATGAATTGAAGCAGCCCGTGTGAGATGTGCTTTTGAAACGACAGAGTTCGGTCGCTTTTGGTTTAGCACCGAAAAGTGTGTGGGGGCGCCATGCTCCTAGAAACTCTAAAACATTAATTTTCATGTAAATAATTTGTGTGTGGTTTGTGTGTGTTTGAATGTATTGTAAAATAAACGTGATTAGAAAAGAACTCTTAGTTCTCCATTAGTAATTAAGATTACTGTTTGTTTAAGAAATTTTACGGTACAGATTGGTTGTCAGAAGCGGGATGCGAGTTTGTTTAAGAAAGTTTTTAAATACACACACACACACATGGAACTAGAAGAAGCGAAGCAAGCATTTGTCTTATAAGAGAAGTATAATCGCGCCAGCGAAGAAATTAGCTAATCATTAGTTAAGAAGACCCACGAAGAAAAAAACAAGCTCTGTTTTTTTTTTAAAAAAAGTCGTGGATGAAGCATTTGTTTCGAGAAAAAAGAATTATCCTGGACATTCGTGGATCAGAAGGAAAGAAAGAATCTTGTTGTTGGGACATCTCTTTAAGAAGAAGAAGAAAAGGAAGTTCCGAGATTTTCTAGTGGACAAGTTCTGAGGTCGTTGGCCCTGACTCCCCGTTTGACAAGTAACGGAACCTGAGATGTTGTCCCCCTAACAAGAAGTAAAGAGGAAATAAAAGTTTTAGTTTCGACGCATCTTTGAAGAAGAAAGATATTTTCGATCTCTTGTTATCGGAAAGGAAAAAGACGGAAGGGTTACCAGTGCTAATAATAAGAAGAAAAAGAGGGTTGGATTCAGGTCAGTGTTACGTGTGATAATAGTGGTGGGCAATAAATTGCCAAATGTGTGGTGAGCCGGAAGGCTACAATTGTGTGGTGAAAAAGCTGAAGTTTGTGCCAATTGGATTTATTACTCATCAGAAGGGGTAAGTCAAAACTTTAATTAATCTAGGAGATTTTTAATTTTTGTAATTTTGGGAAAATTATGGGATTGTTGATTTTTTGGTTTAAATTCAGAATTTTTGAAAGTACTGTTGTATTTGGGAGTGACTCAGCAATTATATTGTCTGTGATATATTTTTTTTTAGTGTATATATATATATATGTAATATATTTATATTTTATCTAAAGAATTTTTTTTTCTCGGGTAGAAAAAAAAAAAGCGATTTAGAATGGCGTTCCTCGGAAAGGGAAAAAAAGAAAATCTGGTACAATTGGTTGACGAGTTAGAAATTGTTCGTACAGGGAACGAAACTCGAAGCCAGCTAAAACATTTAATTATGGAATCTGACTATTATGATCAGGCATACGTACAAACGGTTTATGAGACCATATTGTTAGCCGCGCAGGAAGAGTTAGAAAGGCAAGAAAATGCACAGGCCCGTTTAGAGGCAATAGCACGCGAGGATGCGTTGCGTAAAGAGAGATTTCTTCAAGAGAAGGAATTAAAGGAAAAAGAGAAGGAATTAAAGGAAAAACAGATGCAATTAGATTTTGAGCTTGAAAAACTCAGAATTGAGAAAGGTCTGCCCCAGGATGCGGCAAGTTCAGCAAATGTCAATTCGCGTTCCCCTGATCATAATTTAAAGAAATTAATTCCGGAATTTAACCCTGAAAAAACCAACATTAGTTTGTATTTGGTTTTATTTGAACGCCAAGCAAAACGAGTTGGGATACCGAAGGAAAATTGGGTCTCACATTTAATCGGCCTTTTACCAGTGGACATCATTTCAATCATTGCTAGACAGCCAGAAACTGAATCCGAGGATTATGATAATATAAAAGGTATTTTACTTAAAAAATTTAAATTAAATCCAGAAACCTTTCGTCAGAAATTTGTGAATCATCAGAAATTACCGTCTTTAAACTGGCAGGACTTTGCCTTTGAATTAAGAAATTATCTACAGGGATGGTTGGAGGGCCTAGCCATAATGAATTTCGAGCAATTAAAAGATCTGTTGGTAGTTGACCAGATCAAAAGACGAGCGAAGTCTGAAGTACGCGAGCACTTTATAGATAAATGGCCACTGCTGAAAACGGAAGCCAAAATAGTTGACCTATTAGATGGATATGAAAGTGTCAGAGCAGGAATAAAAAAATTTAAGGAGAATAAGTACGAGTGTGGGGAAGATAAGAGTAAATTACCGGACCCAGTACAAAATTCGGAAAGAAATCCGTGGTTTAACTCCAATGTTTCATCTCCGTACAATGCGAAAAATCAAGCTAAAGCATTCGAACGTAGGGTAAATCCTCGTTGTTTTCATTGTAATTCGCAAACGCATTTACGAAATTCTTGCCCAGAATTACGTCAAAATCGTAATTCTAGAGATGCAGTGAATCAAATAGAAAGTGAGGAAACGTTTGTGAAAGGTAGGGCTAGTCATGTTAGGATGGGAAGGCTAACTAATAATAATTTGCATACTAATCAAAGTAAATTCAGTAAAGATAATTTACCTATAGTTAATTTAAATGTTTTAGGAAAAAAAGTCCAGTGCATTAAAGATTCTGGAACGGAATTATCGATTTTCCATTGTAAGTTTGTTCCAAGTAAATATAAAATGGGAGAACAGATAGAATTAATTCCGGCCATAGGTAACATAACAAAAGCGGATCTTGTTAAAATTCCAATTTCTCTTTGGAGCGAAAAGACTTTAAATTCTCCAAAGTTACATATTATGGCTGCAGTAGTCAGTAATCTAAATAGTGATGCGCTAGTTACACCATCCGTGTGCAAACGATTGAATAACCTGACGACAGTAGATTATGGAAGAGCGAATTGGAGAAATTTCCCGGAAAAGTTGCACACATCGAACTCATATGCAGACAACAATCGCGAAGTTAAAAGGATTCAGAGATTGAACTCGGTTGAAGAATGGCGTGTTAGCAAGGGCAAAATTGTACCGGAATCGTACAAAAATGAAAGAGTTAAGAGTTTGGATAAGGGTAAAACTGAGTTACGTTTAGAAAAAATTGAAAATTGTGGACGAACGGTAACAGAAAAAAGGGAAAAAGATAAAGTTACCTTTTCTGGAGCAGAAAAGATATGTAACGTATCAGAAAATGAGTTAGTTAAATCGGAAAGTAATGGAGAAATATATCCAGGAGATAAGCTACCAGAAGTGAGTTCAGAAAAAAATGTCTCTAAAATGGTGACCTTATTTAAGGAGGTTGAGAAAATTAGAGAAAGGAATGCCTATTCAGAGGGAAAAAAGGTTTCATTAGCTGACATTATACATTGTGTAATTTACCTGTTAATGATAATTCGTTGTTCTCCCTCGCGTCGAAAACAAATTGAGGAAGTCTTATCATAAGCATGAGTTTTGAGAGAGGAGCACTAATATATTTCTTTTTTTGTTTTGTTTTTGTAGTCTTATGTGAAGAGTGAAGAAAACTGTTAGAGATAAAATAATCCTATCTCTGTTTGTATGTTAAATGTTGGTAAAAATATATGTTTTGTTTAAAAAAAAACAAAACAAAGGTTATTAAAAGTAAAGATTATTATTATAATTGTAAAAGTTATTGTATTCAATAAATCTGGAAACTTGAAGTAAAAAGAGTATATTTCTATTTAGTTGGTCGAGAGAGTTAGGATTCTAATTTTCATAACATTAAGAATAATTTAAGTGTATTTGTTTTATTATGGTGTTAAAATTCTTTAAATTAAGTATCCTTAAATAGAAATTATTGTTGTTGAAATATGTAATTGTGTGAAATAGAAGTCTTATTTAAAATACTTGTGATGGTTACTTTTAATACTGATTATATTAAAAGGAAGTCCTTTAATGAAATTACGGGCTTGTCATGTTTATTGAAATGCATATATCATATTATTATATAATTATTGTTACAATTGTATTGTGTTTATTTTGTATTTGCTGAATCCCTCTCATAGATTGGAGTACTTTCAGATATAAATGTTTTTAGTTTTGAAAAAAAAAAACCCTTTTAAAATGGGATTAGGTTGCTTTGTTTGGAATAAACATTGACTCCTGGATTAATTCTGTTTTGCACCATAGTTAGGAAAATTTTCCCTGTAAGAAATTTTTTTATTGGGGCCCGGAGAAGCTGTAACGTTCTCAAAAACAGATGGTTTCTAAGTGCTAATAAACATTCTAAATTGCATCTGCCGAGTTCCACATGTGGGCACTCGAAAATCTTACAAAATCCAGCTGGATGACGTTATAAACAATTTTAACGAGATACTTATTTTTCAGGCCAAAGTGGATTGGTGACAGTTTTGCACGAAACCTTGTTAATAAGACCCCAGATATACCACGTGGTCATCCAATTAAAAAACTCAGAGAACATGAATCGAAGCAGCCCGTGTGAGATGTGCTTTTGAAACGACAGAGTTCGGTCACTTTTGGTTTAGCACCGAAAAGTGTGTGGGGGCGCCATGCTCCTAGAAACTCTAAAACATTAATTTTCATGTAAATAATTTGTGTGTGGTTTGTGTGTGTTTGAATGTATTGTAAAATAAATGTGATTAGAAAAGAACTCTTAGTTCTCCATTAGTAATTAAGATTACTGTTTGTTTAAGAAATTTTAAGGTACACTATTATATAAAGAGGAAACGGTGACTGACTGACTCATGAATGCCCAGCCGAAATATAATTATCAATAAATAAATAAATTATATAGTTGTCAAAAAATAAGGGTTATTGTAAGTTATATAATTGGCGCCATGCTTGGCGCAGTTGTATCTGATCTGGTCCGGATAATACGTAAGTATCAAAATTTCACACAAATTTCCATGAGTAGTTATGATTTATATTTTACTGTTAATAAATTTTGTAAATGCTGTTAAAAATAATTTTTTAAACATTTCATTTAAAGGTACAGAAGAATCATTCCCACCATCTATTCGTGCCATAGTTGAAAATTCAGAAAATCTTCAGATTGGTTCATTAATATTAATCACGTGCTCAGGAGGCATCATTGGTCGAGATAAGACAAGTGCAGTTTATTTACCTGATCTTTGTGTTAGCAAGGTAAATAGAAATTATTTATGAAAGTGCTAAACTGTTATTCTAAAGAATGATATTTTTGTAATGTATTTGCATACTTTCTCTGATATGTAATTTTTAATCTTTAAAAATATTTTTTTCCTTAAATCTTTTAATATATATGTTCTTAGAAGCTTATAAATATTGGGTACAGCTATTATATATATATATATATATATATATATATATATATACTGTAATCCCTTAACATTCGCGAGGGTTAGGTTCACGAAAATCTCCCCAAATGTTGAGACTATACTCCCGTGCATAAAGGGGGGTTAGGTTTTACGATTTTTTTTAATGGAAAAAACAATTGAAATGTAAATAGTATATTTATTAAATATTAAAAATACATGCTCTAAAAGAGTTTGAAAAATTATAAACATATTGAAAAGGATTACTATTTGCTGGTTGATGGCTGAAATAAACTAGTAATATGTGATTGCTTGGCAGAAGAGATCTTTTGTTTATGGATTTCCATGTAAGGAAAAGTTGCAGCCTCAATTTCTCTTTTAAATTTAAGACTTTTCACTAGCGAGGGATCACATTCTATCACTTTATCAAGAAGTTGTTGTTGTAATTTTAAAATTTCCGCGACATTTTTTGCAGAAAATATTTCACCTGTAATAAAAAATTTTCATTTTAGAAAATTTAATTTAAAAAAAAATTACATAAAAAAAAATTCTTTTACCTCCAGTTTCCCAATTCCTGCTCTCATCATCTGTGTCATTGTCTAGTTCTGTAATTTTTTCTTCAAGGATTTCTAGAAGTTCTTCTTCAGTAAGTCCATCATCATGGGATATTATCATATCTTCCACATCTTCTCTTCTCATGTCATCAAAACCATCACATCCAACCTGATGAGCCAGTTCCACAATTTCTTCAAGAGGTTTGGAAATTGAAGGCATTTGATTTTCTTTTTGTACCACTTGGGGCCAAATATTTTGCCAACAAGAATTGATTGAACTTTCATTAAGTTCCATCCATGCTGCATCAATTTCGGCAATGCAATCTGCTATGTTGAAAATTTTCCAACTGGAAAAAATTCTTTTGAAAGATCTTCTTGTGTAGCAAGCTTTCAACGCAGCTATAATTCCTTGGTCTAGCAGTTGGATCAGTGAAGTTGTATTAGGGGGTAAAAAAAACTACTTTGATGTCGGGATGGGCATCTTTTAAAATAAGTGGATGTCCAGGAGCATTGTCAATGAGGAGTAGAACTTTAGATGACAGATTTTTAGATGAAAGATATTTCTTCACCTCATTAATAAAACAATCATTAAACCAATCCAGAAACAAAATGCTGGTAACTCACATTTTGATATTTGCTCGCCAGAAAACAGGCAACTTGCTTTTATCTTTACTTTTGAGAGCACGAGGATTTTGCGATCTATAAATTAACATTGGCTTTACTTTAAAATCACCTCTAGCATTGGTACACAACTGAAGAGATAATACCCTATCTTTGGCTGCCTTAACCTGGAGATGTGCTTTCTGTTTTGGCAAGAAAAGTTCTCTTCGGCATTTCTTCCAGAACAAGCCTGTCTCGTTGGCATTAAACACTTGTTCTGGAACATATCCGTCTCTTTCAATAATTTTTGTAAGTTCTTCAGGAAATTTTTGAGTACTTACATGATTCGCAGAAGCCGATTCGCCAACTTTATGTTGTGTAAACTATGCCTATGTTTGAAATTTTGAAACCACCTTTTACTTGCCTGGAAGTCAAATAAAGTCTCATCCTTTACTTTTATCATGTTAAATATTTTTTTAGCCTTGGCTCGTATTAAAGCTGAACTTAGCGGCACTTGCTTCTGGTTCATATCTTCTATCCAAATACTTAAGGCAGGGGTAGTACTTGTCCTGAAATTCCTGATATTCCTGAAAAAAATAAAAACGTCCTGAAATGTCCTGAAATATGGTAGTCTGTCCTAATATTCCTGAAATTTTGCAAGTTTTATGCTATATCGGTATTTGAAATCATCAAATAGGGGGTAGGTGTACCTTTTTACTGATGCAAAACGATCACGAAAGTTGCAATTTTCTTCAGTCTATCATTAAAAATAGTGATTTTCGTCGATTTGCAAAAAAAAAAAAAAAAGCAATTTTTGGTGATCAATTATCAAAAATCATATTTTTTATCGATTAGTCATTTAAAAAAGTTTGCTATTTTCGTCTGTCAGTCACAAAAAAAATCACAATTTTTACCAGTCAGTTATAAAAAAAAATATATTTTGCAATTTTTGTCGATCAGTGAAGAAAAAAAAAATCGAGATTTTTGTCTTTCAGTAATGCAAAAATTGCATTACAAAATTTTTTAGCAGCTTGGTCAAAGAGTTCTGGTAAAATTACTTTTCTTTTAAATGTATACTTTTACAACAAAAAAATTGTATATATAGTGTACTATTTATGATAATAAAATTGAACAGGAAGTTAAGGGTTTTTTCGGTTTGGTTTTCAATCAAATGTGTCCTTAAATTGTCCTGAAATATCGTAAAAAGTATGTCTTGAAATATTTCCTGGGCTAGTACTACTCCTGTTAAGGCATTTTCAGTTTCTTCCAATAACTTGTTCCGTTTCCGTACTTGTAACACGGTTTTTGCACTAGTCGGTGCACTTGCTGAGACGTTGTCTCTTATAGCCTTTTCATTTTTTTTTAATTGATCGAACCGTAGATTCATTAATATTAAAATAACGACCAGCCGCACACGCTCTTTCTGCCATTCGCAACTTATCTAAAATTTTAACTTTTTTGAAAAGATTCAAAACTTTTTTCACTCTTTTAACTGTAGGCGACATGATGAAGTTTCTCTTTTTTAGGTTTGCTAAACACTGAGAAGAAAAAATAGACCGGCGAATAGAAAGAACAAACATCTTCTACGGGGACTTACGTAATTCAAACGATAAACAAAACTTAGAAGGAGCATGCACATTACATACTTCGAAGAAAAAATTTGGGTTTCGATCTTTCAATATAAATTGGAGAAATGCCAAGCTTGAACAAACAAAGGGGGATAATCTAATTTTAGCATAAAATCATGTTTCGGGTAAAACAAAGGAAGTTTACTTTTAAAAAAATATTCCTTATAAAATGAAATCCGTGAATAACCAAGTTAAGTATTCGCAAATGTTGAAATGTTCTTTATTTTATATTTCACGAATAATCAAAACTCGCGAATGTTAAGGGATTACTGTATATATAAAATACTCTGTACTATTTTTTAACTAGTTACTTTCAACCAGAAATTGTGTTTTATAACTATATAAATAAATGAAGCTAGAGGAACATCTAGAGAGATATTAAAATAGAAGCAAACTTAAATGTTGGTTCTAATATCTAAATTTATCATCGTATTTAGATTCTATGTTAAATTTTAATGTTAGATACAAAATTTAAAACCAACTGGTGGAGAAGTTTTGGAATTATAAAAGATGAAAAAAATTAATCTCAAACTGTTAACTTCGTTTTTGATATATTTATTTATATTTCCAACCATCCTGATTTTTATTATCTCGATCTTAAGTGATTTTCACAATTTTTAAATATAAAATATGAGTTATGAATTTATTATTAAAAAAATATGACTAAAACTAGCTGTTACCCGTGACTTCGTACACGTAACATTAAAAGAAGAATAAATGTATTAATCAAGCAAAATATTTCACCCCCGATAATTAAAAACGTAAATAATTAACTAACTCTTTATCATATTTCATAGGAGAAAATACAGTATTTCTTTGTTATAGGGGCCTTGACATACCTCAGTTTTAAAAAAGTACAATTTGTCAAAAAACAAATATCAGTTTTACCTGATAAACCATTTTACTTTTAATGACTTTGAAAAACGTTTTAACAGCCATCATTTAAAAATAATTCATTGGAAACAGTATATGCTTTTTCTTTAAATTCAATTCTTGTGAATATGGAGGAATAATTCTACAGCTAAATGCAAGGAGCTTCAATTGCAAAGCTTTTTGCAACCCAAAATTACATGCAAACGTAACATTTACATGTGTTACGTTTGCATGTAACAGCAAATTTGCCTCCTTGGTTTAATCTATAGCTGAAACAACTCTTGATTTCTTGACAATATGCTGACAGACGATTTTTGTTCTGCAGAATAAATTAATTCATAAAGTTTGAATATGTGGAAATATGTTTTTAATTTTCGGAAATTCTACTGTAATCAAGATTTTTTTTTTTTTCACCAACTATTCAAATTGAAAATAAATTCTTTTTTCAGTTTTAATGAGAAAATGGCATAAAAATGTATTAATCCGTTTTATTTCTTCTTTTTTTTTATCCACAAAAATGGAGCAATTTAATTACTGTTTTTAGAGAAATTTCGTTAAAATTTACAGTAATAATAATAATAATAATATTTCGGAATTTAATTCAAAATTTTAAATTCTTAGAGTTTATATGACATCCTTAGATCAATGATGGTGTTAAGTAAATCGCATTGCATTAAGAGTAGTAGTTGCGAAATACAAACAGACAGTCAGATTTTAAAATAATAGATTTGCGTTCAATTTTCTTTTCCTAATAATCTTACTGATGCTTGTATTATTAATCACAGACTTCAGAGAATAAATAGATATGAAATGTTTATGTTTGGCGTGATGCTGAAAATGTAACCCTACAGTTGGCCTAAACAACTGGCGGCTTGCTTTGAAAACCTCTCCCCGTCCAATGAAGTCAGCCCTTGGGCCTAATGATTTGAGCGATAACCGGCTTCATATTGCAAGCCGATTTGACGATTCACTGCCTCTCTATTCTTTCACTGTACTCTGTAATTATTAATGTATGAAATTGATTCACGCACCATTTGAAACATATTTGAAAAATCCCATTTTATTTGAAGTATGACGTCACTTTGATTCCAGAGAAATCTCTTTTCAATGATATAATTCTTGTTAATTTTCTTTTCCCGGCAATCATGACGGGAATTTTATCAGAAAACTCACATCTGTATGTAACTGATTTTCAAGCTTATTATTAATCAGTATAAATAAAAATATTTCAGTTATTCATCTTAAATCTGACGTCCATTATGTATTTACTTTTATTATACACTGATATTCATGCTCCTTGTAATGTTACGAATATATGAAAAAAAAAAAGTTTTATTTATGACGTCATATTTGTTCAAACCAAGGAGGATCTTTTTCATAGTTCCATGGTCCAAGCGAAATCTTTTCTTAATAATATGATTATTGTTCATTTTTCCTTCTAATTATAACACAGTTTTTGATAGAAAATATCTTCTCAACGTAACCAATATTCATACTTCATGTATAATAACAAATACTTCATATTTTTGTTTCAAATATCACGGAAATTCCTCTTCTTTTGAATTCTTTTGAATTTTCATTTTTCACCTGAAAATCTTTCAATTGAAAATTTATTGTTGAGTAAAAATTATTATTCCGGGCTTTGATTTAGTTTTGGCAACGATAAAGTATTAGCAACGGTGAAGTAAATTTAACCATTTTAAAATATTATACGAAAAAAATGTCCATTTATTCTCTATGAAAATAACGAAATTTTGAATTATTAAGAAAAATATTTGAATAAAATAAACAAAAACCAGCCTATGTTCATTTGAGGGTTATAATTAACCTATATGCAAAGATAGAGGATCATTAAATGCTCCATTTTGACGCTAGCTTCAGCCTAACATTTGCACACAATCGGATTTATAATATTATATTAGGATAAGTATTTTAAAACATTGATTTCTAGGAGGCTCTAATATGTGTATCCAACTTCTTCAATTAACTTCAATTAATTTCAGTTGAACTTCTTTAATTAGTCTTTAAGTATGTTTAAAAAAGCATCAGCACAACTTTTAGAAAGAGCATATAAAAATAATTAATTTTATTAAAACTATTAGAAAATGTAAGAACAGTTGTAAGTTAGAAAAATTAGATACTTTATTTAGTATTTTTCTAACATTAGTAATACTTTCTATTCAACAGTATTAATAAAATTTGTATTAATTCTTAAGTATTCAGTATCTTAAGCTTTTGGAAATAAAAGATTTCATTTCTAAGACCTCCCCCCCCCCCCAATATAAATAAATAAATAAATATATATATAAATAATAATAATAATAATAATAAAACTTTTAACACTGAACATATTTGAAATTATTTATAGAAACATCAGGAAAATTTATATTAATTGTAAATTGAGGGTCTAAATTTGTATTCTGGTACCAAAATTAGCTAATATTGAAATTTTTAGGATTATTTCATTTTCAATATGAGGATGGCTCCTTATATTTACTTAATTTATATAGATTTAAAGAACACATAATTCACAATCAATTGATACTTTTGAAGAAATTTTTTTTTAAAATTAATTATTTTAAAATGAGCATATTTTAGGGGCTGTATCCAAATTGAAGTTCGGTACTCGTTTGTTGAAATGCTACAGAATGTATTATTTCTAGCCAATATGAACATTTTATTCACTTAATATGTTTCTGCTATTGTTATATACAGTAAAATCCTTTTCAATATTCATTTTATAATGTTTACAAGAGTTAAATTATCTGATTAAAAATATATATGGTTATATGTGATTAAAATATTTTTCGAATATGGGAATGTGATTGGAATTTATAAAAGATGGAAAAAATTAATCTCAAACTGTTAACTTCGTTTTTGATATATTTATTTATATTTCCAACAATCCTGATTTTTATTATCTCTATCTTTTATTATATCCCTCAATCCTATTTTTATAATGCTTTTTCTGATTTTGAATTTATTTTACTCGCCTATTTCTAAATTTATATGTGAAGAATATTGGCTAATACAAAATTTAGAATAAAAAATAATATGAAGCAGTATAAGGAACAATATAGAAAAGATCCGGACAAATTGCTTTTCAGTTTGAATATAAATCTTAACTCAATTGCTAATGGCATATTTTAAAAACTTTTCATCAAATACACAACACATATGCATTTATAAGAAACTTTACTTCAAACATATATACCGCAGAAAAAATAAAATAGGTTTATTAGAGTGGAGAAGAAGCTAGAAATTCAATTAAAGGTAACAAAAGTAATGAGTAAGATTTTTTCTTCTAAGGTAGGATTGTTCATTAAAAAAAATTAGCTTTGTTAATTTAAAAATAAAAGCAAAACTAATTTACATAACTGATGTAAAATTATATCTCATGCAAATACGATTTACATAATTTTAATAAAAATTTAAATGCAGACACAGAAAAAGTATAACAAGTGGGTAAGTGTGATCAAAGATCGCTCAAAGGGTTTCGTTTAATATTCCTTTCAAAACACTTTATCCTTTCTTTAATCAATCCAAATAAATTTCATTTAGCAACAAAAAAAAAAGTCATGTTTTTTATAAAGTAAAAATTTACCGGTCTATTTTTTCATTTTTTCGAATATCTGAACCAGCCTGCTATTATATTCTGTCATAATAATATCTGTCATGTGGACTAAATGCAATATTTAAAAAAATAATTTCAAAATTAAACATGTTGTACACTTTCAAAATGTTAAAATATGCGAATATTTCCATAATCAGATTTTTATCATGATTCAATATGTTTCTCAAACTCATATATTTACTATTCTCTTTTACTCATATATTTACTATTCTCTTTTACTCATATTGATACTCGCTTTGTATTACTTTCAAACATTTGAAAAATTCTTTAAACTTCCAATATGTCAGATTTCCTTTTTAATTCTCTAATGACGTGATATTAATCTGCTTTGTGTACATACACATACACTAGAGATCTGCACGGGCCGGGCCAAGGCCCGAAGCCCATACTTGGCCCGGCCTGCGGGCTGGGCTCGGGCCTATTTTTCTTCACGGCACTCGGGCCGGGCCGGGCCTAGTGATTACTCTTTACGGGCCGGGCCTTACTTTTTTCCTGAAGGATAAGGCCGTGCCTTAAATTATTTTTTCCGTACAGAGCCGGGACTGGTTTCATTCTTCCTAGTCTTCACGCCTCAAAATTTTTAGTCCTGGTTTTGACCCGTATGAAAACCATTGTCTCGGCGTGCCTGGTCCGTTCGAAGGTCAGTAAAATAAGATCTGGCATAAAAATCTTTGCAAAACATGCATACATTTTTAAATCGCCATTATTTTATAATTAAACATTAAAATTTATTCTTTTTAAAGAATAGTAGATTTATACACTTATTAAAATATGGCTAAATTAAAATATAGTAAAACGTGTGAAAAAGAACCTGCTTATGACGGAATCCTGTCTTAAATTGAAAAATGTGTTGATCCATTAAAAATGAATATACTAATACGTAAGAAAAGAATATATAATACATTTACACCTGATAAGAAGACAAATTGTCTATAACTCATTTTTTTTTCTTCCCTATGCAATTCTATCTTAGAAGATTTTACTGTATAGCATTTTTCTGATTTTTAACACTTCAATAAATGGAATATGGATTAACAATATTAATGATAACTTAAACACATACTGTAAGGAAAAATTGGGGTTAGGAGATAAAGCAAACAGAGATTCTTAAAATGCCTAAATTAAGACAGAAAATTAGAATAAATGTTTACTCTAAATCCCACTCCAACTTCTCAATACAGGTCGCGCGTATAGTGGAAGCACCAAATACGATGTTAAACCTAGCACTAATGAAACAAAATTAAACTGTAAAAATAATACTGAAATCTCAAATATAATGTAAGTTATTCAGTAAAATATAATTTAGAGTAGCTGATGATAAAATTACTCAAACTGGAGTATATGCACGAATTTAGATCTGAAATGAAAATAAGAAAAATACAACTCACCCAAATAAAGCTGATGACAGGAATATAAGTAAATAATTGATTTTATTCACACAAGACATTTTATCTAGTTTATCTGTGGTCACTTCAATAAAATACATACAAATTATTTAAGTAAATAAGCTATCTTCATCATCATCTACTCAGTTCAATCCAACATTAGTAATTTAAATGTTCTAGATAAAAGAGATTACTAGGATCTTCGTTAAAATTAATCGTCTATGCTAAAATTTAAGTTAAATTAGAAATTGTTCTATTGTCTTACAATAGTTCATAAGATTATTTATATATTTATTCTTGCTGTATTCATTGGAACTTAAAATATCTAATGAGGAACACGAATGGAGAAATTGTAGATGAATCTTTGTCATTCACACCAAGATGAAGAATCGATAGGGTTGTAGATAGGGTGCGATGCTGTATATCTATATATATATTATGATGTGCGGATTATCGCTTATGTTACCGAGAGAATATTTATTCCCGCTGGAACTTAGACTTTATGAAATGAGGAGGGACATGGATGTAAAGTTGACAAGAACAGGCATTTATGTAGAGATGACAAATTGATGAGATGGACGACAGTATGGTATATTAGCTTCATAGCAAAATGATGTTGTTGCTATTATATGCAGTGCAGATTGGAACCAAAGGTGCCGAAATAATATTTAAAACTTCATCTTCAAACTTGCGATCAAAACTTCATGAACTATAATAACTAGATTAAATATTAACAGTGCTTTCACTGAATTATATACAAAAATTTTGACATAATGTCAGGCCTTACGGCCCGACCACGGCGTCTTTCTCTCTCAACTACATCTTCATTCTCGTAAAGCAAAGCCACAGACTCACTCAATTTGAATTTTAACTCCACCAAGTCAACTCACACACACGCCAAAACTATCCAATCAGAAGAGTCGAAAAATTCCTCTTCTTCTTTTCGTACGGCTTAACTCTCAACCGTAACTGCTAAAAAGCATTAGTGCCACAACTCAACTCCACACGCGAACGATACTGGCGAAAGGAAAACACTTACTCCCTAGCAACAAGTAGCGGAAATTAAGATCTTACGTACGCGAATGTTCTAGAACAAATTTGAATTCCCCTTTTTCCCCACTGAAAAATGCACCCCTTAACCTTGGAATGTCCGCTCGAACGACCCCTACATCAAAATGGGTGACAATTACCTCTTAAGTTGTTGTTTTTTGAACGCACGAAGATGCGATTCAAAATGGCCAGGCATCATAGTGAAAGCAACCGAAGTAAACATTGAAATTAGAGAAAATGTTTAAAAATTCATATCTGCCACGATTTACGTTGAAACTTGCTAGGATTTTGGCAGACTGCATAATTAATTATGTTTAATCTATTGCATCAATTTTAAAACAAAAATAATTAATATTTAAAAAGTAGAAATTATATATTTTAACTTAGAAGAAAAATCGTGGTACTTTACCGGAATCGATGTCAACAAACGGAAATCTTTAATTCTCTATCCAGAGATTTAAATGCATGATTATAATTTAATTTACAAGTGATTATTGATATTGATTTTTAAAAAGTGATTTAATTCTAGAAGTTATATTTAATTAATAATAATATCTTAGAAGAAAAGTTAAAAAGATTAATTTTAAAAAGATAGAAATTATTGACTGTTTAAATAATAACGATTAAATAATCAATTTAAATGTTAATTAATATGAAAACTTTTAATTAATGATTAATAAGGATTAAATATTTAATTTAAGTAAAATAATTAATGAAAACTATTGAATTTAAAAGTATAAATGGAATGTATCATAACACATACATACAACAAATACAGAAATATTAAAAAAATAAACATTCCAGCTTGCGGCACCTCTATAAAAATGAAGATATAAACATGAAAAAAAAAAGGCTAAGATAAGAATTTTTGGTTAGATCTCCTCCTACGAGACAAATTTTTAACCATATCGATGTAAAAATTATGTTTTGTCGAAATTCACTCGGGCCGGGCTCGGGCCGAGATTTTAACTTTTTTCCGGGCCGGGCTCGGGCCGAACTTTTAACTTTTAAATCGGGCCGGGCCGGGCCAATATTTTTTTTGCTCGGGCCGTGCCGGGCTTGGGCCGAAAATTTAATTTTTGTATTCATAATAATAGTAATTCATAATAAATCATATATATTATTTCTCCTGTCAACATCCCTTTTTCGCAGAAAATACGAAACGCAGAACGACGAATGAGATAGCATATGAAAGGATTTTGAACAGGCTTCTGACATAGCACACTTAATGTTTTGTTAAAACATGTTTTTGATTAAAATTTGCTGAAAATTTAAAATTAAATAGGCATTGTTTTCTTAAAAGAAATGAAAGGTTTTCTTCAAATTATTGTTGCCACAAAAATAAAATACCACATTATATGATGCTCAGCAATTATTATAAAAAACACCACACAGGTTTATTTTATATTTATGATTAAAAAGCGAAATTGAAATTGAAATGTTTAGATTTATATTTCTATGTCCCATGTTTTTCCCGAAGCGGATGACGTCATCCTCTAATGCAGTCAAAATACAATTGTTAAATTTTTTTTTTCTCTAGCGTGCCTTTTGCAATCTTGGATCAGTTTTTACTCTAACTTTGATAGAATAAATTAGATGATATTCTGGCTTGACTAAACACTAAATGTTGTTTTCAGATGTTTTTATCCTTACTTTTTCATTAGAAGTTTAAACCTGCATCTAATAAATATTACATATTGATAAAAAATGATACTTCTCTATTATCCTGTTGACCACTTTTCATAACAAAAAACTATCGCCAAATAAACGGGAGAACATTGCCATTGGAATATCAAAATAAAGAAACAAATAAAATATAAGAATTTAAGGACACAATTCTTATTTTAATTAATAAAATAACTAATAAATCAGTAAAAAATACACGCAAATGTCGAATTAAAAACCACTTGATGACGTAACAAACATGTATAATGCTTCTGACATCAAGTAAATGGGACTGCATTTTTGGCGTTTAATCTTCAGGTTGGCGATAGTTTTTTGTTATGAAAAGTGGTCAACGGGATAATAGAGAAGTACCTGAAAAATATTAGATTTCAGTGCGAAATCCTCGCACGGGCCTTCTGGTATATATATAATTTCATTAAAAAAATTGTAGCTTGTAATTCATAATTTTTTTCAAATATTAATTTCATAATTCATATTATAAAATTATAAAAATTACAATTTGTGAGGATTGCGCATGCCTCTTCTTGCTCTAGTAGCGCCCCCTTCTGGAGAAACGAAAGTGCGCGGCAGTAGAACTCAGAACGTCAGCGGCGAAGAACGTCGTTTGTGATATGAGAAACCAGAATTAGTTATGAAAATGGTCGTAAATGTTACCGATCATGAATCTTGAAAAATATGAATAATCTTTTACGTTGATTTATGTTCCTGTGCTCGTCATCTGTCCTCGTCATTTTTATGTCAACTTTATGTCATCGTTATGTCAAGAATTAAACTTGTGTTCGTAATTACAACGGCCTGTTTCCTTTAGAACGCCCACACATACTGAAGAGACATCACACTGGTGTCAGAACTAATGGATGAAAAACAGGCTGTATTACTGGATTACGGAGTGAAATATTATAGTGAAACATTATAGTGAAATATTATAGTGAAATATTATAGTGAAATATTATAGTGAAGAAAATTTTTGGGTAACCTATACAGAGGTAAGGTAAATTTTATTATTTAAGTATGGCCGATCAACTGACTAAACTTAAAAAAACTAGAGGGGTAATAAAAGCATCTATTACATCTATTATTAAAAAGATCGAAGATGCATGGGTTTTAGAATCGCCGAATTTGGTGGAATTAGAAGAAAATCTAGCTCAGCTAGAACAGAAAGGTATCGATCTTAAATGAGAAGATGAACAAATTTTAGCGTTAATTAATGATGAAAATGAAATCGAAAGAGACGCGAAGACCTCTATTGAATATCATGAAAAAATAACTTTATGGAAATTTAGAATTAATAAGAAATTGAAAAATAATAGCAAAAGCCAAATTTCCCCCGTATCTCACGCCGATAATAAGCACGCAGAATTAGTTGCGCAATCTGTTAAACTCCCTACATTAACGATTGAGAAATTTTATGGCGAAATAAGTAAATTTCAAAATTTTTGGAACTCATTCAAAATAGCAGTTCATGATAATGATTCACTGTCAAATATTGAAAAAATGAGCTATTTACAAAGTTATTTAGGTGGTAGTGCATATAATTCTATTTCCGGGTTTGCGTTATCAGATAAAAATTATTTGGAAGCTGTCCAAATTCTGAAACAACAATTTGGCCGAAAGGATCTCATTGTGACGACACATATAAATACTTTATTATCTTTGAAACCTGTATTGAAAACAAATGATGTAACCGCTCTATGGAAATTATTTGATACGATTCAATCGCAAATAAGAAGTCTCAGGTCTTTAGACATTGAATCAAATGGATTTGATAACCTGTTGACACCAATAATTCTTAAATCCTTGCCATATAATCTTTCGTTAGAATATAATAAACAATGTATAAAAAATTCTAGTGACTCGCAACCAAACATTGATGATTTGTTATTATTTATTCGTACCGAAATAGAGTCGAGAGAAAAACAAAATTATTTAACTGGCAATTTAGATAACCCAAGGTTAAAGCAGTCTTATAATAATGATTCCCCTGCATTCCGTAAACAAATGTTCACTAGTGATAGAATTAATTCTGAAGTATCTCATATTAAAGCCACCTCCGAAACCTTTTGTATATTTTGTTCTTGTAATAGTCATTCGACTGAGGAGTGCAATAAATTTCCCGTTGATCAGAAAATAGCTAAATTAAAAGCACAAGGGCGCTGTTTTTTATGCTTGAAGAGAGGTAAACACGTCGCTAAAGATTGTACCATAGAAAATAAAGAATGCACGAATTGCGGCAGATACCATAATGTTACAATATGTAGTTATTCATTTGGCAATGCCAATAAATTTGATAGGGAAGATAATTCGAATTTAAATGAAAAAGCACTCACTGCTAGAGTCAAATCGGATGAGATTTTTAATTTGAGAACACCGCGAAAAGAAACAAAATTAATTGAAACATTACCGACAGTAAATATCGAATGTGGTAATAAAATATTACATGACGTAGTAGATAGTGGAACTCAAATTTCTATAATAAAGACTAATTGTGTACCCGAATACTTTAAAAATCCTTGTGGTACTATAATATTGCAATCTGCATTCGGTCACCAATTGAAAGCTCCTTTAATAAATATCCCATTGAGTATTGCAGTTGATAAATTAAACCCCAAGATATACCCTAATATTATGATAACATGTGCTGTAGTTGATAATTTAATTAATGATTTATTACTTTCTCTTGATACATATAATGAATTGAATAAATATAATGAAACTGAAAAGGCATTAAATTGTAATGTTGACGCAATTAGTGACAATACGAAAGAAACCAACACTGTAGATCTGTCTGCTTCAATTTTAGACCATGTGTCAGTTGAAAATGCGAATGCAAACGAGAACATTGACCACACACCTGGCGACGACCCTGATACTTTTATAAATGATTCAGAGAAATTTAAATGGCAACAGAAAAATGACCCTTCGTTAAATCAGTGTTCGACAGCTAACAGAAATGAATTTAATAGCTTTTTCGTTCATGAGAATTTCTTATATCACTTGGATAAATTATTTGATGAGACAAAAAATAACTCTAACCCGCGTACTAGTATTACACAATCGATCACGAAAGAAACTAATAATAATGAAATCAAATTGAAACGGAAATTCATTATAAGGAAGAAGATCCCCAAATTAGGCAAGCAGAAGAAATTTTACATAATTCAAAAGATTTAAAAGTTCAAAATTATTTACAGAGTGAACACAATATTATGAAGAATACTCCCATAGTTAACAATGTAATTTCAATTTTCGAATCCTCAAACTATGCAGTCACGCCTGATGAAGAAACCGAATACGAAACCCCGAATTATGCTAAAAAGAATGCAAGTACCTCGGATAAATATTTGATTGCATCAGCAGACATGAAGGAAGAAAATATAAGACTAAGCATAATTTCTGAAAATGAAGATTCAAAAGTTGATGTCACGACAACAGAAGAATCTTACTCTGTTTTCAATAATACAATGCCAGAAATACTTGATGGAAGTTCCGAATCCAACACGATTGAGTTCAGCGAGAAACAACCTCTTGTTTACGATGAAAATTCCGACTACATTATAGTCAATGGTTGTGTGAAATCACATGAAATAGCAAACAAAGAACCCGATGTATTCCTTAAGTTAAATCATCCTGACAACATGATGTTAGAAAAACGCCAGAAGAGATATGAGAAGATTGATGAGTTTACAGCGACTAAGGAAGTGACGATTGACGAAAATAAAAATGAAACTGAACTTTCTAAAAATTATGATAAAGTGAAAATAAAGGAAACTGTGCGGAAGAAACAGTATACACGTGATGGCTTTCGCCGAATGAACAATACATTTAGTACAGAAAGACGACGAAAACGAGGAAAAATAAAATTTCTAGGTCATGTGGTAGGATCCGGTATACATGCACCCGATCTCGACAAAGTATCAGCGATACAAAACTTAGAAGAAAACAAAATATGTATTAAAAAACTCATCTCCATTTTCATGTGTAATTTTATGTTTATCTTATAAATGATGAATTAAAATCAAACTATTGTATTGTAAAGAGTATTTTTTGTTGATTTTTTGTTATTTATGTTTTTTTCCAGACTCATGCAAATATCTTATTCAATAGTGACCTCCAAACTTACAGTATTAAAGACTTAGGAAGTCAAAACGGAACTTTTATAAATGATAAAAGACTTTCAGAAGTGAGTTGGATTATTTACTGATATTTATGTTACATTATTAGTGCAGAAATAAGTAAAAAAACTTTTAAAATATATATATATATATATATATATATATATTTTTTTTTTTTGTATACTTTTAAACTATTGAATTCTCAATTCATCATCACTGTTCTTTTATAATTTTACTTAAAATATTAATAGGAATTCTAAAAGTTACATTTCTTTTTCAGCAGAAACAAACTAAAATTTACTGTAATTAGCAAAATTATTCACGTCCATTTTGTATCTTGTTACTTCTGATGATTTATATAAATTTTATATGTTCTGGCATCATATACAATGCTTTGAATGAACTAAAATATTTTCTTATATTAACAAAACACAAATTATGAATTCAGATCTAAAATTAATTTAATAGAATTTAATTTATGTAAAGTGTAATTAAATCATTTATATATTGCATTATATATGAAGGGTCAGAGGAAAAATGATGATAATCCAATTTTGTGAAATTTAATATGACAATGAATTGTATCTGTTGTTTGGCAACCTTGGATGGAGGTAAAAAGGAAGAAAGTCCCCTGAAAAATACAGTTGGCAATAGATCAGGGTGGTCACAGATCTGGAAAATATGGAAATATCAGGGAATTTTGTTGACCTGAAAATATCAGGGAAATTCGGACTCAATCCTAGAAATTCATTGAAACAAATTTGATTTCCATAACGATTGTGGTAATTTTGAAGGGAAAAACTAATCTCAATTTTCTGGCTCAGCCCATGCTTGAAACAGGCTTGGGCTCCATTTGTTTTACCAGATTTTGGGCTCGAGCTCATAGTAAAAATTTTATTTATTCGCAAATTGAAAAAAAACAAACAAAAAAACAAAAACAAAAGCTTACTATTTGAGAAGCAAGAATGTGGTTTAAATTTCTTAAAATGTTTTTCAATCTTTAAAAAATTGAAAGGAAATTGAATTCTTATTAGTTTGATGTAAGGAGAAATATTCTATCTGATTTTAAAGCTTTTGTACAGTCAATGTATAAAAATTTGAAATGCATTTTTCTCTTGCCTGTTGACACAAAAAAAATATTGTTTATGTGCAATATTTTTACAAGCTAATAAAAATTAAGACTCACTCACCATATTTTTGCATCAGAAATTGATGTCATTGTGAGCAGATGATGTGCTTTTTCCATATATATAATTTGGAACATCTATAAAGTTAGACAATTCAATTTCAAGAAAGACATGAAAGAAGAAAACGATCTTCCTAAATATGATTTATTTTCTATGAGACACTTTCTGTGTGATATCAAACTGACTCCAAATAAACAGTTGCTATGTTTTATTTCCCATTTTGTTTGTATACTAGAGCTATATCTTATCGTTATACCTTATAGTTAAGTGATATAATACTTAATATGCAGTGGTAACATTTGCTATGATTTATATTATATAGAAAATGAAACATAGTAACCATTTTTTTTTTTTTTTTTTTTTTTTTTTTTTTAGAGTCAGTTCTTTCTTTTTTCAAACAAAATTTCATGCATGAAGTCATAATTGAAAACATATAGAAGAGAGTATCATTTTTATACAATCATTTCCCTAAATGCTACTCTGTTTAATTGAATATTTTGCAGTTTTTTCCTGTATTCTTAAGGAAATTATATATTTTCTGTTACATGCATTAAAGAAAACTTTCATTCTCATTTATAAAGCTGAGGGTTTTTACTTTGATTGTGTCAAAGTACCCTAATTTTTTCTTATTGTTTTTTTAACAATTTATGGACACAAATGCACAGAATTCCAATCTTGTGATTATCGTATTATGGTATTTTTTTTTTTTTTTAATTTAACCTGGGCAGGCCTTCATGGTTAACAAGTTGGATGGTTCTACTAGTAAGCACGATGTACAATATGAAGTTTTTTTTTCTTTTATTGATTACAATAAATAGAATACACCGATAATTTCTTAGAAAAATGAAATTATTTATGTTATTTAAATGTTTTCTTTTTAAATATCTTGTGTGATTTTTTTAATATCTCTTTTACTAAATGATGACTGTATGTATCACAGTATTCAGTATGTATCACAGTAAAGAAATAACCTATGAAAATGCCATTACTTTAAAGTTAACCTGAAAATTTAATGCTTACAGGAGATATCATGGGATTTTAACATAATATATTTGTCACCACCCTGTAGATATAAAGGAGTAAGAACTAGAGATGAGAAAGTCTCAATTTTTATACCAATCTTTGGGCTTGTGTGGACTTGGGTTCAAAGTAAATATTTTATTTATTTACAAAAAAAAAAAAAAAAAAAAAAAAAAAAAATGTTATTTGAGAAACAAGAATAAGTTTCTTAAAGTGTTTTGCAATAATTTAAAAATCAGTTTGAAAGGGACTTAGTTATTATTAATGGGATATAAGGAGAACTATTCTATCTGATTTTGAAGTCTTTGCATGGTCAGTGTTAGTAATATATAGAAGTCGTGGGATATCGCTTGTCTATCCTCTCTATCTGTTTGAAATCTTTTCCCAGAAAGACTGGAAAACAGATCTCATGTCTTTCTGAAAGAGTTATACAATGATATTTTGAAAGAATTGGGATTTTTGGCAATGTTTGGATATAAATAATTTTAAATTTGCTATTTTAAATAGATTTTCAGGCACATAAAATCTACGAAGCACTGTTATATCATTACAGTGTGGCATAATTAAAATGCACTGAAAACTATTTTTCCCCATTGTCGATAATGCGACAGAATACTTTTGAGTGCCCCTGTAAACAAATTATAATTGCTACTTATTCTATACTCTATAAAAAGCATGTTGTCTTTACCTCAGTGATGAATATCAGTTTTATTATGATTGAAATAGTGTAACATTATTAAAATATACTGAATTTTTTTTTCACATTGACCGTAATGTATCAGAATACTTTTTGGTGACCCTGTAATGTAACCATGGTACACACTTTATTTTCAACACTGAACGTGCTATAGTAAGCCTCAATAACATATATCAATTACATAGCAATCCGACTATATTTATGTGACTTAGAGCATGGCCAGACAAACTGAATTCATAAACACTTTTCAACTATGTTGGGAAATATTAAAATTCAATGTTTGATGTTCCTTATAAAAATCTACAGTTTTTGACAGGTTTGAACGAAGTTTGCTAAACATACATTTTAAAATAAGAATAAAAATACTGGCTACTTTAAAAAATTCTCAGCCGACTTCTTACCACTTTTTTTTCAAACACCTGTCATAATTTATTTCTATACAATTTTTCTTTTCATTTTCAAATGCATTTTTCTCCTGCCTGTTGCCACAGAAAAATATAGTTTATATGCAAATTTTTTTAGCAAGCTAACAAAAATTCAGATCCACTCACCATATTTTTGCATCGGAAATTGATGTCATTCTGAGTAGATAATGTTTTTTTTCGTATATAAAATAAAAAAGTTATTATAAGTGGGTTAAAATGATGTAAAACTTTCATTTTAATGTGTTTGGAGTTAAAACACATATAAAGTTAGACATTTCAATTTCAAGAAAGATATTCATGAAAAAAAAAAAAAATCCTCCTAAATGTGATTTATTTTCTATGAAACAATTTCAGTGTGATGTCAAACCAATTCTATATTGATTTGAACAGTTGCTGTGTTTTATTTCTCATTTTGTTTGTATACTACACCTATATCTTATTGCTATACCTTATAATTAAGTGTTATAATACTTGATATGCAGTGTATTTAGGATTAATATTTATTTCTAAGTAAGAAGAGATTTTTAAATGAAAAATTGAATCTTAAAACAATTAAAAAATATTATTAACAATTGTCTACTGTATACTTTCAATATCGCAGTTGGGCAGGCTCAGGCTCTGATGTCACAAAAGTTTCCAAACTTGGACTTTGAAAAAAGAGCCTGAACTCATTGCTAGTAAGAACGATGAAAGTCCTTTCCAAAAACACTGTTGAAGATTGGTTTAAAGAGGAGAAGAATGATGAAAACTGATGTTCTTAAATGGATGAACGATGGATAACTATCATCTAACCTATCTGTGATTGCCATCCCCTCTCCCCTCCTCCCTTTGGGCCTTCATATGAATTTTTTAAATGTTAGAATACTACTTATATTATTCTGGCAAAGAAGAAGTAATGGACAATGAAGAACATGAATAAATCCTCAAATAAGATCACAATGGCAATTTGTATTAGACTAAAATGGTTAATACACAATTAAATAAAATTTCATACACTGTAAAAATATAAAAATTATTTTCATGAGAGGGGGAAAAAAAGAAAAAGAAAAAAAATGCCTTTTGAATAACTCAATACAAGAAAGAGACCACAATAATAATTGTTTATATGAAATTATTTGACAAACAAATAAGTTTTATTAGCTCACAGGCTATCAAAGCCTGAGAGCTTATGTGCCCGCCCGTTCTGTATGTATGTATGTACGTACGTACGTAACGCGATAACTCTTGACGGAAATAACCGTTTTGCTTCCAATTTTGTTTATAGGTTCCTTGTGATAAGGCGCTTCCCTGATTAGTTTTGGGGATTGATTGTTTAACTATAAAGGGGGGGGGGAACGGGGGACTAACCCCTCTTAATTAAGATAAATGGTTTTTTCATGCAGAATTGTCCAATTTTCTTCAAATTTTGTATATAGGTTCATTGTGATAAGGTTCTTTCCTGATTAGTTTTGGGGGTTCATAGGTTAAGTATAAAGGGGGTAACGGGAGGGTTAATCCTCCCCCCTTATTTTAGATAAATAATTTTTTTCATGCAGAGTTATCCGATTTTCTTCCAATTTTGTTTATAGGTTCCTTGTGATAAGGCGCTTCCCTGATTAGTTTTGGGGATTGATTGGTTAACTATAAAGGGGGGGGGGAAACGGGGGGGCTAACCCCCCTTAATTTGGATAAATGGTTTTTTCATGCAGAGTTATCTGATTTTCTTCAAATTTTGTATATAGGTTCATTGTGATAAGGTTCTTTCCTGATTAGTTTTGGGGGTTCATAGGTTAAGTATAAAGGGGGTAACGGGAGGGTTAATCCTCCCCCCTTATTTTAGATAAATAATTTTTTTCATGCAGAGTTATCCGATTTTCTTCAAACTTTCTATATGGGCTCATTGTGGTAAGGGGTTTCCCTGATTAGTTTTGGGGGTTCATTGGTGAAGTGTAAAGGAGGGAAACGGGGGCTACCCCCCACCCTTAATTTTGATAAATGGGTTTTTCATGCAGAATTATCCAATTTACTCCAAATTTTGTATATAGGCTCATTGTGGTAAGGCACTTCCCTGATTAGTTTTGTGGGTTCACTGGTAAAGTATAAAGGGGGGAACGGGGGGGGGGACTAACCCCCCTTAATATAGATAAATGGGTTTTTTAAGCAGAATTATCCGATTTTCTTCAAATTTTATATATATGTTCATTGTGATAAGGCGCTTCTCTGATTAGTTTTGGGGGTTCTTTGGTTAAGTATAAAGGGGGGACGGGGGGGCTAACCCCCCCCCCCCTTAATTTATATAAATGAATTTTTCATGCAGAGTTATCCGATTTTTTCAAATTTTGTATATAGGTTCATTGTGGTAAGACGCTTCTCTGATTAGTTTTATGGGTTCATTGGTTAATTATAAGCAGGAGAAACGTGGGATGGTTCCTCCCTCTTAATATATTGTCGATTTCTTCATTTTTCGAGGGCTTATTTCAAATTCTTTGAAATAAGAATATAATTTACAGTTAGTGTGAATAGCCTGTGAGCTCAATGCCGTCAGTTTAACTGGGCAGTTTTCTTTTCTTTTTAATTTTTCTATTTGTCTTATCAGAGCTACATTGCATTATCGTATTCATACATCGGAAATTAATTCCTTTTGATTACTCCAGCTCTTTCATTCATAATATACCTAAATAAAGTTTGCGAAATGGCTTCACCTAAAATTAAAACAATGGAAACATAAGTTTGAAAGGATGCTTTATAAAATTCTCATGCCAAATATGCTTGATTTCTTCTTTCTTCTTTATCAGGAAAAAATAAAAAAAAATAATCATAAAATTTTAATTATTATTTTTTCCACCTGAAATGTGAGGTTTTGGAGCTATTGAATAATATTTTACTGAAAATTTAGTAACTTGTGCAATGCTCTTTTAAATCACATAGTAAAATGTTATAAATTCATTTTTGGAAATTATTATACTGTGCATCAGATAGTTTTTTAATTGCATTAATATAAATATATTTTTAGTCTTATTTAATTTATTTGATTTTGTTTATTTATGTATTGTAGCCAAAACTCAAGAGTGAACCCCATACATTAAACCACGGAGATAAACTATCATTAGGGTCTTGTAAGTTACTGCTACATATTCATGAAGGATATGACACATGTGATTCTTGTGAGCCTGGTCAAGTCTTAGCTGAAATAGCTTCTCATACTGGTAAAATGTTCTTTCAATGCTTCAAATATGTTGGTGTTTAATACTTAAAAATATTCCCTAAATCAGCTACTTTTTAAAATTAACTTATTAAAATTTCACAGTTTTAATGAAAGTCATAAATCATTATTAATTGTACAATAACTATCATTTTCTGTGTTTCTCTCATACCATTTGTTCTGGGGAGAGGGGGGGGGGGGTTGCAGTATATGAATGAGGGGCGAAACTAGGGTGGAGCAAAGGAGGCATATGCTCCAGGTACCAGTGTAGAAGGGAGTACCAAAAGAGGATTTGATTCTTCTTTTGGTACAAAAAACAAATAATGAAATTTGAACAAAAAAGGCGAAATCAGGCAATTTAAAGTACAAATATTCGTTGATTTTATATTCTGCTTTCAACAGGGCTGGGTTTTTTTCATTAGGTGACCACATAGAAGAACTAAAACAATACTTTATTAACAAATTCTTCCAAGATACTTGCAAGATCAATACACTGTCCTAATTCTGTTAAAATTTGTTCAATATTTTGGATGTTATCGTGATGACAAGTTTTGATTTTTTTTTGTGTGTGTGAGTGTTCCTGTAAACAAACTATAACAGCTGCATACTTCATTAATGAATTCATCCAAAATAATGGCATTACAGTCCCAATTAGATTCGTATTGGTTCAGTATTTCGGACCTTATCATTATGCCAAAAGGAAATTATTGTAATAAATTGATTTCTAAAGAAACCAATCTAAAAATGTTAAGATTAATATACTTTCTAGAAATTATTTCAGATTTAAAATAAAAAACAAGTAATATAATTTTTTTTTAATGTCAATTCCTACTTTTTAATCATAAATATATAAAATAAACCCGTGCAGCATTAATGTCCTACGTTATCTTTATTGAACATTATTTTATAATCATTGTTGCAGTATTTTATTTCTGTAGCATCACTAATTTGAGATAAATCTTTCATTTCATTTATGAAAACAATGGAAGGAATTTTTTTCTCCCATTTAAAACTAAAATTAATTAATTAAATTTAATTAATGAATTAATATTTGAAAAAACTGTATTAACATAAAGTGTCATCCACTACAAGTTCAAAAAAATTTATTTGAACTTGAGTGGATGAATAGAAAATATTTTATTAACGATTGAAAATTTGAACAAGATATATATAGAGAGAGTGTGAGCTAATAGTAGGAATTTAATGAAAATAATGGATCGAACACTTCCGTTTATAAATTTATTTTTGAAAGGAAGAAAGAAGAGGAGGGAGAGCGACAAAATTCATGTTTGCCCCAGGTGAAAAAAATCCTTGTTTCAGCCCTGATATGAATTTAAAAAATATAATTCATTAATTCTAATGTAGTTCACGATTTTCTTCTCAGTGGCAGTAGATTAGTCTAGGTTGATACTGCCTCTCACCCCTTTCTTACCATTGAAGATGCCTGAGAAAAATACTGATCATTTTTATCATTTATATGTTTAATGATTTTAAGAAAATATAATAAAGAATGTTCATTAGATATTTAAAGTTCAGTTATTGAACACTGTGTCTTTAGGTTAATTGGAGGTAAAATTTATTTTTATGTAGCGAATATTTTGATACTGAAAAAAAAAATTAAGTTATTAAATTAAATTATATTTATAAAATAACAACAACAAATAAAAGAAAACTGTTTCCCAAAATTAAAAATATTATTTTGAGAGTTTCTGTTTATATATTCATAAATTCCCATAGAAAATAGCTTAGAACAGGGCGCGAAATTTCTGCTCAGCAGATCGCCATTGGCGAGCAAATATTTAAGGTTGGCAGGTAAGTTTCGTCTTTTAAAATGTTGTGCTTCAAATCAAACTATATACGCTCAGGATATTGGGCCTCAATCCAGCGACACGTGGAAGTGTTTTAAAATCCTGCAACGACATTTATCTTTCAAAAGAAGAAAACATGCGGCATCACCTCAGAGCAATGGGTGTCACAAACTTCCATTTCTCTCCTATGGAGGAACAAATTTCTCCTATCTGCATTCATTCCCCCGCTTTCGCACCGTGCAAGTGCCAAGGACGCTTTTTTCGTTTCCGAGGCCAAATCTGATCACTCTTCACTCCTGCGAGAACTGAATCAGTTTTCGCCACTTAAGTGCAGCCGCTTGAAACACTGTAAAAATTATTCGTCTTCTCCCAAATTTTTTGTTTCTTTTGGTTAGCGTTTTTCTTGGTTCTGTGGTAGTTGGCAGTAATTAAAGTGGTTTTTTTACTTTATTTTTTATTTATTGACATGAAGAAAAGACAAAGCAATAATATAGGGTCCTTTCTTTAGTAAAGGTAATACATCAAAGGGTAATGCTATAAAGACGTGGTCACAAATGTTGAAAGTGAACACATGCACCTTCAAGTGAAGTAAAGTGAGATTGGATCTGCTAGCAGCAATAATCCTCTTTTCTCACTTTCCAGCTCTGCTAAAACTGGTAAAAGGAAATGTGGCAGTGATTTCCAGTCGGCAATTCTAGTTAAAAGAAGATTTAACAAAGAGGGGCTAAGCCGTTTTGAATGGCTTTTGTATGATGATAAAACTAGTCTTGCTATGTGCACTATTTGTCAGCAGGTGACTTCTAGTAATGTTGATAAAAAGTGGATCAATGGCTTTTCTGGGCCTTTTAAAAAAAGAGTCCTTTGTTTTTCACAACCAAAGCAAAATGTACTGTGTCTTTTCTCTTATTCTTCTCTGTGTCTTGTTCTCCAATCCACTATTGCCATTGTAAAGGCAAAAATACACCCATCAGAAGCACCAATGGCTTAGTGTCTGAAGAAAATGGACCAACACATGTTTTCTCATTTGAAAAATATATTCAATGTGGCATACTATGTTGCAAAGTATGAAACACCGTTTAAAGACTTTGTAGATCTTTTGTGCTTAGCTGAGAAATGAAATGTGGATATTTTAACAAAGTATAGCAATGAAAAACAATGCAGGTATTTTTTCCATTTTATTGCAGAAACTTTGAAGTTTGATATAGTGGAATTTTTTTTTAAAAGTACATATATCAGCATTCTGATTGATGGCTCCACAGATACATCAGCTGTTGAGCATGCAAATGTGTTGTGTATGTTCGATATGTGGATTCAAAAGATAATTATATCAAAGAGGACATATTAAGAGTAATAGAGCTGCCAAATTCTACTTTATACAGTTATTTCACAACCATAACTGATTTGCTAGATAAGATTATAGGTCCAAATGAATATAGAAACAGGTGTTGTAGGCTTGGGTACTGTTGGTGCTCCAAATATGGTTGGATACAAATCAGGATTGGCTATGAAAATGAAATCTATTTGTTCTAAATTGATAAACATTCACTGCCTTTCACACCATTTGCAGTCAGTAGCGTAGCTAAGGGGGGGCAAGGGGGGCGCCCGCCCCGGGCGCCGCTGTCAAGGGGCGCCAAATTAAGAGAGGTTTTTAACGGAAATTTTCACAATTTTTGACAATAAATAAAAATTGTTGATCTTTTTTTGGTGTTAGTCTGAATGTTTTCTTTAAAATATTTTTTTATATCCAAATAATGAACGAAAACGCTTTTGTAAATGTTTCTAGGAGTGGCTTAACACACTTTGTACCTTACATGTTTACGTATCTGAAAGAAGTCGCAACATGATTAAATGGGGGAGAGGGCGCCCAATTGAGAGACGCTTTAAGCCAAAATTTTCTCACATATTTTGACAATAAATGATAATTTTTTAACGTTTTTTCCGTGCTTGTGAATGTTTTGATGAAATTCGGCGATGAAGTGGGGGAATGGAGAGATCCATGAATGCCAGTCACAGATGGAGGCTCCTCACTGTCTAGCCTCTAGCTTATAAAACAAAGAACCCTGCTGGTGTCAAAAGTGATGTCTTATGTCAAAAGAGCATTTCTTTATTTCTCTATTGATTTTCCAGCTGACTTTTGTGCTCTTAGTTTTCCATATTAATAATTTCATGTAATAGGGGCTTCTGTGAACCATTGTAAAATGGATTTAGCTGGAGGAACTGAAAGTAAATACTATATTATTCCTTCTTTATTGGAAATTATATTTTTCAGCTTAACTGGCATTTAGAAAAGCGAAATAATTAAATGTTTGCTATATACCCCCAATTTTCCTCTTCTTAAAGTGTATAAAAATGAAAGCAGGGCTTTTCAATCTTTCTAGTACGATCAGTACAAATGGCTAATATCATACAACCATATATTCCTGCTACTGCTATTGATATTGATTGGAGATTTTTGAGTTTTTTTTTCTTTCTAGTCAGTGTTACCACTTCGCCACTCTTTTTAAATTCAAATTGCTTGATTGCCACCATTTTTTTAAGTAGAAATATTCCCCTTATTTAATGGCAGATTAAGTAACGCGAGAATAAGGGCCAATTATACCATTTTAAAAAAGTGGTGGGAATGAAGCAATCTTAATTTTTAAAAAGTAACCTACTGGCAACACTGTTTCTTGCGACCTATTGGCAAATTTGCGGATGGATTTTTTTCAGAGCTTTGCTGGCGAAACTCGTGTTTTTTTTTTTTTTTTTTTCACGCCATTGTAGACGAATTTTCCGTCCTTATTGTATACGTGATTTATTATAAATAAGAAATGATATTGCAGAGATCATCTGCATAGTTTTTATGGCTAAGCCATAAAAACAATTAATTTGTTGTAAACCACAATATTATAAGTTTCAAGGACGCAACCGTAGTTACGCTGCTACTTTTAAACAACAAGCTCAAATTTTCTAAATAGAGAATTTCTAAATAAAGTTTTTAAATTGTTTTTCAAACCAGGATTACTATTATGTGATCAAAATAAAGCAAAAGAGACAGAAAATAAAGAAATTTCATCTGAATGGACAAAAGTGTTATTCCTCTCTTTATATTTGGGCCAATCAAAGTAAAATTTTTACGGTAATTAAAATTTGCAAGGTGCACGGATGTAAATTTTTAAGATACATTTATTATTATTATATTACTAGGGGGCCTACCCCCTGCGAGCTACGCTCGCCAACCCCCGCTCAGATTTCGAAGCCTCAAAAAACATGACAGCGTGCTTTGTTTTAAAAATATTGGTAAATCTGTAATTGGGTTGCCATGCTTTTAACGTTTTAATGGGGCATTTTTTGATTACCATGGCCTCATACACCAGCTGTTGCGACAACTGACGACTGTTTTCGGGATTGATAAGTAAAATCAATTACAACTTGAAAACCAGCTTGTATAAAATGGTTAGGTTTAAATTGTGGCTACCCCTCGGACTTTTATAACAACGATCTGTATTCTATTCTTCCTTTGTGTTTAAGGATGAGAAAAATTCCATCTGCTTGTGAATAACATTAAGAACGACGGTATTGAAAAGTACTATGTTATAGACATTTTCAGTAACAGGTTTTAATTTTCTCTCTATTTTAGTGCACCATCATGCATATTTTCATGTTATTTTAAATATTTAAACTTTATTTTAATTAATATGTATATACAAATTTTCTAATAATTATTTATCATACAAAATTACCTAAATATTTCGTGCATGCATGCATGCATTTATTCGGCATCAATTGATGACATATTTAAACAAATTTGCTATCCGCGATAATTTTACACCTTGTTATGTCACTTGAATATTGTCCATAAGAAAATCGGGTACTTTTCCAGTATAGGATCCTTTGCTTTTAGGTTTGGCGTAATTCGAGCTTCGAAAAGGGATAGATTCGTTAATATACATAGATTTGTTGCCAAAAGTTATGAAAACAAACCCAATGAGCTTTTGGTGCTTTTCTATTATAGGGGTCTTGACGCTTTTTTAAAAAGCTTGGCGCAATTCGGGCATCAGAAAGTGAGATTTGATGCCAAATGGCATAAACAGCCATGGAAACAAATTCGACGATTTTTTTGTTTATATGCGTATTTTAATTATACGTATATTATTATTGTTTTTCTATACAAATTACTTCCGATTATATATAAAATAGGATAAATGACATTTTACGCTAAACAAATTGTATAAATATTTTTTTGCTCCTTTCTTTTGCGTTTACGTAAATGACGTCATTTGGACGAATTTATTCAAAATATTTTCAGTTTATAAATTAAATTAAATGCTGACAGACAATTGAATCCTAACGATAGAAATGTGATTTTTTTTCAAATTTTCCTGAAAAACATAATTTAATCACAATCTTGTCTTCATTATCGATTGAAATAAAAGATAAATTCAATTTCAATTTGAAAATGACAAATAAAAAGAAATCAATAATCCCTATCGGGATCCTTTTCATTTTTTCCCCTTTTTTGTCCCAAAAAAACAGAGTAATTAGTTGCCATCATTACAGAAATGTCATTAAAATTAGAAAAAAATGATTATCTCGAAAACTAAATCCAATTTCAAAATTCTATTACCAGTTTTGACATCCGCGGATTTTTATGGACAATTGGTATTAATTTCACCATCAAGCGTTTAATATTTTATTAAAAATAGCCCTGAAACATAATCAGTCGTTTAATCAGTCGTTTCATAAAATCGTTTCATAAATTCGTTTCATAAAATCGTTTCACAAATTTGTTTCATTAGGATTTTATATATATAGGGTAGATATGGTTTTATGAAAGTTTTATGATTTAATCAAGTAAAAATGTAATTTTTGGGATAAAATTAATGGTGTATAACAAATATTTAATTGGAAAAAAAATTAAGAAGATTTTAAACCACACTTTTCCTACAAATTTCAACTTTTCGCAACATTTTTTTCATATTTTCCTTATAAATCTACTCTATAACTGTAAAAATCATATTTTCAAAAAAAAAAAAAAAAAAAAAAAAAAAAAAAAAAAAAAAAAGTTAAAATGTCATGACAAATTTTAAAATATAATAAAAATGTCTTTTTACTTAAAATTTGTGTTTTTTGAAAGTAAACTATTTATGTTGCTGAAAATCCTATTTTTAATTTTATGGAATGCAACTTAAGAATTATATATAAAAAAAAGAAAAAAATAGCGAGACGCGGTTGAAAAATATTTGTTGAAATTTGTCACTTAGGACATATGGAACTCCTTAGAAATTCCAAAGAGTGTACACACCTTGTAAATGAAACAAGACAGCATATTTTTTTTTCTCCATAATCGAGTTTAATTTATGAGTTTTAGCAAACGTGGTTTCTTGCAAATTTATTTTCATTATTGTAATCATTGTTGCTACTCTCATTAGCTTAAAACTACATAGTCACATCTGCTAACGTCAAATTCATGTCAAATTAGGCAATATTTGGCTAAATATATTGGCGATAAAAGTAGGTCGCCATAAATGTAGCCATATTGGCGATAGCTGACTAATTTTTCAAAATTTCCATTGAAATTCAGTATTGATGAGAAGTAGGAATCTTTTATAATCGGGTTCACGCATTTTAACTTCGTGTGTTTGAGTAAAATTAGTTAAATTCTGAAAAACAAGGAAGAAGAAAACTACCTTTTCCTAACGGTACAATCCAGAAAGTCTTTTTTATCGTTTTGAGAAAAAATAATGTGGTTATTTTTTTATTTAGGGGGGGGGCGCAGAATTTCTTCCTGCCCCGGGCGCCAAAAAACGTAGCTACGCCACTGTTTGCAGTTAGCTGTTTTGGATGCATGTAGTGCAGTTGAATATCTTAAAACCTTTGATTCTGTGGTTAGGAGTATTTAGGTAGCTTTCAATACAAAAAAGTATAAAGCTACCTATTGCAGCCTTTCGGAGGAAAGCAATTCCGGAAAGTTTTGATATATTTTCACCGATCATGACCCCCAGACTCCAAAACCACCCTCTGTTCAAATGTTGGTTTATATATATATATATATATATATATATGTATATATATATATATATATATGATCTATGTCATACGATATCACTCGTATTTATTAAGCAATTTGGATGAAGTTAATTGTGTGTATTAAGCTTACCAATGTCTCGACCGAGTTCGTTGGCCAGCTTTGTCCGCCATCTTGTTTCCAAATGGCGGCTATTAAAAAATTTAAAAATAAAATAAATATACAAAAAAGTTATTCAAATTTATTTTTTGCTTATGTGTTAGGCTTTGATACAAGGATTCCAGAGCATGTTTTGTTTAACCTCTACCTTAAAAAATGGCTGAGATAGAGCAGTTTGAAATTCTAGGGTGGCTGACATTTTGAAACAAAACAGCACATTACAAAAAACCAACGATTAATTTATGAATTTTAGTGAAAGCGATTTCTCGCAAATTATTATCTTTCATTGTTGTAATAATTTTCCCAATCATATGCATAAAACTATATATTCATATCCGTTAGTGCCAAATTCTCGCCAAACTTGCCAACATTTGGCAAAATATCACCAAATTTGGCGACCAAAATAAGTTTTCATAAATGAAGTCAACTTGGCTATAGCTCAATAATTTGGCGAATTTCTTATTCAAATTCAGTATTAACGAATCTGTTGTAATCGGTTTCTTTGCATTTTAGCGTGCTGTTTTCGAGTAACATTAGGTAAAATTTTAAAACGAAGATATAGGAAAGCTACCTTTTCCTCCCAGTACAGGCCGGCAGAACTTTTTTAAAATTTTACCATGCATCTTCTAAAAGAAACAACAGAAATTCTAGGAGAAGAAATTCTTAAATTGAGTGATATTCACACTATTAGATGGTTATTCAGCAAAGAAAGTGCTGTAAAAGCTCTCTTGCAATCTTGGAATACTGTTATAAGTAGTGCTCGCAAATATATGTTTATATACGTTTAAACGTGTAAGTAGTTAAGCCTTTTTTCCATATTATACCTATCCAAAATCGTTACTGGTTACAATACGTTTTATACATATGATATGTATATTCGCGAGCACTAGTTGTAAGCCATTTTGAACAGGTGACCCATAAAAAAGACAATGATAGTGCTAAAGCTAAGGGTTTGCTGAAAAGTTTGAAGGATTTTAAATTTCTTAAAGTTCTGTACTTCCACTTGGATTTCTACAGGAAATTGAACCCTTTAAGTGTAGCATTACAAAACAACAAACTTGTCATTTCATCTTTGAAAATAAAAATTGGACATTCCATTTCAGTTCTGACAGATCTCAAATCTAGTGTTGGACAAAGCAAACAAGAGTTTTTGAACCAAATATCCATCTCAGGGATAATCAAAGATGTGCAGCTGACAAATATTAAAAATCGTGAGCAAGAGTTTCAGGCTGGGGATTTAATTATACATGGGAGGATTAATTAAGGGAGATTAATTAAGCATGCAAAGATATACATCACAGAAAGACTGTAATCTATGTCAACAGATGTGTTAACATTTCTGTATGTTTTTGACACTTTGGGTTGGCCTTCCAAAGAAAAAATTCTTGAATTTGGGATAGAAGAAATAGAGAAGCTCGTCATGTATTTGAAGCCAAGTCTTTTTAGTAAAAAAGTGAATATTGTATTAGCAGAGTGGACAGAACTCAAGTTTATGTTCCCTTCACTAACACTGAAAGGTATGCTGGAGAAGTTTTCCAGTGAGAAGTGTTCAGCAAAATTCCCCCAATTTACTTCAGATTCTTACATTTTGTGCTGTTCTACCAGTTAGCACAGCTTCGTGTGAGAGAGGCTTCAGCTGTCAGAACAGACTCAAGACTGCATACAGGGACTCTCTGAAGACCGAGACACTGGATGATTTGCTCAGAATTTCTATTAATGGACCCACCTTGACAGAGTTTGACTCTACAGCTGCGATTGACAAGTGGTATTTCAGTGCAGAAAGGCAGCACTACACAGACATGAAGTGCTAAAAGTACAGGAACTTTTTCTTTCATGACTTTTTAGTGGTATGTGACAATTTCTGTAACCATTGAAATTTGAAACCTTATGCCAACCTTATTTTGAGTTAATATTATTATTATTTTACATTATTACTATTTTTTTTTTTGCAATAAATATGTTTTGATTTTTCAATTTCTACATTATTTTATGATTTTGGTCACCAGAAAGTTCTTACTACATCTGTTAACATTTTAAAAATTGTTCATATTTTTCATGAATCTAAAATATTATGGATTTAACAAACAGCTCCTTCTAACAATGGTCAATTTAAATTCAGTTTGTCATAAATAGTTCATTTTCTAGGCAGGTGTGCTGGCCGAAGTTGCTGTCTGAATGAATGTAAAATAGTGGCAAGCAAAAATTTATCTGGCTAATACCTTTTCAACTGAAATTTCATGCCCTGGCTTAGAATATGTATATATATATATATATATATATTTTTGTGTGAATTTATGTGATCTATCTTTTCTGATTTATATTTAACCTCCTCTATTATAGTAAATAATAATAAATTGTAACCCATTTTTTTAGTGTTTATACAGATCTAAATTCTTAATTATGTAGAAGAAAAATTTAAATCTTTGTGCTTAAAGACATGTGGGACTCTTTTTTAGATAATAATTCTCCTAAAATTAACATTTTTGACATTGAAACAATTGTAACTGTACTTTACTATAGCTTTACTTTTATTATGGGTCATGTCCAGGGCTTGACAAATGCAGTCGCCAGAGGAAACCAGATTTTTTGATCTAGTGACCAAGTTATTTAATGGGTTTTTTTTTTTTTGGTACAAAAATTGACCTAAGAAATGTGCACAAATATCATTTAGAATAGTTATTAGAGAGTTCTTACCATTTCAGAAATAAATTTGTCCAAAATTTGCTAAAAATCCCATAAAAAATTCTAGAAAATTTTAAAATTGCAGAGAACAAAATTTACTTTATTGGACTAAAATATAGGAACCTGATTCCTTTTACAAATGTCAAAAAATGACTACAAAATGTTAAAAAAAAAAAAAACACCACAAGGAAGTGTTAAAAATTAAAAAAATTTCATAGGTCAAAATTTACTATACTAGGTTAAAAAATTGAAACTGGATTCCTTTTACAAACATAAAAAAAACTGCTACAGAACGTGAAAAAAAAAGCTACAAATCGCATAAGAAATCACCAAAAATTCAAAAATCACTGTGGACAAAATTTAATATATTGCGCTAAAAGACTAAAACCAGATTCCTTTTACTAATATTTCTAGCAAAATGCAAAAGATATGCCAAAAATCAGTAAAAAAGAGGACAAAATTCACTATATTGGGCTAAAATATTGTAACAGGATTTCTTTAAAAAAATTTCATGAAAAAATGCTAACATAAACATGGGAAAATGCTAAAAATCACATACAAAATTAAATTAAAAAATTAAATTAAAAAATCTGGCACTATTCTAAACTATGTAATTAATAATTCTAAACTTGTTGTTATTGTTTCTTAATTCTTAAAAAAACATTTGTGCTTTTTGAAAATCAATGATGGGGAAGAGAGGTTGAATGGGTTAATTTAAATTTTTATTTATTTTTTTCTGGTGACCAGAATTTTTTGCTATCTACCAGATTTTATCAAATTTGTAAAGCCCTGGTCATGTCGAAAAAAAGCTTTAAAGTAAGAAATAATTGGACAAAGGGGGGAAAAAAAGGAAGATAAAGTTATTACTAAGTCAGCAACACTTTTTGTTATAATACTTGAAGATTTTGCTCTATTATTATCAAGGAGTATTTTGTATCTTCATTGTTCGAAAATTGTATTTAAACAAGAATGATAAATGATGCATTCCTTATAAGTAAATTAAAGTATATTCATGAGTGTGTAATTACATTGAAATGCTTGAAATTTTAAGATATCTGTATGAGAATATATATGTTGCTGAAACCTTGCATCACATGCATAAGGTTAATCAATCAGCATGATCTTTTTAAAATGATAACCAGATCATCATAGCTACTAAAGATATGTGCTGAATGGTTAATTTTGTGCAACAAATGCACCCTTTTTCAGTGATGATAATGCAAATATCATTCGCTGTATTATATAGAATCTCATGCTTTTTGAAGTATTTGGGTGAGACAGACTTTAGCAAAAATACACTTTTATGATGTATTTACTAAACGTTTTATGCACATTGTTTTAAGTTATTACATCTCAGCTTGTTGCAATAAGCCCGTTCTTATCTGTATATAATGAACAGAATACTGTAATAATCAGGGGTGGGTAATTTTCAGAAAATCTTACCAGCCAGCATAGAATTGAAAATTGTTATGACAAAATGTATGTGACTTCAAAAATAGTCAATTACTACTGATTCGTTTTCATATATTTTTTTCTGTAAAATTAAGAAATTTATACAACAGAGGAAAGTTTAGTATAGGATTGAACACAGTAAATACCACGCTTACATCACGGTAAATTAGAAAGTTACAAAATATAGTGAACTAGTAAAAAAAATAAAGTTGTTGGCATATCTTCTACCTTCTAGCCTGCAATTTTTCAAAGACTGCTTAAAATTCACTCGCCCTGTCAGAAAATCCACTCGCCAGTAGCGAGTAAAATCATGTATTTCTCCACCCCTGGTAATAATATATAAAAAATATATTAAAATTTTACTGATGTCATGTTTAAGTTAAATACTCCTCTTTATATATTTATTTCTTGAAGCTCAAAAGTATTTAAGTCAATTTTATTATGGATTATGAGTTTTTAATTTATTTTCAGAGAAGACTACTGTGTTTGTTTCTAAAGAAGAAAAAGAAAAATTGAGAAGGGAAGAGGTTCGACGGTTAAAAAAGAAATATGGATTACGGGTATGCTGTAAATCTATTATATGTTGTCAATATACTGGATTGTTTGATAATGAATGAGCTTGTTTATTTGATAAAATATTTATTTATTGTAAATTTTATTTAATATAGGGTGCTGATTTTGAGCAAAAGAGAACATCTGTTGCATCTAAAAGTTATGAAGATAAAGCTGAAATTCGTAGGCAAACAATTGGCTCTGATAACCCATATGAAAAGACTGAGGAAGCTTCAATTGATATGTACGTATTTTTTATTTTATTTTTTTTTACCACTGGGAAAATGCTTATTGTTTTTGGTCGAGAATGGACCTCTTGGTGTTGTCACTTTATTTTTTTAAGCATTTTTAACGAAATTCTGTAACTTTAGAAGAATTTTTTTAAAAAAGCATTTTTATCGAAATTCTGTAATTTTAGAAGAATGTTTCTTTGAATAGGCAATAGAAATGCATAAAATCGTTGCAAAAATGTTGAAGTTGCAAAAGGGATAGATGCAAACTATCAGATATGAAAAAAAAGATGAATTAAAAAATTGACGTCAGATGAGAAACCATCTTATAAAGCAAAAAACGTGGTCTTCAACTTTAATTTCCTAAAAATACATTTAGCTCAGACATCAATCTAAACAAGAGTTAAAGTTATTGTCGGAAGGACCCGACAAAATATTAAGGTATATATTAAAGATAAGGTATAGTAATGGAAAATGCGTTTCAATAACTGCGGCAATGGTTCAAACGAATATTTTTGCAAGGACAGTGAATGCCAAGATCTCTTCAACTGTAGTAATGGAAAATGCGTTTATTTGTAGATGGTTCCAATGAATATTTTTGAATAATTAATATTTTTAATAATTAATTATTATTATTTTTTTAAAGCTTTTGGAACATTTTTCCAATAGTTGTAGTTTCCTAAATTATTTTTTTTTTTTTTTTTTTTTTTTTTTTAAGAATTTCATTTTATTATGAAAAATGAAAATTAAAATAATTTTTGTCTTAAAAGTTTTCTGTATTAAATTTTACTCACATGATAATGATTTTTAATTCTTATTTATATTTAAAAAAATCTTATATTTGAAATTTATTCTTAGTTTATTGGTTGAATTTTTTAAAATAAAAATGTTATTTTTATATAGTTGTTTAATAATGTAAAATTTAATAATCCTAACAGCAATATTTTTTATGTATATTTTTAATGTAAATCAAATAATTTTTTGTTACATTTTAAAAAGAAAAATTACATGTGCCCAAGCCCTTTTCCCCTTTAAAAAAATTGTGCAAGTTCTGATTATTGATGTCTGCAACTTTAATATTTCATACCATGCATTCTGTGACAATAACAAATAATGCTAAAAGGATATGCTCTCCGCTTATTACAATTTTAGATTATAGTGTGGACTGAGGAAAAAATAATGCTAAATTGGCAAACTATTGAAAAATATCTATTTGGTCCTTTTTCATATATATATGTGATGAATAACAACCATTGATATCTACCACTAATTTGCAATATCATGTAACAATAATAATGTTATTTCCTCTTAATCAGCAACATTTCTTTAACTTCTATTCTAAACTAGTTGACCCGCCTGGCATTGCCGGGGCCCGTGATTATAACTTTAAATAAACCGCAAATTTGTATTATTTTATTTCTTTAACCCGATTTTGTATGAATTTATATTTTTAACTGAAAAATTCATGAAAAAATATTGATATTTATTTGTAAAAGTGCTCGTAAGAAGACATTTTCTTGTTTTTTTCATGCTCTGGATACCTTTAGTATTAGGCAATAGATGGCGACACTACCAATTCATTTAGAAGGTCTATTTCAAATTTCTCTGTCCTCTCTGTTTCAAATAATGATTTTCACTGTCTTTATATTTTATTTTAATGTTTCATAAACTATAAACTAAAAGTTTTTTCTATTATTACTTAAAGTTATAGATTACGAAGGCAATTTTTTTTTAATTTAAATATTTTTTATTTATATTATATTTTAATACAAATTTAATTTGTAAAAATATTGTTGAGTGTTAAACTTTACTTAATTCAAAAGCATCCAAATAAAAAAAAAATACAAATTATATATGTAATGTAACTTTTTTCTCTTGAAAATGTGACAGTAATTGAAATGAATTACAGCTAAAAGTAATACGGAAATCATTCTGTCGGAAGCGGGATTCAAACCCGCTTTCTTTGCAGAGAGCCAGAGCTTAGAACTAATGCCTTAGACCACCCAGCTGTGCTGATCACAGTCAAGCGTACCTTAAAACAAAATAGGTTTCAGATTTAATCTCACACATGCTCAAAAGCATCGAATTTGCACTAAAATTTTTAGCTTGTCGCTTTAATATATAGGATTAACTCACAGATAAGGAAAAGATTTATGCTTGTGACATTTTCTATGATTTTTAGCACTTGTAGAACCTTTTTTCTGTTATTTTTTACAGCTTGTCTTTTGAAAATAATGCAGTGTACTTTATATAGTTTAAAATATTTTCTGAATGTCTATTTAAATTTTAGCTCAATGCCCGAGACAAACAAAGGATATCAGATGTTAAAGAAGATGGGCTGGAAAGAGGGTCAGACATTAGGAACATCAGATTCAGGACTAGTAGAACCCGTATGTAAATTCATTTCATTTGTAATTTTTATTATTTCTAAGAAGTTTATTTATGTAAATGCTAGTTTTTGTTTGTTTAATGTTTTATTAATATTGTTTTATGGAATGTCTAAGACTGTGATCTAATTTGTATTGTGGGATGGTCAATAACTGGAGGTAAAAACGCCTAACAGAACTTCTTACAACTCTTAAACAAGAACGAAAAATCATGCGTCAAGCATAGATTATGTAACACTTTCCAACACTTCCAAAATAATTTTACAAATCATACCGTTTAATAAGCTAAAATATAACATCTGAGTGATCCGAATACTTTTATTCAGCCCTGTATAGGATCTATAGATTTGTATATATACTACATAGGATGCTAAATTTTAGTTCAGTTAGGAAACGCGTAGCACAGTTTAAATTTCTCCGTCTGGAGTTAAATAATACGGAAATGTGTTCGCAAACTTTTGTGCTTCCCTGTATAGGATCTACAGAATTTATGCACACCGCGTAATAGACAAAAAGTGAGTTAAAATTAAAATCGCGTTCGGTAACTTAAAACTCACTTCCAGGAATTATTGTTAACATACAGTAGAGAATTCTTTTGTGTGTCCCTGTAAATGAACGATGACTGCTATACACACACTATTCTGTAGTAAGCCTCTTGTAATGCACCTTAGTGGTATATATAAATTTCAATGCGTTTAAAATAGGGAAACATTATTTAAATAAACCGCAGACGATTTTTCTCCATAGACGTAATGTAACGGAATTCTTTTGACTATCCCTGTAAAGTAACTATTAGTGCTATGCACACCCTATTCCATATTAAGCTTCTTCTAATGCACCTTAGTGATATATATAAATTTCAATGTGTTTAAAATAGTGAAACATTATTTAAATAAACCGCAAATGATTTTTCCCCATAGACCGCAATGTAACGGAATTCTTTTGAGTGTCCCTGTAAAAAAACTATAAGTGCTACACACTTCCATTGAAATAGGGAACATGCTATAGATAATGACCATAACATATAAAAATTGCAGAGCAATCCGAGCATATTTACGGGAGTTAGAGCACGGGCAGACGGCCATATGGCAGACAAACCGAAGTCATAAACACTTTTCAACTAGGTTGGAAAGTGTTAAAAATGTATCCAGTTTTCAGAGATCCAATGTTATAAGTTTCTTCATCAGACAAAAGCATATGTGTGTTCGAGAATGAGATTTTTCTGCTCTTTGAGAAAATTAATCTTTTTTGCCCTTTTATTATTTTTATTTTATTTTATTTTTTAGGGTTCTGTACTTAAAAAGTAAACACGGAACCATCATAGGATCACTCCTGTGTCAGTTTGTCAGTCTTTCACAGCCCTTTTTCTCATAAACTATGGGACGTAGAAAGTTCAAACTTGGGAAAGTTATAAAGCTCTTTTACCCACATATTTTCAGATTATTAGCCATTCACAAATATGTTTAGGAAAAATATAAGGGGCTAATTAGGTTATCTGAGAAGAAAAAAGTTTTATTTTTGTATATCGTGTGGGGTATTGTGTGAAAGATCTTGTAATACCGAACTAAAAAATATATCTGTTTAAATTTAGGTATTATATTTTCGGAGATATCATCGAAAATGCACTGCAAAAATATGTCCTCCCCCCATCTATTTCTGAAAAACTCATTTTTTCGTTACACACGAACTTTACTTTTTAGGCAGTCAGTGGGGGAGTTGACGGGCGCTCGAGGTATGTATAGACGCAGAATCATTTATAGATATTTGATAATGATTTTTGAAAAAAAAAATGTTGGTAATTAGCCGAGATATTAATTAAGCTACTTGAAAAAAATTCTTTTTATATATCGTGTAGGATATTGTTCAAAAGATCTCGTAACATTGAACTCAAAAATATATTTGTTTTAATTTTAAGTATTATATTTTCAGGGATATCGTCGAAAGTATACTGGAAAAATATATCCCCCCCCCCCACCTTCTATTTCTGAATCTATTGAAACTAAAATTATGAAAAAAATAGGGGTAGTAGTAGTTCATTAATTGATGAATTCAGTGCATGGAACCCTTTGAGCACGAGTTATACTCGCACTTGACCGATTGATTTATTTCCATATTTTATTCTGAAATTCTGCTTTTTATTTTTATTATTTTTTTTTAAAGAAATAATAATAATAAAAAAAACCCTTTCAATTTTCAAAGAAAATTCTTGAGAAGTCTACATAATAGTGCGCTAAAGCACATTATTGATCCCAGGGCATTCAGGCATGTGCAACATGTGCCATAGCACATGGGCGGCATAATTTTGAAGATGAAAATTTTTTTGAGTTATTTATTTTTTTTTTTTGAATACGGCAAAATATTGCTAGTACTAAAAACAGATTAACTTTTTCATTGTTTCTTTCTTATGAAATTCTTTGTAGATCAGCATCCTCGAATTGAGATAGTATTGGAAGTATTGTTTTTGGTGCATCCCTTCTGTATAGGTAGCTCTCGGCACAGCTGGCCCTTTCAGAACTACGAGCACTTAAGCTAAAAAATCTCAATGAATGCGAAATACTACTACCAAGTTTACTTCCCAAGCCAGCCTATCTGATTCCAGGAACTATTTCAGATTGTAAGATGCACCGAAGTCCAGACACAGTAGCTCGTAACAAAGCCTGACTAAGCACTTTTGAGGTCAGAGGCACACATTCACCTCTATTTCCAAATAGTAATTGTTTTATTTATGAGGAAAATTATCCTATTAAAGAGGCCAATGAAAGATAGTGCTACTACGTGCTTGTGGCCTTTTCGTATGCCTTAATTGGTGCCTGGCTTGAAATTTTCACTTAAGCTGAATTAAGAAGCCGATAGCAGATGAAAAATCATATGTAAAACAGCTAATGTTGATCATTTTATAAAATAAAAAAATACAGTTAAGCATATAATAAGAACACTTTTTTTTTTCAAAATTGCGTAACTGATCAAACCCGTACTAGTAAGATCTCAGCATAATCTGAAATCCCCCCCCCCTCCCACCGATCCAAGTAGATATTTCTTTAAATAACATTAGAAAATACTCTATTTATTGCAAAATAAAATAAAAGGGGCTCAGGCTCATTCTTTTATGAAAATAGAAATTTTATTCGTTCTCGGATAAAAACAAAATAAACTTTTATTTATTTTTTCTTAAAAAATTACTTATTGCAGTTCAAATTATTTAATGTGGGAAACAGAAATCTTGTTTTTCTTTTCTAGCGCCTATGCTATTTAAAAGAAAATTTGTCATATTTGCAGATTTATTTATGTTGGCATCGATTGCGTCGACCTATTGACGCCAATAGGAAGAACGGGAATAATGTGATGTATGTTATTTGTTTGTGACAGTCAGAAATGCTTTAATTGGAGCGTTTATTTATTTATTTTTCTTTTTTTTTTTTTAGAGATCTAACATGAAATGAACATTTTCTTTTGTTTATAGTCAACCATATTAATTTAATGTTTTAAAATTTTTAGCCTTCTATTGTCTTCGAATCATTATCGCTCTACATATGAAAATAACATTAGTAATTCTTATATCTATTTTTCATCATGCTGCAGCTCTGCTCTGCAAATTCTAGAAGTCACTTACATTTGTAAGTAGATATAATTAACATACATTGTTATTCGGAAATAAAGAAATCGAGCAGTGTTTCCTCTTTTCTTATAAAAGCATTGGATTATTCAGATAACGATGTCAATTACAGCGTTTTTAATTTAACTTTATTTTCAGTGACACAAGAATCACGTAACATTGTTTTGAGAAAGAAATCTATTATAAATGAAGATTTATACTTTTTATAGGTAAAAGGAACGCATTGTTTGATTCTTCAGCATATTAATATTAACTTCTGCAAATATTATACATTTATTCGTAAAATGCAGTTCGGTAATTTGTCCATCAAATTTGCTTTTTGGGGGAGAAAAATATGGGAATATTTTTAAGGAAGAAAAATGTTATTGATACCAAACTTTTCTTTTGATAAGATCCAATGCAAATTTCCCACCCAAAAAGTTATCTTCTTAAAACAACAGTTATTGTTAAAATGTTTAAAAATAAGATGTTATTTTCTAAAAGAACTTTTAAATATTTTTTTATTTTATTGCATACTTTCAGTATCGGATTTGACGGGTTCGGACTCTGATGACACAAAATGTTTCGGGCTCGGGCTCCGAAAAGAGAGTGCAAACTCACATCTAGTGTGTGTGTGTGTGTGTGTGGGTGCGTAAAGTGACTGATGGGCCTGTTTACCCGTAGGGGCATCACATAACAAAAATATGGGCCTGATTGATCCCAATTTTAATGAGTAATATCCAAAGTTTTTCTCATCTCTGTACCACAAACTTGAATTTTTATGTGCTACCGGCATACTGCATCACCCCGACGCCAACTACTTCAATCGTGACATACATTGACACCATTTTTTTCTTTTTTTGAGATAATTAATGAGAATATTTGAATTCCAATTTTTTCATAATTTTAGAGTGTTCAGCATTTTTAAAATATTGCCATAGTAAATTATATCTATTATTTATTACCAGTGACTTTATTTTCAAAGAAAAATGTCATTGTTCCTCAAAATGGTTGTTAAAATAAAATTAACAAATGAAAAATAAAATAAAAATAAAATTAATAATTAATTACATAAAAAAAAAACTAATAGTTTGTATCGCACAGTTCATTTTTTTTAACAATACTTTAAATTATTTAAATAATAATAAAAAATTGTTTCCTTGAATTATCTTTTAAATTACTTAATTTAAATGGCAATTAAAAAAAATTAGTTCAATTAAAAAAAATAAAAAAAAAATTTCTACTTCCTGATGTACCTGATAATGTGTTAAGCAGTATATTTAAATAAGTATTTTCTTGTCCACATAAGTGATTCAATGCTAAACATAATCACTTGTTCTCTTTTATTTACTAAATATAAAGTAAATTAGTAATTATTTCAATGTTATATTTTGATAGTGCAAAGTTTCTTCTCGTATTTCACTTCTTATCTGTATAATTTATCACACTAAATTACTCGCATATTTTGCCAATCTCATCCCTAGGATCAGAGCTTTGTGTTTGGAAGAGCATTACAGATTTTATTAATATTATAAAATTAAAATTGGTACATAAAGGGTTAACCCTTTACGACAAATTATAAATTAATTTATAACAAATTATAAATTAATGAAAATTTTGCTTTCCAAAGCATTTTTTCTGAATATTTAAAAATATACTAACATCAAACACTTGCTTTCAATGTATATTTCGTTTAATTTAATATGAGTTACTTTAAAACTTCATATATAAACAATTCTCAACGTTTTGGTTATTCTTCATAACCATCTTCAGGAGAAAATTTCCATAAACACAAACAGCAAAAAAAAAAAAAATTAGATATGTTTTTATTGATTATGTTAGATGTGTTTATGGAAATTTTCTCCTGAAGATGGTTATGAAGAATAACCGAAATGTTGAGAATTGTTTATATATGTAGTTTTAAAGTACAGTGGAGCATCGTTTATACGACGCTGAAGGGACTACCAAAAAACGTCGTCTAATGATAACGTCGTATAATCGATTTTCTAGAATAAATTTGGCTTTCACTTAATTTTAATGTTTAACGTGTTGATTTACATAAATTTATAAATTAAACAAAACAAAACAAACAAATAACAAAAAAAAAAAAAAAAAAAAAAAAGAAGAAGAAGAAAAAGAAAAAAAATACAGTAAGCAATTTAAATGTACGTACCTTTATTTTTTCTTTTGATCATTTTACGTAGTATTACAAAAAAATTGTCTATGGTTGTTTGACGTGATGACTGACACTGAGTTGTAATTAATGATTTGTGCACTGAGTCAAGTGCCTGAAAAGTTTTTTCGCTGGTATTGTAGCAAACAAAATAAGTTCTTAATGTTTAATGCAATTCACGGCATCTTGAAATGATGGGGAAACAACTTCTTGGCATTCCTCGTCATATCCGCTGTCACTAAGCGATTCAGATGGGGAGTTCTGAATAAACTCATCAACACTGCAAATTGCTGACGTTATTACATCCTCATCGCAATCCATGTATTCATCAATAGTTGTCTCTGCTCTGAGCAGATTCCAATCATCTTCATTGATTATTGTATCATCGTCGCTTACGTCATCCCCTCATTATCATCGAAATTTTGATGTGCAAATCCCGCTTTTATGAAACAGTTTTTTATTGTTGTCTTTGTTACCTGAGACCAAGCCAACGAAATCATATTCATTGCATCGAGAACACTTATTTTCTTGGTATTAGGCTCTTCAATGCTTCGAAAAGCGAGTTGAACTAACTGCTTTCTATAATGTATTTTTAGATTCTTAATCAGGCCCAAATCACATTGCTGAAGGTGACTTGTGCAGTTTGCAGGAAAAAAGTGAACTTTTATATTTTCCAAAAAATCAGTATCTGGTGGGTGCGATGGATATCGGTCGATGAATAGCAAAATTTTTCGTTTTTGCCTCTTCATAACATTATCAAGTTTTTTCAGTCATCTAGTAAAAATTTTAGTCGACATCCATGCATTGTTATTGGCATCATAATCCAGCGGTAGCGTTTTGATGTTCTTTAGACATCTAGGTTTTTTTGATTTTCCTAACACCAAAGGAGTGATCTTTTCACTTCCATCACAGTTTGCACAAAGAAGCACAGTAAGGCGATCTTTACTTTTTTTCCCTCCTTACATTTTTCGTCTTTATAAGTTAAAGTCCGATTCGGCATCAGATGATAAAAAAGACCCGTCTCGTCGGCACTAAAAATGTCTTTAGGTTGGTATTCACTTATTATGCCTGGCAGAATTTTGAACCATTCTGCGACAGAATCAACTGGAACATCTCTCGATTCACCACTTACAACTTGACACGTGGCGCGCTTTGAATTTCTGCAACCATTCTGCTGTAAAGTCACAGTCTGCCAATTTCAATTTCATTGCAATTTCTTTTGTTTTTTCCATCAACATTGGACCACTTACTGGAATGTTCGACGCACGACACTGATTGAAAAACTGGAGCAAAACTTTTTTCATTTCAGGAAATTTACTCTCTTGCACTCGTAATTTTTTTGATGCCGAAGATCCACAGGTTTTTGCATTTTCCTAAATTTTTTGGCAATCGTGAATAATAAATAGTCTTTAAGGTAGAAACTGGAATACCCATCATTTTAGCCAGGTCAACTTTTGACCTTCCCGGTAAATTTTTACTATCGAATTCTTTCAAAATTTCAATTTTTTCTTTTACCGAGATGAACTTGCGTTTTCGAGACATGTCTGAAAAGAGCTGTGGCCAATACAGTACGAAAAGTGAAGAATGAAAAAAAAAAACGATCTGTATTGTTAGTGAACTGATAAGCAAAGAACAACGGTGTAACAATAACACAGGTTGGGAAAGCTGACCATCCCCGCAAAAAGAATGACCCCTCCCAGTGTAATCCATTACGCGTAAACTGGTTTTTCTGACTAAAATCCCACACCAGCCCACGTTGTTATCATGACTCATGAGGGATATATTCAAACACCTGCTTTGTTGTCATTCATAGCTGGCAAATTCCGCCCGTTCTTAAAATACACAAGAAAAATAAACAAAAATAAAAGTGTACAAAATCGAAAAACCAACGCATAAACGATTTTGTGCATTGTATAAAAGATATATTTTTACATTACAACGAATAGGAATGAATTGGGGCCTCACTAAAATGTCGTATAAATGTAAACGTCACATAAATGATCGTCGTATAAACGATGCTTTACTGTAACTCATATTAAATTAAATGAAATATACGTTGAAAGCAAGTGTTTGATGTTAGTATTTATGTGTGCAACGTAAAGTCCTTTATTAATTATTTAAAAATATGTTCGTAGATTTCTGAAATCAATAAATAAATTTTAGAATTTTTTCATTTATTAAAATGTAATTAACTAAATCCATATTTATAGTGATTTTGTAGACTATTTACAACTCTACTCAAATCATTTCTTCAGGATACTGTTTTTATCAAATTATAGAATTAGGAAATATACAAAACTAATGCTTTTGCATATAAACATAGAAAATTTTCAGAACTGAAACTTTCAACATACAAAAAAAATGATGAGCAGTTACAATTGGGGAAAAAAAAATTATAGCCATTAAAAAATATTTTCGCTTTGTACAGTGAATAGTGCTTTTGGAAGATGATAAAGCAAAGTGTCTAGAACTCATGCTAACTTGCATTACTGACAATAGATGTGTTAAATGAATTTTATAACAAGTTTCTTTTAATCGTACTTTAAAGTACCATCGGTAAATAAAGGGTTAAACTTACATAAGTAAGAACCTCCAAAATTGTTTGCTTAGGATCTCTTAAATGTGTCCTAAACTGTAATGTTTAAGTTTGGACCAAAAAGGTTCAAAATGATGAAAATTGACTGAAAATTGATGATTGTGGATTACAAAGCCTGTAATTAATTTAGACTGTTACTTCTTTTTGCATTTATTTATGTTTTATAGAACTAAAAAAATATTTGCTAGTCTATCTTCTACTCGTATCTACTATATATATAAAATACAAATGGGACTTTCTTTGTGTTCACTTATAACTTGAATTCTGCTGACTGGATTCTGTTGGGACTTACACTGTTTGCTCAATACTATTTCAGGGAAGGTTTTATTTGTTCTACATTGCTTAGTTATAGAACTATGGAGGAAAATTCTATAATCAGGTGGACCCGATCATAAAAGATTAGCCTTCTTAAAAATGCCTGCTGAATTTATTTTGGTGGGACTTGCATTGTTAATTAGATAACTTTTCAGAGATGGTTTTAGTATATTGCATATTCTTCTATCGTTCTTTACTAAATCCTACTACAAATGATCAACTAAAAGAGTTGGTTCTTAACAGCCCAAATTTTATCTGACACACTAAAAAATATAACAGCACATTGGCATTCTTATTGTTTTCAGCAATGCAGAAGGACATTCCAGGTAAAGGTTCATATTGCTTTAAAATGTGAGATCAAATTGACCAAAATATTTCATTTGATTCAAGGTTTGTTTGGAGAAACTGACCAGCATAGCAGGTGAAGCCTGCTAGTATAGAAAGAAAAAATAGTTGGTAATTTGGTAAAATACAATATCAAAAGTTTGAACATTGTATATTTTCAAAATTATTCTTGCAAAATAGTTTCGCCATGATTTTAAGTCCAGGTTCCATATTTTTGAATCATCATTTCTTTTTTACTAGCTGACTTAGCCAGTGTTACCCAGGCCCGTGATAATAACCTTAAATATACCTAAAATCAGTGTTGAATGATTTTATATTTTTAGACTAAAATCTTTCCAAACGAACCTAATGTTGCAGAACCAGTTGCCTTCGGCAGTGTACATGCTCAAATTTATAGATTTTATATTTTTAAACGGAAATTTATCCAAACAAACCTAGAGTTGGCCCCTGCACTGCCTTTGGCGGTGTACAGCAGGCATGCTACACATGCTTCTATCCGTTTTTCCAAACAAACATAGAATTTGTATGGTTTTATATTTTTAAATGAAAAATCTATCCAAACAAACCTGGAGTTGGGTTCCCAGTGTAGAGGTTTCCCCCAGACATGCACAGGAATGAAAACCCCTCTGAAAATGTTCCAAAGTAGAATTATTTTAAAACAGGCACTTGGAGAAAATAAAAATATGTCTGGCAAATTTGTGAAGTGGCTTAAAAAAATGTTTTTTTTTTTAAATAGCAAATATTAATATATTTTTTAAACACCAAGGATATTGTTAGAACAGGAAATGTAAAGAGAATAAGTGGGTATCTTTTGTTTTTTTCTATTTTGTATTATCATAAAAAAGAGATGGTATGAACGGAAAAGATGGAAATTAATGCAAATTCACCTCTGAAAAAAAAAAAAAAAAAAAAAAAAAAATTATATATATATATATATATATATATATATGTTAAATAGTAAATATTAATATTTTTCTAAACCAAAGATACTGCCAGGACCGGAAAAGTATGCTGAATAAGTGAGTATTTGTTTTGTTTTTTTAATATATATATTTCAGTCCGGGAAGCGGTTGCATCAGTTTTACAATGCAGAAAAATGGAAAACATGGAAAGGAATCTGAAAAGACAAAAACCAACATGGAATCGAACTTCGGAAAATATTTTTTTTTGAAATAGTAAATATTAATATTAAAAAAATAATAATACACCGTTAGAAAGGAAAACATACTCAAAATAGGTGGGTATTATTATTATTATTTTTTCCCACAGGGAAGCATATCTGACAGTTTGTGCTAATAAATGAAAACAAATAAAAAAATTATTTTATTTGTTTTCTTATATTTTCTGCAATCTTTGATAGAGTTCTGTGAACAGTGTTCGTACACTTGTCTGACTTAATTGAGTTTATACTTGCTCGTTAATTTTTTTTTAATACTTAGTTATAGATTTTAAAATAGAAATAATAAAATGAATACAACTCAAAGTTTTTTATCGTTTGGCCAGATAACAGCTTTAATTTGGTTAGTCTAAATATAATACATGTGAAGGTTTACATATACAGGGGACAATTTTGTCATAAATATGGAAGAGAATTTTGAAATAATATATAGAGTTCTGTAAAAAAACAATTTGGATTAAAACAGCATCCGGCAGGAGATGTCTAGTTAATGTCTATTGTTTGTAGGTGCTATTGACTGCTGGAATACTATTGAATTTCTACTGTTTCCATTAAAAATTTCGCTGATATTGTAAAAAATATGCTGAAAATACCAAATCAGATTTAAAAATTTTTTTTTTTATTTTGTTGAACGGTATTGGGCAAACATTTTGGAGAGACTGTTCTTCTTTTCTCTCACCCAGCCCACAAATGTATGCGTGCATTTTCCTTTTTCACTCTAGAATCCTTTTCTTTTAGATATATTCTAAACTCACCTTGATTTTTCATACCTTTTATAAAATTATGTGCGGGAAGAATTACTTCAGACACCACACTTTTATTTATTTTATGTCTTTCTCGCTTCTCTTGTTCAAGATGTCGAAATACAGTGTCTTTGATAAAACCATCATGGACAGTTTTTGCATCATCTCTGCCACCTCTATCACAATTTTTTGTTTTTATGGTTGAAACGGACTCTCTTTTTGCTATACCAACTTTACTTTCTTTATCAAAAAAGCTTTTTCAATTTCCTTGACAGAACGATTCTCCATTTTGCCACTAGTGTTTTCATTAGCTAGAAATTTTTCATTGTCATCTACTTTTCGTTCTTTCTCAGAATTATCTTTATGAAATTCCTCAGTAAAGGCACTTGTATTTCTTTGACAAACTTTACACTTATGAATCAATCTTTTGATTTGTTCATAGTCAGCTTTTTGAAACCATGCACTATTCTCTTTCAATTTAAAAAATACTTGACATCCGAACATTCTGTGATTCAAAACCTTTTTAAATGTCATGTGCTTCTTTGGATCCAACTGAAGGCACCCCTGATCAGACAGAATACTTCATATACTTTTAGCGAACAGTTTTGCGATCTTGGAAAACAGGCTTTCATTTTTTTCAGCAAAACATTTCTTTTGAAGAATGTCGAACAGCAGAGGATACATTTTTTTTTTTATCGGAAGTCCTTATGGTGCCTTTTCTTTTGGCAGAAATTATCTCAAGTGAAAACTCGAATGCACAGCATTCCAATGGTCCAAAAACCGTATTTTAAATCATCCACTGATTCCTATCGTCCATCTAGACCTAGAGGATACATTTCTGGGGGGCGATAAGGTAATGGTGATGTGTATGTAGAGGATGCTTTTTCAATCGATGCCAAAGATCCAAAGTCGGTCACTAGAGTTTGGTCTTCATCAGAAATTAGGGCATTGTTTGCCTATATGTCCAGATGGGGCATCTTCTGTTCATGCAAGGAGGCTATATCCATTAGAACATCTTGTACCCATGATATAGCTTTGTCTAATGATTTCAGGTCGAAAATAAACTCTATTTCTCCAAGCTTTTGATCTAATGATGAAGGACACTTTGTGATGAAGGTGAAAGTGCAATCTTCAGCTATATAATTGAAGCCAAGCAGTGGCAGGATATTTTGATGACAAAGTCCAGGCCAGACATATAATTCCCTATCAGATATATTTTCCTCTTTAAAAAAATTAACAGCCCAGGTGGTTTTAGTGTTTTGATTTATCATTACAACAACTTTGCCAAACTTTCCAACTCCCAGATCTTTTACATAGTCATAACCCAACTTTTTAAGGCTTTTCAAAGTAGATGTAAAATTAATCTTTTCGCTCGTAAGTTCCTTATTAACTTTTTCTTGTTTCTGGATTTTAACAAACTCCATTTTGAATAAAAATAACTTATTCAGCAGCAAAATGTACTTTCTTTTTTAAACTGTAAAACATTAATTCTCGCACAAGGAAGACCCGTAAGAAAAAACCAAACATTTTTATTATTGATTTTAAAGTAATGAATTTTGGTATACTATGTAAGAATCCTTTTGTAAGGCATAATCAGCAAAAAAATCCACTTTTTAATAAAAAATATTTTTTTTATGGGGATTTTTGTGATTTTTTTTGTGGAAAAATACATTAAAAAAAAATACTACTCCTCATTCAATTTTCAATATTTTAGTATAACTAAAATTTCTTAAATAGTATTATGGCATATGGAAAAGACCTAGGGAAAGATATTTTTAATTTTCTTTTTCAATGATCTTGAAAAAAAAAGCAAATTATGCATGGTAAATTTCCTTAAAATTGTTATAATTTTCATTTTTACCAATTTATGCAAAATTTTCAGAAACATTTAAAAAAAATATTTTTATTTACTTTTGTTGCAATTTTTTTTAAGATTCTAAAAATATAAACTGTTTCTAAATTATTTTACCACTGAGCCTTAGTACTTTGAACTTAGGCAAAATATGAAAAAAGTCATTTTCAGAAAAACGCATTTAAAGTATAAAATACACCAGAGGTTAGTTAAAAAAAAATTCCTTCATGTTGAAACTATCTTTTATATTAATTTCTAATATATCAAGACTATTTAAAAAAAAAAAACTTTTCATATTGAACACAATAGAAAAAAATTGTAGCCAGTTTTGTCTTCAAAGAAAATTCCTCGATTTTCATTAAACTTAGACAAAATATAAAAAATAATAATTTTCAGGAAAAAAAAAGCGAATTATAAAATACAAAAGAAATTAGTGAAACAAAACTTATTTCATGTTGAAACTATTTTTTTATATTAAATTTCTAATGTATCAAGACTATGAACACATTAAAAATTTTTGCAGCCAATTTTGTTTTTGAAGAAAATTTTTTGCTTTTACAAAAAATTTATAAAATTTGTATTATTTTTATTATTATGTATTTTTCTTTGATTAATCATACTAAAATTAAAATGTTATTAACTGTACCTAACTTTGTAATAGTGTAATATAAAAGTAAACAAAGATGTATGAGCTTTTTAAATGGCCATTTTAAATGGCCCTTTAAACTCTGGTGAATACAATTAAAAAAGCTCATTTACTACCTGTTCCAAGTGTCCCCAAGTTCTGAAATTTTGCATGGACATTCGAAAATATTTATATTATCGTTTTCTGATTATAAAAAAAAAAAAAATTGAACCTTTGATGATTTTTTGCTGAAAATGGGGTACGGGTCTCCCTTGTGGTAATATTTTCGTTCATAAGTTCCTGATTAACTTTTTCTTGTTTCTGGATCTTAACAAACTCCATTTTGAATAAAAATAACTTATTCAGCAGCAAAATGTACTTTCTTTTTTAAGCTGCAAAACATTAATCCTCGCATATTAAACACATACAAATAAGCTGCTACAGTAAAAATGGTTGTTTCTAAAACTTTGTTGCAAATATTGTTGAATTTCACCATTGTTAAGATTAGAAATGCATCGTTGCACTGAAAATGGCTCTAATTTTTGTTTTTGGGAATATTATTCAAATTTACAATAGAGATTCATTTATATCTAATAAAGGGTCATTGTTACATTTTTTGATCTAGGAACCTTAGTTTTTTGGGGAAAGAATCCTATTTAGGTCTCCGAAATTAGGAGAAATAATTTCAAATAGTTAACACTGTAGAAAATCGTTTCAGAGAGATTGTTTATCCCCCAATCCCATATAGGCATTATATGTACAGACAATTGAAAAAAAAAAAAGAATGCACCATTCCAACCCTATGCTATTTTATCACCAAATTAACACACAGAGATGCGAGAGGCACGGTTGGCAAAAAACCGGGTTTTTTTTGAAAAAAACAAAAAAAAAAAAGGTTTTTTTGGTTTAAACCGGGTTTTCTTGTATCTTTTTTAATTATATATATGCACATCAGTAAATAAAATTTAACATTGACAAGAATGATTAATATTACAATAACAATATATATATATATATATATATATATATATATATATTCTGAAAACAGTTTAAACAAAATAAATAAACAATTGTTATTAATTATGTACAAATTCAAATCATTAAATTTTATTTAGAGCTGAGCTAACATCATTTACATTCAAATTCAAAACAGTTATATATATACAAAAGTTTCCTATGTAATACATAGAACATGATCACTTGTGCCGTCAGGTTCTACAGTAATGGTGATAAGTTTTAAATAATTTTTAAAGATTACTTTTTAAAAAAGTTGAAGAAATAATTGCTGTTTTATATATACATATTTCCAAATGCAACCTGTAATTCATGTTTACCAAATGATTTAGCACACTTATAAAACATATTAATATTTTTATGTATTTCATATTGCATTCATAAGAATGGATTCTGTATCTTAATGTTGATACTTAAAAGTTTTTAATAGTATTTAATTGCAAGATTTATATTAAATTCTTTAAAGACTTAATCTATTGCCTTCCTATATTTTTTCATTTTAATAAGCAACACTTAGTTGTGTATGTGTTACATAAGAATATAAAGATATAATGTAGAATTTTACCTTGGTATGCTATACTAATTTTTTTTTTAAATAAAAATAATGCAAAGAAAAGAAAGTGAGACTTACTTTTTTATTCAATTTAAAAAAACAAATTGAATTTCAGTAAGAAAATTAAATTGAAATATATTTAAAAAATATATATAAAAGAAACATTTTAAAAACATGGAAATTGAATAAATTTTCAAAATTTTAAGAAAATGGAAGTACGACACATGTCTATAAAGATTCTATGTTAATAAACAGGATTATTAGGGTTTAATGTTTTAAACAAAAAAACAAGTTTTGCCGCTTTTTGTAAACCCAGTCTGTTGCGTAACTTTGATTGTACAACACCAAATGAAGAAAAAATTCTCTCTACATTTGCAGTAGTCGCTTTTGCAGTAAGAATCGTTTCAACTTCTTTCAACACACCATCATTGAACTTTTTGATTTCATTTTCTTGAATATGCCACCATTCTATAGCTGATACATCTTTACTAAAATCATTCTCAAAAAGATATCTTTGAAATGGAGAACTTTTGGCACAAAATTTTAGTATCAGAGATAATAAATTGTTTTTGGGAAATTTTGTTTTAGCATATTCCAATGCTTCTTTTTTTTCCTCCGATGACAATTCGAGATCAGCATCCTTGGCTCTTGGATCCAACAGATAAGCAAGAAGATGGGCTGGTGTTATTGCCATTTTATAACGAGTATCTAGTTTTTTCATAATGTCTTTATTCAGTTTCAAATCTTCCATCTGTTTTTTTAAATTTTTAAAAAGAAAAACAGTTTCTCCAATTGTACAATTTTGGCTTTGTACTTTATCTAAAGCTACACTAATTGGCTTTAATTGTTGAAAATAGTCTTCAGCATTTCTTTTCAATGAAATGTTTGAAACTAGACTTTGGATATTTTTATCAATTTTGTCTTTATTATTTTCGCATATAGTTACAAGAACTGACCATGATTTCAGATAGCTGTCTAAAGCGTCAGCAAATGAGTTCCAGCGAACTTCACAAGGCATTATTAGTTTTGATGTACTTGCATCTTTCCTGAAGCACGCATTTGCATATTGGTTGTTTCTGAAGTATTTGATTACATGCAAAATTTGTTCTTTTACATTTGGATAACTTATATCATTTGCCAGTAAATTTAAAATATGGGCTGCACATCTATAAGTAATAATATTAAACTCTTCTTTTTCATCAAACATATCCCTCATTTTTCGGACATTTCCAGTATTGTCTGTCACTAATGCTTGTATTAAACATTGAAATTCCGATTGGCATTTATTAATGGTTGTAGTCGCAATATCATACAGATTTTCACTTGTATGAGCAATTCCCGATGTATCAATAGTGTCTGCTAAGTATGTATTCCCGTCTTTTGTTGTTAAAGTAACACAGATCACAGGTTCGTTGTGAATGTTTGACCATCCATCTAATCCTAATGTGACAACTTCATTTTTTAATATATTTGCACATTTTTCTTTTTCTTTGCTGTAAGTATGATCTAATAAATTCCCAGCAATTTGTTTTCTTGATGGTGGAGAATATTCTGGGCGGAAACTCTGAACCATTTTAATAAACTCAGGATGCTCTACAGTGCTAAATGCCGTATTTGTAGCATATATAAACCTAGCAACTTGTTCATCAAACATTTGCTTTTGAGATGGTGTTGATTTACTGACAAAAAAGTCCATAGTATCTCTTTTCCTTTTTAAAGAACCAATTTCACTTGTTGCTCTTTGTGTTATTGCTGAATCCAAAGAGCTTGAAATACTGGATAGTGACACTGACACATCATCTACACAAAAATAAAAATAAGAATTGCTTAATGATACAGAACATATTACTTCAAAAATCATAATCATATAATTAACAATAATTCAATACAAAGACATTTTTTTTTCTTTGTTTTACTGCAAAGTAAACATCTCTATCATATTGATATATTTATTTTTGATAATTTATTTAATACTCGAGATAAAATTACCATGTCTTTTATAATTTTGGATATTTATGATTGGTGAAAACTTAGTTAATCTCTAAGAGTCATGCATAAATTAAAAATTAACAATTTCATTTAATAACAGTTCTGATCACATAATTTGTTCTTAATAATATGATTAATTTGTAAAACTTTCAAACTTTTATCAAATGTAATTTTAAGATTATCAAAATAAAGTTCTCTAACAAAAAAATGTCTATTTAAAATTTTCTTGTTTTTTCCAAAATTTCATTACTTAGAATTACATAAATATTTTTTATTTCATAGAATATAACTTTCTAAAATCAAATAGCATATGCAAATTAAATAATAATATATGTGATTTTTATAATTTATCTTCTCAATCAAATAGCATTTCAAATAATAATGTAATTTTTATAAGAGTTTAGAATCATCTGAATGAAGATATACATAATGTGTTCTCAATATGCATTACTTGTAATTTTACAGATAAATTAAAAATTTTGAATTTAACAAATATTTAACTTATTAACAAATTTTTAACAATTTTCTTTCAAAATTAAAAATAATAGCAGCAATAATAATGATAAAATAAGTACTTACCATTATCAACAGAATCAGAATCAGAATGATGATGAGAATTATTACAAGTTTCAATGTGTTTCTTCATCCTAGCTACTTGACCTTCCATTTCTTTATTACAATTTTTGCATCTAGCTCTACAACCTTTCCTTTTATCATTTTTTACTTCATTAAAATATAACCAAACTAAATCTTTTCTTCTACCAAAATTAGACATTTTTTGTTCTCAAATGCTAACTCTTGGACCATTCATACACAGGTGCATACACAGGTGCAACTATGATGCAACTGTGACTTACGCAGGTTGACTGCTGAAATGAGTTGAGCTGTTCAGTTAGAAGTAGAAGTTATTTGTACATCAAATAATTTGAAAACTTAATTATATAAGAAAAAAATCTTAAAAAAAATTAACAAAAAAACCATTTGGTTTAAACCGTGCCAACCCTGGCGAGAGGTACCATTCGACTGGGAATAGTACCTTCTTTCTGAATATGAAGGCAATTTTTGAAATAAGGGTCATCTACAAATTTAAAAATATGCTTTTTATTTCTCAAATGATAGCACCAACTTTTGACATCATATTTCAGTTTCTTGAAACAGTCGCAGACGCACCAAGCACTTTTATTGTGCAAAATGGCGAATTTATGCCTGGAAAACCCGGCGATTTTGACTGATTTTGCTTCTTTTGGCAACCCGGTAGAGCAGATTCTGTGGGTTTTGTATTAAATTAAATATTGTGTGTTTTATAATAAATTAATCATTGTGTGTGTTTTATAATAATAATAATTCGTGTGTATTTTATAATAAAAATTGTGTGCTTTTATAATAAAACTAGGGGGCCTACCCCCTGCGAGCTATTCTCGCCAACCCCCGCTCAGATTTCGAGGCCTCTAAAGACATGACAGCGTGCTTTGTTTTAAAAATATTGGTAAATCTGTAATTGGGTTGTCATGCTTTTAACGTTTTAATGGGGCATTTTTTTATTATCATAGCCTCATACACAGCTGTTGCGACAACTGACGACTGTTTTCGGGATTGATAAGTAAAATCAATTACACCTTGAACACCAGCTTGTATAAAATGGTTAGGTTTAAATTGTGGCTACCTCTCGGACTTTTATAACAACGATCTGTATTCTATTCTTCCTTTGCGTTTAAGGATGAGAAAAATTCCATCTGCTTGTGAATAACATTAAGAACCACGGTATTGAAAAGTACTATGTTATAGACATTTTCAGTAACAGGTTTTAATTTCCTCTCTATTTTAGTGCACCATCATGCATATTTTCATGTTATTTTAAATATGTAAATTATTTATTTTAATTAATATGTATATACGAATTTTCTAATAATTATTTATCATACAAAATTAATTAAATATTTTGTGCATGCATGCCTGCATTTATTCGGCATCAAATTGATGAGATATTTAAACAAATTGGCTATCCGCGATAATTTTACACCATGTTATGTCACTTGAATATTGCCCATAAGAAAATCGGGTACTTTTCCAGTATAGGATCCTTTGCTTTTAGGTTTGGAGCAATTCGAGCTTCGAAAAGGGATAGATTCGTTAATATACATAGATTTGTTGCCAAAAGTTATGAAAACAAATCCAATGAACTTTTGGTGCTTTTCTATTATAGGGGTCTTGACGCTTTTTTAAAAAGCTTGGCGCAATTCGGGCATCAGAAAATGAGATTTGGTGCCAAATGACATAAACAGCCATGGAAACAAATTCGACGATTTTTTTGTTTATATGCGTATTTTAATTATACGTATATTATTATTGTTTTTTTCTATACAAATTACTTCTGATTGTATATAAAATAGGATAAATGACATTTTACGCTAAACAAATTGTATAAATATTGAAAAAATGCTTCTGTATACGAAATGACAAAGTGAATAGGTTGACAGAAAGTATCATGCCAAATTTCCTTTACTGCCAAGGCTATTTTCTCTGTTTCGCCAAGGCCCCATATATTGGAAAAGTTTTTACTTTTACTGGAATACTTTTAAACTTTAATAGCATTTCTCTAATATATAGGGAGCATTTTTTTTCCTTGCTGCCAATAACAGAGAGAAAGGAGTAGATATCATTTTACCATAATTGATGTCATATTCTCATTAAAATTGGAAAGAAAACCAAGCAGGATATTTTATTCTCCTTCCGTTCAGTTGGGCAATTATTATTTTATATATTCGTTTCAAATATCCGAATTAGTGATTTTATAAATTCGTTTAATTAAATTTTACAAAAAAAATAACAAAATGATATCAATAAATAATAATTACTATTAATTAATTCCATCCCCCCTTTCTTTTGCGTTTACATAAATGACGTCATTTGGACGAATTTATTCAAAATATTTTCAGTTTATAAATTAAATGCTGACAGACGATTGAATCCTGACGATAGAAATGTGATTTTTTTTTTTCAAATTTTTCTGAAAAACATAATTTAATCACAATCTTGTCTTCATTATCGATTGAAATAAAAAATAATTTCAATTTGAAAATGACGAATAAAAAGAAATCAATCCCTATCGGGAGCCTTTTCAATTTTTTTCCCTTTTTTGTCACAAAAAACCTGAGTAATTAGTTGCCATCATTACAGAAATGTCATTAAAATTTGAAAAAAAAATTAATATCTCGAAAACTAATTCCAATTTCAAAATTCTATAACCAGTTTTGACATCCGCGGATTTTTATGGACAATTGGTATTAATTTCACCATCAAGCGTTTAATATTTTAATTAAAATATCCCTGAAACATAATCAGTCATTTAATCAGTCGTTTCGTAAAATCGTTTCATAAATTCGTTTCATAAAATCGTTTCACAAATTCGTTTCATTAGGATTTTATATATATAGGGTAGATAAACTGTTTCATAATAAAATCAAACTAACATGCTGTTTTAGCAATCTAGGCCTAAGAGGTACCCAAAAAACTGTGTTTTCTCGCCAAAATGGCGCAAAACGAAACTCGCGCTGACCCCGGTGCGTCTGCGACAGCTGTTCCTAAAACAGCCCAGAAAAGTATATAGTTTATGCGCTTTTTTCTTAAGTATTCATTCAGTTATGGAAATGGTCAAAAGTTGATGACGTTCATGTTTAAAACTACGCAACAAACTTTGATTTATATATTGAGTCATCCAGAAAGTTCTACTGCTAATAAAGAGTGACCTTGAATGACTCAGATATGTACATCAGTCTTTTCGTCTTGCGCTGCATAATTCTCTCTTGCGTTATGACATAATTTTTGTTTCAGTGCAGTGCTAAGAATAGAGAATCAAAAAGTTCATTTTTGTCATATTATGCTCTTTTATTTCAAGAAAAGTAAAAATGCTAGTCCGACTGTTCGTAAAATTTATGGTGTATGTAGACAAAGTGCTGTTTCAGGACGATCATCATCTGTAAAGGAGGACCTCTTAAAAGAAGCTAACGCTAAAAGTGTACGTTTCACAGTTCAGGAGCTATCAGACAGACTAAATGTTCAAAAAAAGTGCAGTGCATGATCATTTAATTGCTTCTTTTATAAGAGGTCCTCATTTACAGACGATGGTCATCCAGAGCGGGGATCATCTTCGAGGCTAAAATTTTCGCGTTTAAATTTCTCAAACAACCTTGGAACTGTGTCGTCTAAAATAGCACTTTGTCCATATACAGCACAAATTTTATGAGCAGTCTTACTAGCTATTTATCTTTCTTTAAATAAAAGAGCATAATATGATGAAAATAAAATTTTTGGTTCTCCATTCTTAGCATTGCACTGAAACAAAAATTATGCCACAACACAAGCGAGGATTATGCAGTGCAAGCATAAAATACTGAATGTACATATCTGGGTCATTTAAGGTCACTCCTTATCAGCAGTAGCAAAATAACTATTCGAAACCGTGCTTTGCTTTTTGAAAACCGCAGAACTTTCCAGATGACCCAATAGTATTTCCAAAAAAACATCCTTTTGAAATGTTTCTTTTTTTCAATGAGATACACAGGATGAATGCACACATGAAATGTAGACTTTTTTAATTAAAAAATATAAAATCATAAATCATATTGAAAAAAATTATGAATTATGACCTGCACATAAATTTTTCCATAAAAAGAATCAGCGTCTTCGAAAACATGGCGATCTGCTTTTATAGCTCATTTCTATGATTAGTTTTCGAAGATACAACAGATTTTTTTCTTTTCATAGTCATTTTGTTCTAAAAACTGTAGAATATTTTTTAAACTGAAAAAAAGAAGTAAAAATGTGATATTTTCGAGACTTTTGTGCTGCAGATCACAATAAAATCATTATAAAACAACACAACACAATACATTTTTATTGTTTATCCGCACAAGACTTTAAATTTGGTAGGTCTAAATGCAAATAATTTGAAGATTTATATACAGGATGTCCCTTCTTATAATTTACGGATAGATAATTTCTAAATCGATAGTTTTAGAGGTGCGGTTCCAATTACAAAGATGCTTAAAATGTTGTTCTTCATGATATGAAAATTCATTTACAATAAAATAGTTATTTTCTAAAAAGTTACGAAATAAAAAAAATTATAAGGCTTTCTTCATACTCTAAGAAACAAAACAGTAAAAATTTCGTCCAAAAGTTATCAAGTTATGGTACTTAGAATTTTGTGAATTTTCAACGCTTTCTGACACTAAAAACTGAAAAGCACTAATAAATACTGTTACAAATATCGAGTCATTTCATTTTACAGTTATAAAATAGAAAATGATAAATAGACCAATATGATGAAAATCAGAAAGGAAAGTTTACCTTGAAATAATTTTGTTCGAATCTACCGCCATCTTTATCGATTACCAAAGGCTATCTTTTACACCTTTGCCCTACTGCAGTACGAATCATTTTAAGGGGTAATCTGTCTCATTTACACAATATGGAAGCTTTGGAAAAGTCCAATATTCTGTGCTTTTATAGCATTTACTTCAACCTCTAAAATCTCCCAGTTGCAACAGTCTAAAGGATTTAGATCCGGTGGAGAAAGTGGCTAATCTTTTTGCATGATAAACATTGGACAACTGACATGAAGACATGGCCTGTGTTAATTCGGCTCTGTAAAAAGGTGCAGAATCTTGCTGAAATAACCAATTCTTTTTGGATTGCAATCTGTCAGCATGTAGCCAAATAAATGTGTAGGCTATTATATATTATATACTTAAATTAAAGTAATTGAAGCAACATCATTATTAATTACTCGAGGTGGACTTTAAAGACGTTTAATTTACATTTAAATCACAAACACGTACATCAAACATACACACGTAACAGATACATTTTACAGTAAACAAAACTTAATACCGGTAGGTGACGTAGTTCGCTGTGGTGCTGCCATCTATTAATTACATTTCCAACTAAACACCACATATTCTCCCCTCCTTAATTTGGAAATTTACAGGGAGCTTTTCTTTTCCTGGTGGATCTTCTAGGTACCTGTTGGGAAGAAGAAGAGTTAATTAAAGTATCTTTAGCATCATCAACAGAAGTATTGGGCACCATGGTTTTTGGAACTGAAGGGATCACTTTAGAGTCCACTGGAGCAGGACTTGGAATATTTGGGAGGACAAAGTCATCTGGTTTAGGATTTGGAGGAGCTGGGACAACACAATCATCTGGTTGAGGATTTGGAGTAGATGGGACAACAGAGTCAGCTGGACGAAAATCTGGGACAGTAGGAGGCATAAGCTGAGAATCACTTTGATTAACAACTGCATTATCACTTTTGTGACTTTCTGTACCACTCTCTTCAGAATTTGAATCATTAGTTAGATGCATCTTCGAACCGACATTTGTTATCTGATCAACATGCCTTTTCCAAATATTCGAACCAACTTGAATTCTATAATGCAACTTGCCCTCGCTTGCAATAATGCGACCAATTTTCCACTTGGCTTCAGGAGTATAATTTCTTACAGCCAATTTCTGGTTAATTTGAAATTCTTTTACTTTAGAATTGGCCTTTCTCGCATTTTGTTTATCATGCACAAAATTTGTGACATTTGGAATTATCAAATCTATTTTCGCTCTTATATTTCGTTTTAGAAATAGAGATGCAGATTCATCAATTACATTACTTGAATTTAATTGTGGCGGCAAATCTTCACTACGTAATGAAAGTCGTGAAAGAGCATCGACATTTCCATGTTCGGATGTTTTCTTATAGCGAATATCATATTTAAACGCTTGTAAGTATAATGCATATCTTTGCATCCGAGCAGCTGAAAGAACATGAATACTTTTATTTGGAGAAAATATGGACACGAGTGGTTTGCTATCTGTAAATAAAGTAAACCTATTACCATATAAAAATTGAAAAAATTTCTTTACTCCAAAGATAATAGCTAGTGCTTCCTTATCCACCTGGCTATACTTTTTTTCTGCATTAGTAAGCGTTCTGGACACAAAACCAATTGGTTTTTCCATGTTATCTGGCATCACATGCGAAAGAACTGCAGAGATACCATATGGAGAAGCATCTGTTGCTAACACTAAAGGCAATTTAGGGTTGAAATGAGTAAGAACTCTTTCTGAAATAATTTCATTTTTTATATTTTTAAATGCTTGTTCACAAACAGGAGACCAAATAAATTTTACATTCTTTTTGAGCAATTGTAGATAAATTTGGTACAAATTTAGAATAATATGTGACTAAGCCTAAAAAAGTTTTAACTTGTGACACATTAATTGGTCTAGGAGCATTGACAATAGCTTCAATTTTATCTTGCGTTTTATGAATACCTTGCTTATCAATTTTATAACCACAATATGTAATATGGTCATCCAGAAAAATTGATTTATCTTTATTTATCCTAATATTATATTCACGCAATCTTTCTAAGACTTGTTTTAGCCTTGTTAAATGAATTTCATCCGTTTCCCCTGTAACACCAATATCATCAATGAACACAGTGACACCATCAATACCACTTAATATTTGTTCAATAGATCTTTGCCAAATTGCTGGAGAGCTACTAAGACCCATTGGTGACTTTAAAAATTGAAATAAGCCCTTCGGAGTATTTATAGTTAACAATTCCTGTGATTTTTCGTTTACAGGTAACTGAAGATAAGCTTGATTTAAATCAATTTTAGTAAAATGTAAACCACCACCTAAAGTAGCTAACATGTCTACCCTAGGTAAAGGATATTTTTCCACCTTCAAAAATTTATTTACTGTAACTTTAAAATATCCGCATAAACATATTTTACCATTTGGTTTTACCACTGGAACTATAGGAGTTGCCCACTTACTACTGGTGACAGGTTTAATAATACCCTCATCCTGTAACCTTTGAATTTCATCATTTACTGCATTACGTAGAGCATAAGTAACTGTTCTAGCCTTTCAAAATATGGGCGTAGAACCTTTTTCTAGATAAAGTTATGCTTTCAAACCTTTTATTTCCCCTACTTTATCCGAAAATAAATCAGAAAAATCATTTAATAATGCTTTCAATTTATCAGTAGAATTTGCAATTTCATTGACATACACAGATTTTATATTAGTTGGAAACAAATTAAATGCAGCTACCCAGTCTCTGCCAAATAAAAGAGGGAAATTATCTTCTTTAATCAAATACAATTTAAGCTTTTTAGTAATATTTGCATAAGAAACATCTACTGTTACATACCCCACAGGTGTAAACACCTCACCCGTTGCAGTTCTCAATTGAACGTCTGGTGGAAAAATTTTATTATTCGGAAAAATTCTCCGAAAACGATTTACAGGTACCGCAGAAATTCCGGAGCCCGTGTCTACCTCCATTTCAGCTTTAGCTTTGTTTTCAATAAAAACCCACACTTTTATAGGCGTAGAACTTTTATCATGGCTGACAGATAAAATGTCGACAGTTTGCAATACATTTGTTTGTTTCTGAGAATTACTTTTACATACTTTACCAAGATGGCCTCTTTTTTTACATATTTTACAAATAGTATTTATATGCTTAAACTTGTTGGCAAGATGAGATGAATTTCCACATCTATAACATTGTACTTTATTTTACTTACTTCAAAATTCCCCTTATTTACATTGTTAATTTTCGGTTTCTGGAAATTATTTGAAATTTTATTCGGTTGAACATTTTTAGAATATGCCAATTTATTAACATTTACATTTTTGTGTTTCAATTCAGAAATGTCATATTCGTTATTTTGCAAAATAATTGCTTTTTCAATAGCTTTCTCAAAAATTAAATCATCTATTTGTGAAAGTAATTTACTTTGGATACTCTCATTTTTTAAACCTCTCAGAAATTGTTCCAACAAATTTTCATTAAGTGTTTCACCAGCAAAAGCACAAAACGTAGTTAACTTCTTTAATTTTGAAACAAAATCTTGTATAGATTCGTTTTCATTTTGATAAGAATTACGGAATTTAATTCTAGAACAAAATTTATTAGGGGCGGGGCTTAAGTGCTTTAACAGAATTTCAACTATTTCTTCGTATTTTAATGCTTCCGGATTTTTAGGAAAAGTTAAATCTGACAGCAAAGTATATAATTTAGGACCCATACATGAAATAATTGCAGGTACCTTTTTTTTTTCTTCAACATCATGTAATAAAAAACTCTGTTCCAATCTCTTAACATACGATTGAAACGTTTCGATGGAATCATTATATTCCTTAAAATTTGCAAACATTATTACTTTTTATTTATTGCAGAGAAGAAAAAAAATGTCAGCACTTACCACTCTCGAAATGACGTACGTATTTAGAATATTACTCTGCAGCGTATACTCTTGTTGATGTAAAACCCGAAGTTTCGCCATTTTGCGAATCAGTCGGAATTTCTTTTCAATTTAATTCCGGTAAGAAACTTGACCTGCGTCGCCATATTATTCTGTATTATATACTTAAATTAAACTAATTGAAGCAACATCATTATTAATTACTCGAGGTGGACTTTAAAGACGTTTAATTTGCATTTAAATCACAAACACGTACATCAAACATACACACGTAACAGATACATTTTACAGTAAACAAAACTTAATACCGGTAGGTGACGTAGTTCGTTGTGGTGCTGCCATCTATTAATTACATTTCCAACTAAACACCACATAGGCAATATGTCCTGTTTGTAATAGTCCGAGTACCTCAGCTGGTACTAAACAATAAAGGGCACTGTTGGTATGATTGGAAACATGCAATAATATTATCTCACTATAGTAGGAGTTACAATACACACATGTCTACACGATACACATACATCTCACAATGGTTGCCATAAGAGCCTCTCAAGCAGAGACCCCATATTAAAATAAATTATCGAAACAAAAGATAAACAACTGTAATTTTAGAGTTGCATTTTTTATGAGAAGAGGATAATTTCACAATTTTTTGGTGGGGAAGTAGATGTGGGGAATACATGTAGTAAAAAAATATGCTATCATTGATAATTTAAAAGCCAAAACATGTTTTGAAAAGAAACTTTATTCAAAAAAGTTTGTAACAAGAAACATTTGGATGGCTGTCAAACAAATCTCTAAAGGATCTGATACATGGACGTTATTTGGGATAGTTAGGAGATTTGTAGTCGCCCCCCTTAATAAATTTTACATTTCAAAGTGTATCAATCATCATAAATCAGACTTAATTTTTCAACTGTCCGATTTTATTAAAATAGAAACATTAACGTTGAGTAAACACTTCAAGCACAAAAAATACAAATTATCAATAATATTTGCAATAATCTTGGTGTTGCAACATTTTCAAAGTGTGACATATTATCATTAATGAATACTTTGACTAACTTTAAAAGATATATGTCAGAATAAAACACCATCAATTGCTTCTTAACTTTCACAACCATGTCACCCCCCCCCCCCAAAAAAAAAAAAAAGTTTAAAAATGGTGTACTTGGTGCCATGGAATATTGTTGGACAGCCCTGATCCACAGCAACATAATTTAACCTTCTTAGTCCTTGTAAATATATGGTAGTCTGGAGGACCTGTGACATAATAATTTCTTTACATTATTATGAATATCTTGCAATTTATAAATGTATATATTAAATTACAATAATAAATTGTTTGCAGAATTCCAATTAAAGTATAGCATAAAGCTGGTCAGAAAATGCTGATTTAAAAGCCTAACGCTAGTAACACGAAAACACTCGCAAACTAATGTTAAACCAATGACAGCGTTGTTTTCGAATTTCTCGCTTTCATTTTAATATTTTAAATGGATTTTTTTCTTTTGTATAGAATATCTAAGATTGATGTCTAATGGTGCTATCACACGTACTCTCATATCATAGTCAATATCAGATATTTCATCCGAAACACATTTTTCAAGAGGAAAACTCTCAGAATCGTCCTGTGTGATAGATTGCCTCTCGTAATTTCGCCAAGCGCTAACTTCCAGCTGTTTGTATCCTCTACGATAGATATCAGCTCGAAATCCACCAATCAGAGCTCTCTAAAAATTCCAAGATGGCTACCGTCAGTAAGTCAACATGTTATATTTAGTGTGGTCGCAAATATTGAAACCAAAAATACAGAAGAATTAAGAAAAAAGCAATATCTTTGGTAACACAGGGACCAATTATACACGAAAAGAACTTAAAAAATGTGCAGTTATTTTGAAATTAAAGAATACGTATGCGCCGATTGTCCCTTCGGAGTTTGTTATTTAACACTGCCGATAAGAACTTCATTTCTACCCTATATATATAAAATCCTAATGAAACGAATTTGTGAAACGATTTTATGAAACGAATTTATGAAACGATTTTATGAAACGACTGATTAAACGACTGATTATGTTTCAAGGCTATTTTTAATAAAATATTAAACGCTTGATGGTGAAATTAATACCAATTGTTCATAAAAATCCGTGGATGTCGAAACTGGTAATAGAATTTTGAAATTGGAATTAGTTTTCGAGATATTAATTTTTTTCTAATTTTAATGACATTTTTGTAATGATGGCAACTAATTACTCAGTTTTTTTGTGACAAAAAAGGGAAAAAAATTGAAAAGGATCCCGATAGGGATTATTGATTTCTTTTTATTCGTCATTTTCAAATTGAAATTGAATTTATCTTTTGTTCAATCGATAATGAAGACAAGATTGTGATTAAATTATGTTTTTCAGGAAAATTTGAAAAAAAAAATCACATTTCTATCGTCAGGATTCAATCGTCTGTCAGCATTTAATTTAATTTATAAACTGAAAATATTTTGAATAAATTCGTCCAAATGACGTCATTTAGGTAAACGCAAAAGAAAGGGAGGAAAAGGAATTAATAGTAATTATTATTTATTGATATCATTTTGTTATTTTTTTGTAAAATTTAACTAAACGAATTTATAAAATCATTATATTTGAAACTAATATATAAAATAATAATTGCCCAACTGAACGGAAGAATAAAATATCCTGCTTGGTTTTCTATCCTGCTTGTTTTTTTCCGCCAAGCTTTTTAAAAAAGCGTCAAGACCCCTAATAGAAAAGCACCAAAAGTTCATTGGGTTTATTTTCATAACTTTTGGCAACAAATCTATGTATATTAACGAATCTATCCCTTTTTGAAGCTCGAATTACGCCAAACCTAAAAGCAAAGGATCCTATAATGGAAAAGTACCCGATTTTCTTATGGACAATATTCAAGTGACAGAACATGGTGTAAAATTACCGCGGATAGCAAATTTGTTTAAATATCTCATCAATTGATGCCGAATAAATGCAGGCATGCATGCACAAAATATTTAATTAATTTTGTATGATAAATAATTATTAGAAAATTCGTATATACATATTAATTAAAAAAATAATTTACATATTTAAAATAACATGAAAATATGCATGATGGTGCACTAAAATAGAGAGAAAATTAAAACCTGTTACTGAAAATGTCTATAACATAGTACTTTTCAACACCGTAGTTCTTAATGTTATTCACAAGCAGATGGAATTTTTCTCATCCTTAAACGCAAAGGAAGAATAGAATAGAGATTGTTGTTATAAAAGTCCGAGAGGTAGTCACAATTTAAACCTAACCATTTTATACAAGCTGGTTTTCAAGTAGTAATTGATTTTACTTATCAATCCCGAAAACAGTCGTCATTTGTCGCAACAGCTGTGTATGAGGCCATGATAATAAAAAAATGTCCCATTGAAATGTTAAAAGCATGGCAACCCAATTACAGATTTACCAATATTTTTAAAATAAAGCACGCTGTCATGTTTTTAGAGGCCTCGAAGTCTGAGCGGGGGTTGGCGAGCATTGCTCGCAGGGGGTAGGCCCCCTAGTACTAATTTAGAGTTATTTATTGCGATTATTTTATTTCAATTCCTTATATTATTTGCTATATGTTATAATTGTACTGTCGTAGTCACTTATTTACTTCTCAAACTGTACTCGTTTAACTACTTTCGGCAGCTGTATTTGGCGTTATTTCGTACTTGTTGCAAAGTTATGTCGCCAAAGATAAAAATGCAAGCAAACATGCATCAAGGTATGTTATTGCAATACAAATTATTCTAGCCTGCTTTTAGCATGCAGCGTTCAGAGTCTTAAATTTTGTAGTGGAGGGGGGGGGGGAGGGGCAGAAAATTTTCTTATACTTTTAGAAAAATAAAATTTAATAAATGAAAATTTAATCTGGCAGCTATTTATACTTAATTATATTTTACCTTTTAATAATTTTCTTTTAAAACAATCTTGATAATATTTTTTTAAAGATACTAGGGGGCTCTGCCCCCTACGAGCTACGCTCGCCAACCCCCGTTCTGAAACAGCATGATTTAAAAACACTCTGATTTGATAATCTCTAAAATGATTACGGAAGATTGTATTATAATTAAACAACCAGTGGCGATCTGCTGTAACAGGGTTTCCATTCATTTTCCTTTGACTGAGGGATTTTAAGGTCGAATCAACTGCTGTTGAAACAGATTACAACTGTAACTGTCACCAATCGTGGCGTCGCGTCACATTCAGTTGACATCAGATGCGTTACACGTGTTAGTTTTTTCACCGAGGAATTTTTAATTCAACGCTTATTTGTCTTTTGATACTTCTCCATTACCCCGTCAATCAATTTTCCTCCATTACCCCGTCAATCAATTTTCAAAAAAAAAAAAAAAAAAAAAAAAAAAACTATTGCTAAACTGTAACACCAAATAAACAAATAGAAGAATTTTGACATTGGAAAGGAAATATTATTATTTACGCTGTTTTAAAATTTGCAATAATAGGTAAAAGATTTGGCGAAATAAATTGATCTCTCATGAAAATATAATTATTAATTGAAATTGTTTGGAAATATTGTTATTTGATCATTTTAAATGTGACGTAAATTTCCCTAGTTACTCGTATTTCTCTTTTTGATATTCACGCGCAAGTATATTTTTATTACGTAATTTTCTACATTTAATGCTTTTAACCCTTTATATCCTGAATTAATTTTCCAGCTACTTTTTAGATGCTCAGAATCCTCGATTATTCCCACCAGTTATTTTTTTTTTTTGTAAAGTTTTCCTTATCTAAGCATAGCATTTTTGCGATTCAATTAGGTGAAAATTTCTCATTTGAAAAACCGGTGGTAACAGATTAAAAATTCTGTAAAAGAGGCTCGTTGCGAGAAAGTGGTACCAGTGTTGAATTCAGACACTTTTCTCCGGGAGGGATTTCTGTAGCTCCGGGGGGGATATTATAAAGTTCCGGGGTGGAAATTCCACTTTTTGACCTCTGAAAGCATAAAATTTCAAATACTCCGGGGGGGACATTTCAATGCTCCGGGGGGGACATTTCAATGCTCCGGGGGGGACATTCCCCCCCGGGCCACCCCCTGGATTCAACACTGAGTGGTACTTATAAGTACCGTCAGGATAAAAAGGGTTAACACGTGATCATTTAGTTATTATTTTAAAGTTTTATTTCTGTTTTTGACAGTCACGTGTAAATAAATTTTATTAATTGAAAGGGAATATTATTTTGTGCGCTATTTTACAAATTGGCAACAATTCAAATAATGGATTTTATGAAATATGAAGTAAATCTTCTTCAAAATAATGAAAATTTTGAATAAAAAATTGAAATATAACCTCAAAAAATTCGTCAAATAGAAAAAATAATTGCAGTCTGCACACCGCAACTTTGTCAACTATATCCTTACAAATTATGGTTAAATTCCTGTGCATAGTTTCCGTTTCTATAAAAACTTTATAAGAAAATTATTTTGACCAACTTTAATATTAAATATCTCTTAAAATAATTCTTCGATTTAAAAACTGTCTACTTCAGCGTGTTTATCGAACATTTCTTTATAAAACCACCAATTTTTAAATTTTTATTTGCAATAGTTTTCTGGCTATTAGTCCAGAAAGACTTCAAGGCACAAAATCTTTATTGACAGAGGCTGCTGCTGCGGTGGTTACTTTTTTTTTAATATAGAGAGATACAATTATTATACAGACATACATATTTATTCGTAGATCGGTGGAATAGTAAAAATCTATTCACCGTTGTCTGTTCATAGAAGGCTGTCTGCTAGATGGCTGGTGACTTTCTCTCCAACATGGTTTATTATTTAGTGAGAAATTGCATACTCAGAATCGGCCAGAGTGGCTCAGTGGTTTGGGCAACAGCCCGGAACGCTGTGGACCCAGGTTCGATACCTGGCTCTGGCTAATTTTTCCCTTCATATTGGATTATTGTATTTAATGTAAGTGGGTGAGACTGTCCTTTTCTGTCTATTTTTCCTTTTTAATTATTGAATTTCAACCACCCTAAAATTTTGTCTTCCCCCTCCTAGCGGTGTGTAAATTTTAAACCTTAATTTTTAAAGCAAATTGTGCCCTTATTTTACTTTGTATTAATAATGAGTAACGCATATATCCCCCCCTCCCCTACAGGTAAAATATTTTGCTTCCCTTAAAAAAAAAAAAAAAAATCTAAATTTATATATTTTTTTAAAACAAAAATGAATTGTAACGTAAAACTTTCCTAACAGAAATAGATTTCTAGAATTTTCAAAAATGCGAACAAAAAATTAAAGCTCATTCCACCAAATAGTTTTTAAGTTATGCTTAAAAAAGCACTTGTCTTGTAATCTGTTTTGCGACGATCGAACATTCATTTAACATTAGGAGGTGCAAACATAAAACCTGCGTAATTTCTAAACTACTTTAATGAGTGACTTTCAGTTTGATACACGAAGGTAAAATTTACCGAAAAATATGATGTCGAAATTAGGTTTTAGTACTAAATGTTTTAGAATATGTTACAATTGCTATACGTAACTTCCTCCTTCCCCCCAACAAAATTTATCTACAACATTATTATTAGATGTTATTACTAATCTATTGTTACTTGTGACATTTTTATACAGTGATTTGCGGCAAAGTTAGTAGAGGGTATAACTCCCCCCCCCCCCCCCCAAGACTGTACATAATATGTATAAAGACAGCTTCACAGCGTCTTTTCATCGAGTGAACGAGTGTTTGGAGTTCATCTTTCGTAATCACATGATGCCAAGAATCAATTATAGCTTAAATAAGTTGTTTTTTATTGGATGGACGTTTTTTTCGTACAAGAATTTTCAAACGTCGCCACAAATTTTCAATTGGATTGAGATCAGGGCTGTTTCCTGGCCATGGTAATATATCTATGCCTTTATTTTGAAACCATGCTTTGCATACTTTTGCTGTGTGGCATGGAGCTGAATCCTGCTGAAAAATAAATGGTGCGTTGTTGGGGAAGAGATCCCTGATGGAAGGTATCAATTTTGGTTCCAGGACAGTTTCGATGTATTTTTTGGCATTCAGGATGCCATGAATCACTTGAATTCGGCCCACACCACCTGCAGACATACATGCCCAAATCATGACATTTGTTGGGTTTTTTGTAGTTGCTTCAATGCAATCAGGATGAAGTGCTTCTCCTACTCTACGTCTCACGTATTTTCTACCATCACTACCAAAGAGCGATATTTTACTCTCATCGCTCCAGATTACTTGCTTTCATTGATTTTCTGACCATTTAATGTGTTCTTTTGCCCACTTAACTCGTTTTTCGCGTTGCTTTTGATTTAAATATGGCTCTTTCCTTGGAATTCTAGCTTGTAGTCCAAATCCTGATAACCTTTTTCTTATTGTTCTTGAATTTACTGCAATACCCGCTGCATTCATTTCACATCTAATGGCATCTGATGAAATTTTTCTATCTTGAAGGCATAGCCGTTTAATTTTTCTATCGGCAGTAGCACTTGTGCATTTTTTTCGGCCTGATTTGGCCTTATTTTCCACTGATTTCGTTTTTTCATAACGTAAACAGAACTTTCGTACACCAGAATAAGTCACTGAACCACCAACTTGTCTTGCAATTTCAGCGTAAGAGAGGCCATTTTCTCTCAATATGACAATTCGGCTTCTTTTTGTAGATGTCCAATTAGTTCTTCTTGTCGATGACATTGTTTAAAATTAGTTTAATTTAAAAAAATGGACTTTAAATATTAAAAAACAGTAATACTCTATTTAATTGTACTAGTATGCATCATTCCGCAAAATATTTCCACAACAATAACTCTTTTACCATCCAAATAACCTAAACTATAGTTACAGACATTTGATTGGTTCTCAGAACAGTGTTTGTGATTGGCTAGTATGCTTTTATTACAAAACACGTCCTTATTCAAAACGATTTGTGTTTGTTTGTTCTACTAAAATGGGCATAACTTTTTTGTAATACAGATATTGTAATACTGTTTTTATTATTAAATTCTACTTAAATTACCTTCAATTTGATATATAAACGTTTGTATTTAAGTAAAAATTAATATATTCTACAAGCACACAAATTTGAAAAACATGAAACTTTCAAAAAATGTCCAAACTTTTGGCCACCACTGTATATATATATATATATATATATATATATATATATATATATATATATAATTATATTATCTATGAATTTCAAAATACATATCAAGTTCTAATATCATTCTACTTTAATCTACAAAGAGATAAATAATGATATTGTGTAAACAGAATACCACATATGTAATAATTAACATGTGCAATCATAATTTTACCATAGCATGTGCTTCAATGGTAATTGGCCAAATTTACTCATACCTGAATAATATTTAAAAAAGAAAGAGAGAGAAAGGAAAAAAAAATATATAGATTGGAGTTGCTATTAAGTAAACACAAATGGATTAATAAATCAAATATGAACATTATACAATGGAAAACTGGACCACAAGAGAACAAACAAGAATTGGATATGAAAAAACACATGTAGATGTACTCGTCAGCTTGGTTGCACCCACATGTGTTTTAAAAAATAATTCAGTATTTCATAATTCTACTGGCATGATGCTAAGAACAGTAGAATCAACCAAGTATACTGAATTATTACCAGATAACAGTGTGAAAAAATAAGATTGGAAATAGTTAAATTGGAAATAAAAAAACATTAAGAATATATAATTCACTTACATCGATTATCCTAAAAACATTATAAATCACCTCACTAAATTACCACTAGATAACATTTTTGAAATAATATTGGAAATTAGAACCTTTAAATTGTAGATAAAATATAGAAACTTCTGCATAATATCCACGTCCACATGGCACGCACATAATTTTGACAATCGAGTTGAGAGAAATGATTTGAAAGACAAGTTGAGAGCACCCTTTTTTTTAAACACAACTCCATCGATGACACACCAACACAAAATGATTCAAAAACACACAAAATTATTCTGGTGATAATACACTTATAACACAATTATATCCGTGAATATACAGTGTGATTAATAAATATCGAAACAATAGGCTATCTCTTTAAATATTGCTCCTAGACTAGACACATACTTCCAATTGCAAAGTTTCATAAAAAAGGGTGCAAAATTTGATGAGATAAGTTGCAACTCCATGGGGGGGGTCTATTTGAGAAAATAAAAAAATTAAATTTTTATACGGCCCCCGTAGGATAAAATTTCCAATTAGGAAATTTTTCCTTATTCATTCCTGAATTAAACAAAAAAAAAAAAAAAAAAAAAAAAAAAAAAAAAAATCCATCTTGATATCTGCAAAACTCAGGGAGATATGTCCGTTTTAATAAACCGTGAGGTTTCAAGGGATCAGACACAAATTGAAATGAGTGTAATTCAAGAAACAATGTTACTGTAAGGTGTCTGGGAAACATTTTATTTATTTATTTATTTATTTATTTATAGAGTTAGAATTCTGAATTTTTTGTTATGATTAGCCATATAATTTGTAAACAGAATCACACCATAAGACTTCTTACAAAATAAAAAATAATTTTTTTTTCAAAAAATGCAGAGCAATTTAAAATTGTTATAACTCGAAATATTATTTGTCGAATTGAATTTTTTTCCTTTAATTAAACAGAAATATATGTTTTAATTTTCATTCAGCATTTTGAAAAACATTAATTAAAAAAAAAAAAAAAAAAAAAAAAAAAAAAAAAAAAAGATGCAACTTATTTTAAACAAATTATATTTTTAAAAGTGAATATATTTTTTTTCAAATTTGCAAAATATATATTACAAGTTTGAACCATTTATAGAGGTTATTAACTTATATAAATTTAAAGATGAGAAATGCTGAAAAAACTTCTGATGCCGAAAAATGCATTTAAAGTTTTAAACAAAGATTGGGTCCTAATAGAACGTTTAAATGCTTTTTAAAAGCTTCCAGGTGAATAAGTAACTACTTCCTGTAGCTTCAATTTCTGATGACGATAGTTTGGCTCTCGGGTACAGATATTAAATTTGTTTAACGCATACCCTAGTCTCTCATACAAATCTCGTATACAGCGAAATTTATAAAATTTAAGTTTATTAGAGATATAAATTTCTTTTGTGCACTTTATGTTTCAGGTCGGGTTTATTGATATGATGAGAAAGAAAACCATTTTCATGGGCGATGCACTTAATTTTATTTAATTCATTATCTAGATACAATTAAGATTATTAAAAAAATATTACATACATATTTATAAGAAAAATTAACGGTATATTTTAGATTACTATGTTTTCGCATAACAAAAACATAGCTGACAAACCTCCCACTAATACTCCGTAATATGTAGATTAATTTGAACCAGTTAGGCACTTTAAAACCAGAAAATTGTTTAATGAATCTTTGACTTATTTAATTTAAATGTTTTAAGTCGAATCATTACTTCATTCAATTGAATTTTTTAAACGAGTTTCTGGTTCGAACGTATTGAACCTGGGTCAAATAGACACACTTATAACGGAAGATTAGTGGGAGCTTGGCATCTATTAAAAAATACGCAATAGTAACGTTAATGATTATTTATACTATTAGACTGTTAAATTCGAATAAAGATTTATTTTAAAAAACAATGTCGTTTGGAATAAATGAAAAGTAGGTTTAAAAACATCATAACTTTTGAAGCTGTATAACAAAAAAAAAAAAAAAAAAAATATATATTTTTGAAAATATTTTTGTGTAATTTATAAAATATATTTCCAATGATTCTGTTAACAAAAGTTTCATTATCGCTATTACTATTTTTATAAAACTTATTGCCTTCCCGACACGTCCTAAGAAAAATAAAGATACGTGCTGCCACGGTCCGGCCAGCGGGCCTTGCCGATTACGACCCTGGGGCCAATCTCGGCCTCATACAGACCTCTAGCATATTTCTCAAGCAAGTTTAACGTAAAAATCTATACGCTATTACTTTATATCTGAAAGTTAAGGCATTGTCTTAGATCAACTTTTAATAATGTGTAAATTTATGGTCGATCCCTAACTTGCATTGCAAATGAACTGATATCGCGTCTCTCAGAGGTATGCTTAAGTGGTGTAAGTCACGAATTTTGGATTTTAATATCTCAGTGAATTTTGCAGATATCAAGATGGATTTTTTTTTGTTTAAGTCAGGAATGGATAAGGAATAATTTCCTAATTGGAAATTTTATCCTTCGGGGGCTGTATAAAAATTTAATTTTTGTATTTTCTCAAATACACCTCCCATGGAGTTGCAACTTATCTCATTAAATTTTGCACCTTCTTTTTTATGAAAATTTGCAATTGGAAGTATGTGCCTAGGGGCAATATTTAAGGAGATAGCCTATTGTTTCGATATTTATGAATCACACTGTATAATTACTCCATCTAATTTTAATTCCTGAAAGTAAAATTAATATACAAGCAATAGCTCCCTCTATAGTTAAATTTAAAATAATAATAATATTATCATATCTACCTGACACGTAAAGTGTCGCCATCTGTTGGTATTATAATTATTCATAATTAATATCTATTTGCATATCCCTTTTATTAGTTACATATACATTTCATTAGATTTAATTATATAAATAAATTTAAAAAAAAAACATTACTACCTAATAGTTTTACATTAAATTCGAATAAAATCTTACAATATGAATAAATCTACACAGAATTTATTCATCCTGCACAGCATTTCATATATACTTAATAAGAGTATATTATGTAAAATAGATATTTAAAAAAAAAAAAAAAAAAAAAAGTGTTTTGCTGCCAGCAGTATTAATCTACTGATATATATTATAGACTTATAATTAAATAATTAATGTTATTATTACTACTACTTAAATATATTTTAGACTTGTTATTAAATAATTAATGTATTATTTATACTAATACTTAATTATATTTTAGATTTCATAGATTAATTTTAATATCAAATTAAATAATTCATAAACAATTCAAATTATCTCAAAATTTATAAAATTGATAATTATAAGTATTACTACTGTGTTACAATCAAATTAATGCAATGCAGTAATTAAAATACTTGTTAAATTTAATATTTCATAGATAAAAAAATAAAAACTATGTATATATTTGTATATATTGCATATAGATATGTTTGTGAGTTATAATTACCAATGTTATCCATGTATAATTTTATGTGTTATTGTATAAATTAAATTATAAATGTATGAAAACTGCACATTAATAACACCCTAAACATGTGTGATCGGCAACGCACAATCACATACTATACAAAGTGTATATAATGTTCAATCAAATATTAAATTTCCTAATATGTTATAATTGTATTAATGTATGTTATAATTGTAATATTATATATCTATTGTTATATGTTATCGCACATTAAAATAAAAATTTATTACATACCATGTTTATATTTAAATGATATATATATATATATATATATATATACCGGGTGATTATAATTAAAGTTACGATTTTTAAAATCGATAATTTTAAAACTACTGGTCAGAATGACTTGATATTTTAGCAGAACAATCGTGAGGCAATGGAATTTTGTTTGGCGAAGGAAAAAAATAGTTACAAATTGTGCCGATAGATGGCGTTGTCAGGGTAATGTCAGGGGAAAGACAAAAAATGTATTCGTTAAACATAGGAATGTTGTTGGCCAAAAGGAAAAATATAAAGTTCAGGGATTTACTAAAAATGTATTAGCGAAAAGACGACTACGTGTTTACAGCAACGACAGCGATAATGACAAAAAATGAAAAAAAAAGAGCTTCATGGAACAAACACCTTACTGATTATTAAGGCATAAGTTGTTCAATATGCCCTCCACCTTGTTCCGCTAATAATTGGAAGCGCAAAACGGCATACTCCACAACAGATAGGAGGGTATCTGTACTGATGCAATGGGTGTGTTGTGTGATGCTTGCCTTCAAGTCGACTAGATTCTGAATCCGCTAGCTGTAAACAACATTCTTCAGGTACCCCCAAAGCCAGAAATCACACGGGTTTAAGTCGGGGGAATGTGGCGGCGGCCACGTTGTTAGAAAAAGGCGGCTTATGATCCTATCATCTCCGAAATTAGCACTCAGTAGCTGCATCACAGGAGTAGCAATGTGCGGAGGAGCGCCATCTTGCATGAATATTGTGCGATCCACACACTGACGCTGCTGAAGTGCCGGAAGGACATGGTTACGCAAAAGTGCTTCATACCGCTTGCCAGTAACTGTGCAGGTAACGGGACCCGCAGGTGTGATCTCCTCGAAGAAAAATGGACCGACGATTAACGCTGCCGTTATTCCGCACCACACAGTGACCTTTTCAGACTGAAGAGGTAATGGCTGTAGCTGGGACGGATTCTCGGTTGTCCATATCCTGCAATTTTGCGTATTTACAGAACCTTGCAAATGAAAGTGGGCTTCGTCAGACCACAGAATGTTCCATGGCCATCCGTTGTCCACTTCCATCCGGGCCAGAAATTGTAGTGCAGAAGATTGACGTGCTTCCAGGTCAGTAGGTAGCAACTCCTGCACATGAGTTATCTTGTACGGATAACAGCACAGGATGTTCCGTAGGACTTTACGCACCGTGCTGTTCGGCATATCCAGCATTCGGCCAATTCCCCTTGCACTGCTGATTCCAGCATCACTGTTAGTATGTTCTTGTAATGCTGTAGCCACATCTTCCACTGCCGCAGCCGAAACAGATTTCCTTCCTCTACCTCGTTTAACGTCAAATGAACCGGTCTCTTCAAATTTAGCAATCATTTTTTGCAGACCATTTGTGGTTATTGGACCGCTTTTTATGGATTTTAATGTCCGAACCTTCCTAATAGCTGTAAGTGCACAGTCATCGTTCTTATAAAAAAGCTTCAAGAGTAGAGCGCGATCCTTCATAGTCAGAGTCATGATGAAGCATTCAGGCAAAGAGCTGGTGCTCTGCATTTTTATGGCTGCTATGTCTGCGGTGCGCATGTCACGTATTAGTAATTTGCATATCTCCAGACAATGTGAACCCAGACAGCGCCATCTATCGGCACATTTTGGAAATTTTTTTTCCTTCGCCAAACAAAATTCCATTGCCTCACGATTGTTCTGCTAAAATATCAAGTCATTCTGACCAGTAGTTTTAAAATTATCGATTTTTGAAATCGTAACTTTAATTATAATCACCCGGTATATATATCTGACCTATGTCATACGATAACACTCGTATTTATAAATCAATTTTGAAACTAATTGTGTGTATTAAGCTCACCAATGTCTAAAACGAGTTCGTTGGCCAGCTTGGTCCGCCATTTTGTTTCAAAATGGCGGCCACTTAAATATTTAAAACTAAAATAAATATACAAAAAATTTAAAAATTCAAATTTATTTTTTGCTTAAGTATTAGGCCTTTATATAAGGATTCCGGAGCATTTTTTGTTTATTCTCTATCTTAAAATATGGCTGAGATAGAGCAGTTTGAAATTTTAGGGTGGCTGACATTTTGAAACAAGACAACACATTACAAAAAAGTCCTTCCGGCCTGTACCGGGAGGAAAAGGTAGCTTTCCTATATCTTCGTTTTAAAATTTGAACTAATGTTACACGAACACAGCAAGTTAAAATGCAAAGAAAATGTTTACAAAAGATTCGTTAATACTGAATTTGAATAAGAAATTCGCAAAATTATTGAGCTATAGCCAAGTTGGCTTCATTTATGAAGACTTATTTTGGTCGCCAAATTTGGCGATATTTCGCCAAATGTCACCAAGTTTGGCGAGAATTTGGCGCTAACGGATATGAATATATAGTTTTATGCGTATGATTGGGAAAATTATTACAACAATGAAATTTTTTGTAATGTGCTGTCTTGTTTCAAAATGTCAGCCACCCTAGAATTTCAAACTGCTCTATCTCAGCCATTTTTTAAGATAGAGGTAAACCAAAAAATGCTCTGGAATCCTCGTATCAAGGCCTAACACTTAATTAAAAAATAAATTTTAATTGTTAACTTTTATGTATATTTATTTTAGTTTTAAATCTTTAAATGGCCGCCATCCTGAAACAAAATGGCGGACCAAGCTGGCCAACGAACTCGGTCGAGACATTCGTGAGCTTAATACACACAATTAGTTTCATCAAAATTGATTTATAAATACGAGCGTTATCGTATGACATAGGTCAGATATATATATATATATGGATATAGGTTAAATTTTACTTAAAGTTTTATATATATATATATATATATATATATATATATATATATATATATATATAAATCAACATTTGAACGGAGGGTGGTTTTGGGGTCTGGGGGTCATGATCGGTGAAAATATATCAAAATTTTTCCGGAACTGCTTTCCTCCGAACGGCTGCAATAGGTAGCTTTATACTTTTTTGTATTGAAAGCTACCTAAAATCGACGATTAATTTGAGTTTTAGTGAACGCGACTTCTTGCAAATTATTATCTTTCATTGTTGTAATCATTTTCCCAATCATACGTATAAAACTATATATTTATATCCGTTAGCGCCAAATTTCGCCAAACTTGGCGACACTTGGCGAATTATCGCCAAATTTGGTGACCAAAAATAAGTCTTCATAAATAAAACCAACTTTATAGTTGACTAATTTGGAAAATCTCTTATTCAAATTCAGTGTTAACGAATCTTCTTTGTGTTTTATCTTGCTGTTTCGAGTAACATTAGTTAAAATTTTAAAACGAAGATATAGGAAAGCTACCTTTTCCTCCCGTTACAGGCCGGAAGGGCTTTTTAAGTTTTGTTTAGCTTTTCTAAAATTTGAAATAACTCGACAAAATTCTGCAACGATTATATATATAAAATTTAAAATCATTCGATTGGGTTGTTTTTGCGCTGCATGTCTTATGCGGACAGACAGACGGACCAGACGACGACTATAAGTGCAGCGTATTTATATAATTACGAACGCACCTAAAATTGTCTGCAATGCAATTATATTAGTTTGGAACTCCTACTGCCTGCAAAAATTCAAACCAACTTAAAAATCTAAGAAATTTCGTGCGATTCAGAATTTTCATACATAGAATTAGCAGTTGAATATACATTGTGGTGTTACGAATGGCCCGGGGAAGAATAAAAACTTTTCTGACTAGCTGACCGTTGCCCGGGCAGACTGTCATTGAAAAATATAATAGTGGAGTGGACTTCATAAAAATAAGACTGAATAATATTTATTTATATTAAAAACTTGTAAAAAAATTATATAAGAGCTAAAATTTCCAAAGTATAATAACAGTTACGTTTAAAAAATGAAACGGTCAGGGAAAATTATTACACTTACTTTTAAAGAATGAAAAAGTCAGGGAATTTCTTACGGCTGAACCTAAATGGCATATCGGTGTAAGATCGAGGCTTGATATTTAGCAAATTAAGATTTGTGAAATGCTAATGTGATGCATTTTATAAAACTTCATTATAAACACAATTAGACAGTAATTTGTATTTTAGAAGCAACGCATTCGTGCATGCGACGCTTCTATTTTGGAGATCGCTTATGCTCAGTGTTTGACGGCGTTCTCGATCCAATCTATTTCGATTTTCTCTTCTTAATTCGGCTTCTTCTTCACTTTCAAGCATTCGCCGAGATCTTTTACGGGCATTTCTAAGGATATTTTGAAGCTCCATAATTGCAGCGAAAGAGTGAAACGTAAATAAACCCGATTTACACCGGCCTAAATCCTGCTAAACGACTTTTACACAATAACCAATCAGATGCGTTTCATTCGGTCGTTTCCATTAAACAGTTAACAAATAATCGCGATTTCTGTGCTACGTACGATAGCGTAATATATATATACTAGTATATAACCCCGTCAAAAATGACGGATCTGCGTTTCATTTTCATAAGACTTTTCATACAAACAAACAGCATGAAGATTTATTATTGAAAGGTTTGTATTGTAGAAAAATACATTTTAAAAATGACAAATGATTTCTACAAATAAAAAAAATAATGAGGATATATATATATGAATAAATTTTACATTAAGTTATATATAGAGATGGGAATGGTCGGAAAAAACCCGGAAACTTTGGGAAAAAAAAATGGTTTTTTTCCGTTTTTTTCCGAACGGGTATTTTTCAATTTTTCCGAATTGGAAAAATTGAAATTTAATATATAAAATAATGTATTCAAAATGTTATTATGGCTGCATTCTGATATATTTTCCTTATATTTTTTCATATTCAGTGTCTACCATGAAAATATTAACATTGAAAATATGATAAGCAGATTAGGAGGGACTTGAGTCCTTTAAAGGATCCTTTACAATTTTTTCACCTTAAAACATAGGAACCTTCAAACAATTTGGATTTTTTTTTTCAATCTCCACTTTGAATCCTCCAGAAATGTGATGATTTTAGAATAACAAAACATGTCACACAGCTGAAATCGTCAATGAGTCTCTTATCTAGCTGTATATAATGTAGTGGCCAAAATTGTAGAAACCTTTTGGAAAAAATGTTTTTTTTTTTTTTTTTTTTTTTTTTTTTAAGTTTAATGGCTTATAACACCCAATATTTCTTAGTTATAACATAAAAGCTATATACCACTGGAAAGATAATTTAATTAAAAATATCGTACAATACAGTTTGTTCAATTCTAAAAAAATTATCAAACGTTATATAGCTAACTAATTAGAAAAAAGCAGTAAAATCTGGTTAGGTTGACGATAATTATTTTTCTTTGCTAAATGTAACAATAATTTCTAATTCACAAAATTTTGATTATACTTTTTTATGATAATTTTATATGATTTTTTAAATAAGGCAATATTTTTTATACAAAATGTTCACAAAAAGAGTATCATGTGGAAAAAAAATTAAGCAGACCCATGCAACTTCGGCATAGCTGCGATTTTTCATGGAATCAGATAATAATCGCCAGAAATATTTAACTATTATTAGAAACAACTTATTTTTTACAATTGAAATTATTTAGTCTTTTCAAGCTTTTTTTCTCGTATTTTCCTTTTCCTTAAATATAGATTTTAAGATTGTCAAACTGTATATATATATATTTTTTTTAATATAAACGCATACAAATAAACTTTGCGAAGAAAATGTAAATTTTCTGATAAAAATTCTTTTCAACTAAATATTTCGAAGTAAATCCACCTGTTTTATAAATTTCATTAAAGAAATATACATACATATATATATTACTTTCACATTAAGAATCTAAAACTTAAACGAAAACATAGGGTTGGTTTATGTTTAGACTGGAAAGCTATACCAAAACTAAACACACAAGAACTGAAAATTCTAATTGTACGAAAAAAAAAAATTGTAATATTGCAAATTATTATAAATTTTTAAGCAATAGATGATATAAAAATGAGAATATTTATAATGTCACAACTACAATAATTTGTTTCTTTAAAATGGTGTCATTTATATACAAAGCAATACTATGTAGAGGGGCTTTAAATTTGCTTTCAAACAGTGGTGATATTGGTTGAAACTCATAAGATTTATTTTGTTGTTATTTTTTTAATGATCTCTACTGGTAATTGAACAAATGCAACTGAAAAATCATTTCAACAGAGACATGATATATTACAAACAATGGTGTTAAATTAAGCAAGAAAAGCTACTGTAAAAATTCTGAGACTGAAAGGCTAACTTTTAAAAGCTGACTTTTTTTTTTCTTTTTTGTAATTATATTCATGTAAAGTGGAAAAAAAAATTCTTCAGTTTGCAGAAATTAAAAAATGTTTATTGCTTTATATTTTTTAAGAAAATGTAACTTATTTTTGAGAAACATTTGTAAGAAATAAATTTTTCCAAAATTTCCAATTTTTTCAGAAAAAACCCGGAAAAAACTGGTTTTTTTCCGCCACTTCAAAATTTCCGGAAATTTTACATCTCTAGTTATATATATATATATATATATATATATATATATATATATATATATATATATATATATATATATATATATATATTACTCAGTATTAAATTTCTGAAATAGTAAAAAGTGTTATCAATGAGTTTCTACTCACCACATAACTCATTGTTTGATTATTATGTAATCAAACAATGTATGTTACGTTATGTTAAAACCTGTGTTAAAACCTGTACGTATTTATTTTGTTATGTAAAATTAAATGCAAATTACGCTGTACTATGTATTCCTTATATTTTAACTAGGACTTCCCTCAAAGGGATTAGTCTGAGTGATATTGCTGAGAACATAAAGTTAACAACTACGATATAAAGAAGATATCAACAAGAATCTAAGTGAATATACAGCATATGATAGACAAGAGATAGATAAAGATACAACATATGAAAAATAGCAAATTAAATGATATAATTACAAAATATCATATATAAATTCATATATCGTTATGTTTTCATATGCATTTTTTTATAACATTTGGCAAATAATCTCATTTTCTGAAGCGGGAATTGCTCAAAACTTAAAAAAAAAAAAAAAAAAAAAAAAACGCCGGATCTTTTAAAACGATATTTTTAAAGTCACATAATCAGATTTGCAGCCAATAGCGTATTTTAGCAAGCGTAGTTTAACGCAAATTTAATTTAATTTTTGCAACATTTTCTTTGTGACAAATATCTAAATAAAATATTAAAAAATAAAATATTAAATATTGAAATATTAAATCAAATATTTAATATTTGAATTAAAAAAAATTCCTTTGTTTATTTGTATAACTATTTATAGAAACTCCGTATACTTCAAACCACATTGATAACATGCTTTGCTACAAACGTGTCTACCAGTCTAACTACTCGTATGTCTTAGCTGTGTCTCTCTCCGAACTCATCTGTCTACTGTCTCTCTACTCTTCTGTATACCCGTCTCAGTATCCGTCTGTCTTTCTACCTGACTCTTTAATCGTGTCTCTACCTGTCTCGCTTCCCGTTACACTACTCGTCTATCAACACGTCTGTCTGTCTATATACCCCTCTCTCTACCCGTCTGTCAAGTCGTCTCTGTACTCGTCTCTCTATCCACCACGCTACCCGTCTCCCTACCCATCTCACTACCCCTCTGTCAACCCTTTTTTGCACCTGCCTCGCTACCCGTCTGTCTATTCGTTTCGCTACCCGTTAGCTTATCTCTGTCGCTATCCGTCTCTCTACCCGTCTGTCTACCCGTTTGTTTACACGTCTATCTATCTCTCGCCAACTCTTCCCAATATTTAAACAATTTAGTAAACGGAAGCCGTTTATCTGTTATTAAATGCAAACAGGAGTAATTTATCTAAAGAGTGTAATCAGATGCATTTTTTTTAAATACATACATAAACCAGCATAATAATTCACCAGTTTTATTTTCATAGTAGTTTATGTCATTTGACAGTAAATCTCAACTTCTTCAACCCGAACTGCGTCAAGCTTTTTAAAAAAGCCCCAAGGTCCGTATAACTGGGAAGGGGAATTGTCCTCAGGGCTATTAGATACATGTTATTAAGTTAAGTGCAAGTTTCGTAATCGGGTTCGCAGCCAATTTCTTATGTCAGAAAGGGTGGCTTCACGCCATTTTAAATTCATTTCTGTAACTTTCTTTTTCTTTTTTTGGTGGGTGGTTGGGGGGGGGGGGTTTCCAAATATATACATTTAAATTCAAACTTTTGCCCCCATGTTAATATTAGTGTTGTTTGTATTATCAATTAATACTTTGTTGATCGAGCTTCATTCGAAACAAATGTAAAAGACTTCTACAGTTTTTTTTTTCTAGGAGAAAGTTCCGTAATCGGGCCCTAAGCTAATCGGGGAATTTAATATCATTATTGTTTCTAACTCTTATAGAGTTAAAACAATATTGTTGCTAGCATTACTCTTGTTTGTGACCAACCTCTTCTGTGTATCTGAATAGGGAAAAGTTCCGTATCATGTACTGGTTGGTGCCAAAGGCAGTTGTAGAATCTTACAATTTTTTCTAGAGAGCGGAAAAACATATTTTTTAAAATATTTACAAATATACGTTTATTAAACCATGTTTTTGAGCCATTTTAAAAAATTAAGTACGGTGCTAAAATAAAATTTTATTGCCATTTTCGATATTTTAATAAGAAATGAAAATACATAACAAACAAATTTAACAAAACTAAGCCATTTTTGTTACAGCATCTATTATCCCGTCGACCACTTTTCATAACAAAAAACTATCGCCAAACTAAGATTAAACGCCAAAAATACAGTAGTCCCATTTACTTGATGCCAGAAGCATTATACGTATTTGTTATGCCATCAAGTGGTTTTTAATTCGACATTTGCGTGTATTTTTCATTATGTTTTACTGATTTGTTAGTTATTTCATTCATTAAAGTAGCAATTGTGTCCTTAAATTCTTATATTTTATTTATTTTGATATTTCAATGGCAACGTTCTCCTGTTTATTTAGCGTTACAGTTTGGCGATAGTTTTTTGTTATGAAAAGTGGTCGACGGGATAATAGAGAAGTACCCATTTTTTGTGATAAATAATTGTTATTGCCAGGGGGGCAAATTGTAAACAATTAATAAGCGAACTAAATAAATTACCGGAAAAAACTTGTGGGAATCTCAAGAAAGAAATATCTGATATAAATAGCATTTAAAATCTTAAAATGGAGAAATGGTCCGTATAAAAATGCAAAACATTATACACCTGATATAAGAAATTTTTAATTTTTTTATATTTCCGAAAGCACAGATAAAAGGGTAAAAATCCCGGCACAGATGCCATATACTCACCACGTTGGCGCGATTTTTCCCCCGCCCCTTTGGCGAAAACTGTTTGTTGTGTTTGTTTACTTTTATTTTTTATTTTAATTCTATAGATTATTTTTATATGTATATCAATATTAATTTAGGCACAGATGTCATATACGCACCAGATTGGCGCGATTTTCCCCCCACCAATTTGGCGAAAACCTTGTTTTTGAATATTAGTTACAAATACCATACAATAATAGCATGTAATTTTTTTATTCAATATAAAAATAAAATAACGTAATAAATGAAATAGCTCCTATTATTCAAAAATGGGAAATAAAAATAAATAAATGGTAGTTTGATATAAATAAATATTGATATATATAATAAAAACAATTTATAGAATTAAAATAAAAAATAAAAGTTAATAAACAACAATTGAAACAAAATAACCGGGTTACCATGTGAGGCATAAAATTGCCATTTTGTTGCAATTCGCGCCAATGTGGTGCGTATATGACATCCGCGCCTTTATTTATATCAAACTATTATTTATTTATTTTTATTTCCTTTTTTAAAATAATAGAAGCTGTTTCATTTATTACGTTATTTTATTTTTATATTGAAATAAAAAATCACGTGTACTATTTGTCACACTATTTGTAACTAATATTCAAAAACAAAGTTTCCCCCAAGCTGGTGGAGGGAAAAATCGCGTCAACGTGGTGCGTATATGACATCTGTGCCTTGTTTCATTTCACATAGAGGTACTGCTCTATTATCCCGTCGACCACTTTTCATAACAAAAAACTATCGCCAAACTGTTAGATTAAACGCCAAAAATGCAGTCCCATTTACTTGATATCAGAAGCATTATACGAGTTTGTTACGGCATCAAGTGGTTTTTAACGCGACATTTGCGTGTATTTTTCATTATGTTTTACTGATTTATTAGTTATTTCATTCATTAAAATAACAATTGTGTCCTTAAATTCTTATATTTTATTTATTTATGTATTTTGATATTTCAATGACAACGTTCTCCCGTTTATTTGGCGATAGTTTTTTGTTATGAAAAGTGGTCGACGGGATAATAGAGAAGTACCCACATATGTATCGGTACTTTTATGTTAACTTGGCGCAGTTGATAAATCGCCAAATATTTTTCTCATAACATCTTCATATTGCATTTATTTCATTTAAATATAAATCTTTCACTGATTTCATTTGAAATACATACATTAAAAATACACGTCTTTCACTCATTTAATTTAAAATACACGCCTTTCACTAATTCCATTTAAAATACTAAAAAGGAAAAGAAAATAAGAAATAATGCCACAAATCGAAACCTTTTATTTAAACATCAAAGAATTGTTCCTAACATACACACGCGAAATAAAAAAGCTGCTAATGGTGTGATTTACGCCAAATCTCTAATACTAATACTACTCTTACTAATCTCTAATACTTTTCAAACAGAAAAAATTCCAGATTAACTTTCCATTTTTATTAAATTGAAATATATTTTATTGTGCTGAATATTAGTGCTTGCATATTTTTTTGCTCCATGTATTCCATGAACTTTTCAATTCCGATTGTCTACGAAAATCTCCCGCCGGTGAAAATGACGTACGCACAAAATTTAGTGACGTATGTACTTTAATTGTGCTTTTTTATCTATTTTTTTAATATAACTTCCAAACGGTTTGACATTTATTCTTGGTAATAAATAGACGTCGTTGTCACCTTTATAGGTACCTGCTGTAAAAATTTGAACGAAATCCGTTAAATATTTTTTGAGTTATGCTTGACGAAAGGTTTTAATATCCATCGTAGCTATACAGGGTGATTCATAAAAGATGGGCAGAACTTTAAGGGGTTATAGTACACTTAAAGACAAATAATATTAAATAGGAGACTAAGGGTCCCAGACGTATTCCCAAGGAGATAGGGGGCATTAAAGTTTAGGGTCCGAAATTTCAAATGATTATAAAACATGGAAAAATTGGTCGATTCGTTTGCGGTTTTTGCAAAAAATTTTCTTTATGCCAGTATTTTCTTGAAATAAAATTTTAAAGTTCAATTTCAAAAAATGCCGATAGGGGGCGCTTTAGACTTTGGAGTAACAAACAACTATTTTTTAACGTTATTTTTTGTATTTCTTTAAATGATTTCGAAAGCTTAGACTTAAACTTAAATTTTGATCTAAAAATCTGAGTCCTAACGAGTAGTTAAGTAGCGTAAACTGAAATTTGAAATTTGAAACCCTTCTCCCCCCAGAACAAAAATCAGTTATTCCCGATCTTTGTGTCGTAGATTAGGCTCTAACTACTGCCGCGTTTTGCTAAAATTATTCTTTATGTCAGTATTTTCTTGAAAATAAATTTTAAAGAAAATTTTCAAAAAATTCCGATAGAGGGCGCTTTAGACTTTGGAGTAACGAACAACTATTTTATACCGTTATTTTTTGTGTCTCATTAAATGCTTTCTAAAGCTTAGACTTAAACTTAAATTTTCAGCTCAAAATCTGAATCGCTGAGCGTGGTTCAGTAGCGAGGGGAGGGGGTTCAAATTTCAACTTCTGAACATAGTTCAGTTTGCACTACTTAACCATGCCCAACGATTCTGTGCTGTGATACGAGGCAAAAATACAACTTTCGTCAAGGACTGCATAGTCGGAATTCACTCATAAAGGCACTGGCACAGTTGGAAACGTCGCTCATGCAAACGTTAAAGCTCCATTCCTGACGCTAGTCACCGGGTGAAGAAGGAAACAGAAAGTATGCAAATGTCAAATGGGGAAGAAGAAGAACACGTATGCAAAATTTCGACACGATTCAGGCATAAAAACCACTGAACGGTGAGTCAAGTGTAAGTCGCTGTAGTAATGAATCGGAAGATGGTGCCCTTCACGAATAAGGAAAAGGCTGAGATGCATTTAATTTACGGAGCGGCAGATGGAAATGGTGCAGAGGCACAACGAATGTACGGAGAGCGATTTCCTAACAGGCGGTTGCCTAACCGCAAAACTTTCGAGCGCTTGCACAGACAGTTGTGTGAGACGGGATCATTTCTCGCTTCCCGGTCGAATGCAGGTCGTGCAAAAAAGGACGAATCAGTAGTTGTTGCAGAAGCCATTCTGGATGTAGTAGCGGCGCAGCCAAGTACAAGTACACGAACAGTGGCTAGCCAGGTGGATACCTCACAGTCCACGACTTGGAGGGTACTGAAGGATGAACATTTGCTCCCGTTTCATGTGCAACGAGTCCAGAAACTGTCTCCAGGGGATTATCCAAATCGTATTGAATTCGCCCGCTGGTTTCTGCAGCAGAACGCGCTAAATCCACATTTTGGACGAACTGTGCTTTTCACCGATGAATGTACCTTCACACGTGAAGGTACATTTAACACACACAATGCACATGTATGGGCGGATGTCAATCCACATGCTACGTATCCACATGCTCATCAGAGACGCTTTTCCATCAATGTTTGGGCAGGAATCCTCGGAGACCACCTAATCGGACCGTACCTTCTTCCTGAACGCCTCAACGGTAAAACATACCTCACATTTCTGCAACATGTGCTGCCAGACCTGTTAAACGTTGCTCCTCCACGCATCCGGCGGGTCATGTGGTTCCAGCACGATGGAGCGCCAGCCCATTACGTACGAGACGTCCGCAACTATCTGGACATCACATTTCCGAACAGATGGATTGGTCGAGGTGGTCCTGTTGCTTGGCCTGCTCGCTCGCCAGATCTTTCACCCCTCGATTTCTTTTTTTGGGGACGATTGAAGGCTCTTATGTATGAGACACCCATTGAATCCCCCGAGGAACTGGTCGCCAGACTTTCCGCCGCTGTAGGGGAAGTGCTCGAAAAGCCTGATGTTTTCGCGAATGTTCGCCGTTTCATTCGTCGCCGTTGTTCTGCGTGCATAACCTCTGGTGGTCACAATTTTGAACATTTATTGTGATTACATGTTAATAAATATGCTTTGGTAACATAATCCTAATTTGTGTCTTTTTACCTCGTATCACAGCACACAATGTGTGGACATGGTAAACAGGAGTAGAAATTTCAAACCCCTCTCCCCAGAAACTTAACCACGTCTAACGATTCAGATTTTGGGCTGAAAATTTAAGTCTAAGCTTTAGAAAGCATTTAATGAGACACAAAAAATAACGGTATAAAATAGTTGTTCGTTACTCCAAAGTCTAAAGCGCCCTCTATCGGAATTTTTTGAAATTTTTCTTTAAAATTTATTTTCAAGAAAATACTGACATAAAGAATAATTTTAGCAAAACGCGGCAGTAGTTAGAGCCTAATCTACGACACAAAGATCGGGAATAACTGATTTTTGTTCTGGGGGGGAGAAGGGTTTCAAATTTCAAATTTCAGTTTACGCTACTTAACTACTCGTTAGGACTCAGATTTTTAGATCAAAATTTAAGTTTAAGTCTAAGCTTTCGAAATCATTTAAAGAAATACAAAAAATAACGTTAAAAAATAGTTGTTTGTTACTCCAAAGTCTAAAGCGCCCCCTATCGGCATTTTTTGAAATTGAACTTTAAAATTTTATTTCAAGAAAATACTGGCATAAAGAAAATTTTTTGCAAAAACCGCAAACGAATCGACCAATTTTTCCATGTTTTATAATCATTTGAAATTTCGGACCCTAAACTTTAATGCCCCCTATCTCCTTGGGAATACGTCTGGGACCCTTAGTCTCCTATTTAATATTATTTGTCTTTAAGTGTACTATAACCCCTTAAAGTTCTGCCCATCTTTTATGAATCACCCTGTATATGGGGCAAAGTAATACTGCGCTGTGTATGAGTCTTCGTTGCACTCAGACAATTACGTTTGATAAGAAAGAATCCCTCTTCCCGAAATCAAAAACAAATCATTTTTCTCTCAAATTTTAGTTTAAAATTAATTTATATTACCATTCGTTAGAAACAAAAAATAGTTATATATTTATTTCATTAGGGGTGATTCTGTTCAAGTTTTCCTAAAAATTTGAGGCATTCGGTTTCGAAAATTTTAGTCTTCTGTCCAAAAATTTGAACATTTCATTTGAACAAAAAATATCTCGAATTTTGAACGATCGTCGTCGAAAAAAATCAATTATGTCTATCGTTCGCAGAAAAAATAGACAATTTCTTTAAAGGATTGCGGAAAAGTTTGTCAAAGGATCGGAAAAAAAAAACTAATTTTGTTAACAAATCGCAGAAAAACGCGATTTCCGTCAAAGGCTTGCGAAGAAAACGCAATTTCTTCCAATGACTCTGAAAAAATATAAAATTTCATCATCGCGAAAAAAAACCCACAAATTTCTTCAAAGCACTGCGAAAACATTTCTAATATCGTTAAGAGATCGCGAAAAAGTGAAATTTCGTCAAAGGATCGGAAAAAACGCTAATTGTGTCAAAGAATCTCAGAAAAAAATCGAATTTTTCTCAAAGGATCGTGAATAAAAGACAAATTTCCTCAAAGAATCGCAGAAAAAGGCAAATTTCTTCAAAGGATCGCAAAAAGAAAACGCAAATTTCTTCAAAGGACTACGAAAAAATGAAATTTCGTCAAAGGATCGTAAAAGAAAAACACAAATTTTGTCAAAGAATAGCAGAAAAAATTGCGAATTTTGTCAAAGAATCACGAAAAAAAAAAAAAAAAACATGAATTTTGTCAAATAATCGTGAACTTCGGGAGGACCCGAAATCCGGAAAATTCCAAAACTCGGAAAGCCTTTGGTCCCGAGGATTCCGGATAATGAGTCCTGTACTGTATTTACGATAGAAGAAAATTTCAAAATCCGTCGGTAGATGGCGCCAATATACTGAATGAACCTCAAATCCTCCCTACGAAATAAATCACCGCTATTTCTGAAAAAAAAAAGTGGTTACAGAAAAAGATGTTTACAGAAATGTTAATATACATGTTTTATATGAAATAGTTTTTGAAGGTTTAAACAAAATTAAAATATTTAAAAGCTTTAATATGCTTTTACAAATATTTTAACAGCAGAATTGGATGTAGCATAGAATTTTCATTAAGCCTAACATGGCGTTTAACTATGGTCGATTCGCAGACCAGAGTGGTCGCGCCCGGAAGCATTACAGACTCTTGCCTTAGGATTTTATTATAAGTAGATATATATAGATTTTATTTCAGGGGGGGGGGGGGTCTGCACCGAGACGGCCATTTTTGAGGTGGAAATAGGCTAAATTGTGTACATGATTAAGCAAAAAAAAAAAAAAAAAAAAAAAAAAAAAAAAAAAAAAAAAGCGATTTCGGCGGGTTTTGGGTTGGGTAGGGAAGGGGTTGTATGTATACTCTAGCCCCTCAGGATACGCCCCTGATTTTTTGGACGGGTTAGCTTTACATGACGTATATTTCTTTGTTGTTTCTAGTTATTTTGTACTAGAAATTTTACACCCTTTCAGTTACAATGTACTCAGCTGAAATATGTTTTCTTGCTTTAAAACGCTCACGAAAGTGATTTTCATTCAAATGTAAAATTTTGGACCTTTCCCCGAAAAGAAATGTTGCCTAAGCCACTGGTTCTTGAGAAAAAATGTGCGAGTGATTCGGAAAATTCTTGCAAAAAGTCCAAATCCTTCAACTTATTTGTATATCTAGAAAATATTTAATTAAAAAAATTATTATTATATTATTAATATTATATTATATTATATATTTATATTTTATATATTTATATTATTATTATTGTTATTATATTATTATTATATTATGTAATTATTTTTTAATTTCTACCCTTGAAGAACTGGGCGTGTAAAGAATGGTTTTATTTTACTAAAACTATACATTAGTATCCTAAAATACACCTTTTTTTCTCGTAAAATCACGATTTCGCCGTCTTCAAGAATAGAGGCAAAATCACGATTTTGGCCTAAAAAAAAGAATCTGGACAAATACAGCTAAAAGAAAAGAAAAGATTATAAGGGTGAGAAATGTCTTCAAATACGAAGGGGCAATCGGTGTCAGACAGCTATGATTAATGCGTGTTAAATAGCTATCATTATATGAGTAGGGTGAGACATATTGCCAATAACGGGTATATCTGTTTTCGTGATAAAACCTTTTAACAATATCAAATTAACCTCCTTTACCCGAATTGAATCGATACAGACTTGCAAAACATACAAGGAAAAATAAAGAATGCCAGAGATCCTTCTCATGGTAATGGTAATAGTCCGAGCACAAAATATTGCGTTGCAGAGCCTTAATCGGTAAAAAGCGTGATCTAAGCCTGTAATCAATTTAATGAGACCTAACTTTGTTAAAACAGTCAAAATGAGACCAGATTTTAAAACATTTAAACTTTCTACGATGGAATTGCAAGGGGTTGGAGAAAAGTTCGTTTTAGATAGGTTTCCGTCTAAGCAGACATACCCTATCTTATAAATGCAATTTAAAGAAAATTTTTCTTCCTATTATATTTTGTTTACTAAAAATAAATTCGCTGTTACTTACATAACTTCTAATGGAATACAGAATTAAATTACAGTTTATGAAAAAATATATAAACTGATATATAATAGCTGACGTATCATAAGTAATTTATACAATGTGTTATGATGTTAACAATTCATTCATTGAATGCCAACCTTTTGATAATTATTTTTTGAGTTTTGTATAATAATGCCTTGATTTAAGGACTGAATATGACTCGTAGTATTTTTTACTTTCTTCTATCTTTACAAGAAAAAAGTATTGAATTCGTGAAAAATTGTAATTTCTGGTTTTCGACGGATTTATACGTTTTAGAAGGTCCTGAACACGATTTGACTGTTTTTAGAAAATGCTTGTCTGTGTATCTGCCTAAATGTGACACAAATTTTGTGGACGCTCTATCTCAAGAATTAATGCACGGAATTTTATAAAACGTCAGATGCAGTTAGACCTTGACATAAATTGGTGCTGAGATTAGGTTTTGACGTAAATCGCCCAACAGGTGGCGCCGATATGCTGCATTTTTCGAGATTTCCTCGATAACTATATCTCAAGAACTAATGCACGGAATTTCACCAAACTTCATATTCTGTGAAACCTACCTAGGCATAAATACTGCCATGGTTTGAATGTATATTGCCCAACAGGTATCGCTGCTATCCTATTTCAGGATTTCCGCGATAGCTATATCTCAAGAACGATTAGATTGTCATTTAATTTTTGTTTGCAGACGATTTTATTGATCTAGAAGAAAAGAGTAAAGCGGGGTAAATTTACTTTAGAAAGGGTTAAGGAATTTATTGATTCGCTGCCGGTCCGCATGCAGTACAGCACTGTGGCCCACCGCTCGCGTGTGTAACAGCTCTCTACTGAGGCTAACATTAAATACTCAGCATCTTTTATTGCATTATTTTGTCATCTGATTGCATCAGCCCCACGCTCACTCTTTTGATATACCAAAAGAAATAATGTGCTATGCTTTACGGGCCTGAATGCTGTTTTTGAAAAATCACGAAGTTAGCTGCCCCGCGTGGATTATTTAATTTCAGTCAAAAAATCTGGACGATTGGCAACCAGTATTTCCTGCTGTAACTTAAAGTTTCAGTCTATTAAAATTTGTATTCTAATATTGTACTTTGTCCAATAGGTATTAAGGTGTAAAAAGGCAAAGTACAAACTTCTTACAACTTCTTACAACTTTATAATTTTTTATGGGCTTTTCTTTTTAGGGTGAACATAAACCACAGATTCCGACTTGACCTTTCAGCGAGCGTGTGCGGAAATTGTCCCTGTTCATTACAACTGCAACACGCGTCCTTCGCAACTTTTACAATAAATGCGATATTTTTTATACTTTATTCTTAAATTTAATTTTTACTAGTTATATGTGCAATTGTTTTTGTAACTATCTGTTATCACCTATTAAGAAATATCTTTCATTTTTAATAGTGTGCATAAAAGTACGACAAGCGCTTATTCATGCAAAATATTACAGCACGCCCACTGAGAGGTCAAAACATATGGATGAGAGTTCGATCTCTTTCATACTGAACTAAATTTTGAGTTTTGGGGTAACACGAAAGTTCCATTCCTATGAAAGTAATATTGAAATACTTGAAACTTTTCAAATAAAAGACAACTTTTCCCCCCTCGTCTTAGTTTTCCCGAGCTGGTGTAGCTGTTGCAATAAAACTTTATTTCTATTTTGAGTGATGAGAACTTTTATATTCTTTTAACAACTTAAATATGTAAGCAACCTCATTTAAGCCTCCAGACATCTTAGATATGCCGGCGCTTGTCTGTCTTTCTTGATTAAAAGTGTCTTTCTTTCTTTCATGTTGGATTTCATTATTGATGCTCGCTTTTAACTTCTTTGCCTCAGATACGCGATTCTTTTTCTTTATTTTTTTCTTGTGAGTGATCAGTTTCCCAGTCTAAATTTTTATGATTTCCAATTTGAAATCTTTGAATTTCATGTTCAAAAGCATACATCATCCCCAATCTGACAAACCAGACACTTCAGCCTAATTTGGTGAAAAGTAGTTTGATGATTTTATTTTTCAAAAAGTTTAGATTGCGTGTTTCAGCAAGGACATCTATTAGAATATTACTCGATGTAGACGTCATTCGAGAATGATATATGTGTGTAATTTAAGAATTTAATTCTTTATCTCAAATCTGATTAAAACGCGCAATTCATGGATTCCAGTTATTTGACATGGTTGGTAAAACGATTTAATTTTTTTGTACTACTATTAAAACTAGTCGGATTTTCCAATCTCAAAACTTTCTTCTATCTCATACAGGTTTGACATACATAATTAGTTCTTGAGATATGGTTATCCCTAAAATCGTGTAAATCCTGAAAAATGCAGCATAGCAGTGCCACCTGTTGGGAGATTTACACCAAAACCTAATCAACAACAATTTATGTCAGCGTCTAACCTAATCTGAAGTTTGATGAAATTCTGTGCATTAGTTCTTGATATATAGCTATCGTGAAAATCGTGAAAATGCAGCATAGCAGCGCCACCTGTTGGACGATTTACACCAAAAACTAATCAGCACCAAATTATATCAAGGTCTAACTGTGTTTGACTCTCGATGAATATCTTCCCTAGATGGCGCTAGGGGTTCTATTTGTTTTCCTTTTGTGAAATTATTCTGTTTTTTAAAATGATTGGCTTCGAAGTTAGTTGGAACGTTGGAAGTTGAAATGTAAAAATTGTTCTGTGAATGCAGTCCTTGAGCTGCTTGTAAAATTAATTGAAAATGTTATAAATATTGTAAATATAAAGATATTAAATAGTTTGAATTTAAAGATGAAGCATTATTCAAGTGAAGTTAAATACGAACTTTGATTTCTTTAAATAAAAGAACATTAACATACTTATACTGCGCAATAATTTCGAAGAACATTTCTGGGGACCACAGTCGTGATGCAATAACGAAAAAGAAAAAAACCTTCTGATGAAAATGGAAATTGGAATATAGGTAAGAGATACCTTTAGTATATGAATTTTATTTTATTTGAATAAACGAAGAATTTTTTTATATAAAGAAAAAAAATACAGTAGGATTTAACACTGATTTAAGCATTGATTAAATATTATTTAAAAAAAATAGATAATCTTGAAAAGGTTAAAAAATTACGTGCCACAATTACAAAAATAGAAGTTACTTTAAATGAAGAAATTAAGGAAAATACAAAATCTAGTTTAAGAGTTTTTTTAGAATAGTTAAATATAAAGTGTGAACTTTAAAAAATATATGATAGTGAGGTTGAAATACTTATAAATAAAGAAAGTGAGTTGGAGGATGAAGTAATTTCAGCTCAGGAATATCAAGATAAAATAATATGTTGTAAATGTAAAATAGAAGACAAAATCGGAAAACAATCTAACGAAAACGAAAATAATGATTCCAAAAATTTCTGTATGAAAACTGTATCATCTAAAACTAATATTAAGCTTCCTAAATTAAGTATAAGTAATTTTTTTTGGAGACCCCAGCAATTGGCTTGATTTTTGGAGCCAATTTGAAAGTTCCATTCATAAAAATGACAGCGTAACTATAGTAGATAAATTAAGCTACCTAAAATCATTAACTGGGGGGTTTGGCTTTGAATGCTGTAAGTGGGTTAGCATTAACTGAGGAAAATTATAACATCGCAATTGATACTTTAAAGGACAGGTTTGGTAGAAATGATTTGACTATAAATGCTCATATGAATCATATTGTCGAATTTAGAAGGAGTCAAGGGTTCATCCAATCTGGGTGGACTTAGAAAACTTTATGATGAAATAGAGGTTAATATTAAATCTTTAGCAACTCTAAATGTTGTTTCGGGATCTTATAGTCATCTTCTTTACCCGATATTGATAAAGCTTTTACCGAAGACCTCACATTGCAGTTTAGTCGGCAACAAAATTCAAAATTAGAATTTAAGGTTGAGGAATTATTGGAATTTTTAAAGATCGAAATACAATGTCGGGAACAAATTTTTTGTATGAATAATAAAACAGTTAGTTCAATTTATCATAATAACAAAGATAGAAGATTTCAGAATGACAATTATAAAAAGGAAAGTACCCCCACAGCTGCGTTCACAACACAAGTAAATTGTAACTGTGTATTTTGTTTTTCAAATGAACATGACTCGGAACAATGTCCTTTGAGCAAAAGAAAATCAATGCTAAAAAACGAGGACTTTGTTTCAAGTGTCTTCGCGGTAAGCACGTAGCAAGGGACTGTTGGAGAAAAAATACGTGTAAAATATGCAATCAAAGTCGGCACAATACACTGTTGTGTGAAAAACAAAATGAAAAGTTTAAATAGTGTCAGGTTAATATTGTTACACAAAATAAAAGTAATGACGCGATATCTACCACTGTTTCAACATGTAGCACAAGTAATTTTGGCTGAGCTGTTTTTCTGCAAACTTGCACTGCTATGATTTCTTCGAGATTTAAAAATAAACTAATTCGAATATTAATTGACATCGTGCCTCAGTTCGGGTTTAATTTTTTAAGTCGACTCGGACAGGGTGGGATCAGGTTTACATTTTATTCTACAGGGTGATTATAAAAAAAAACTATCCCGATATATGAGTCCTTAACTGTCACACCGTTCACAGAAACTGACTGAAATTTTGGTTTTAAGTATTTTGAGGTATGCGCTCAAGAATCGTATGAAAAACAACAGTTAAACTCTAACAGTTACGGTTACAGTGACAAAATTTTGAAAATTTCAAATGGCAACACCTATTTTTTTTTTATTGAAATGTGATCTTCATAGTGAAAAACCATAAAAAGCGTTGGAACAGTACCTGTAGCACGAAAATTACCGGCGCTAGACAGACTAAGAAGAAAAGTGAAAACAACGAATAAGGACAGAGAATCAACAGAAAACAAAACATTTTATTGTGTTTCACAAATTTTCCACGTCACACACGAAGACACGTTGCATGCGGCAGATGGTGGATAGCGCTGAATAATAAAATGTTTTACTTTCTGTTGCTTCTCTGTCCTTTATTGGTTGTTTTCACTTTTCTTCTTAGTCTCTCTAGCGCCGGCAATTTTCGTGTTACAGGTATCGTTCCAACGCTTTTTATGGTTTTTCACTATGAATATCACATTCCAATAAAAAAAAAAATAGGTGTTGCCATTTGAAATTTTCAAAATTTTGTCACTGTAACCGTAACTGTTAGAGTTTTACTGTTGTTTTTCATACGATTCTTGAGCGCATACCTCAGAATACTTAAAACCAAAATTTCAGTCAGTTTCTGTGAACGGTGTGACAGTTAAGGACTCATATATCGGGATAGTTTTTTTATAATCACCCTGTACATACTTGGACCGTGCCCGTACTGGACTTAATTGTTCCCAGAGCGTGTCGAGCAGTGCTGTAGTTGGGTGGGAACGCCGTTCCCAGAAATATTTGGTATGTTACTGTAAAAAAGGAAAATATTGCGTACTAGCACAAGCATTTTTTTTTTCTCCAGACTATGAAAACTATACCTATTTCAATGTCTGAATGCAAAAGTGCATTCAACTGTATGATCAACATCATTCACTCCTTATTGCAAGAGCCAGTTTACTTATATTCACAAGCCGTGTAGGAGCTCTCTTAAAAGAATATTGTCCTGAACGATATGTGAAATCTTGGTTGCGATCAGAAAGAAGATTAGCAGACGAGACAGTTTGCCGTAAATCAGAGAGCACAGAAAACACCTCTCATTATCGTTATTTATGGAAACTTATAGGATAGATGTGCCAATAACTTATGTATGGATTTATTTCTGTTATTTCAATTAAATTTTGATTCATAATGGAAAATGTTATTATGATATTGATTAAACATTGCTGTTAGATGAATGCTGCACAAATACAATACTATAAAAACTAGAATATAATAATCATAACTGCTAATTAAAAAAAAAATCGACTTTTGACTAAATGTGTTAAATTGGCTTTTGGCTTAGCAAAAATCTGGTAGCATCAATATCTACTCTATGAAAAGGTGAGTTCCCACAAATATTTTTTTCCAACTACAGCATTGGTGTCGAGCAAGCTATTTGTTTTATAAAAATACTAATCGCGATAATGAATTTTTGTTAACGGAATAGTTTACAAATATACTTTAATAAATTATAGAAAAACATTTTCAAAAATTTACTTTTTTTTATTGTACAGCAATGAAAGTTATGATGTTTTTAACCTTCTTTTATTCTAAACTACATTAATTTTTTTAATGTCTTTATTGGAATATAATAGTCTAAGTGATCATTAATGTTGCTATTCTGTTTGTTTTCTATGGCTTGTAAAGAAGATACAATAATGTAAAATATACTGTAAAAATTCCCCATAAATATGTATGCAGTATTCATTAAAATAATCTTAATTGTATGTTAAGATAAATAGGAATTTTAAATAGAAATTGAGTCGGGTCGGGCCTGGGTGGGCCTGTTTTCACTGCTTTTTGCACGGGCCGCGGGGCATGGTCGAACTTTTACTTTTTACACTGGGCCGGGCCCGGAAAATCCGGCACGTGCAGACCTTTAGGGTGTTGGTCTATTCCTTCCAATCCAAAAGCCCCGAAGTTTTTCTTTTAGGAAGTCACGAACTATGGAACCCCAGTGAGGGTGTGCTTCATCTTGCTGATAATTAATCCATTGTTGAAGCAAACATTTAGCTTGAACTAGAAGACCGCGTTGACATTCTCCGAGCTACGAAGGGAAGCACACGTTGAAATTTTGTGAAGTATGTGGTCTTATTAAAAACTATAACAGTGCCTACTATGTACCCAAACAACCATATGTCTAATTATAATAGTTTTCGCGCAATAAATGTGTATGATCAGGGTAAGACTTTGTGCTCACTCTGTACTGTTTAAATGACCACATTAATTACGCTTCCAAACATCGACTCTGGGATAATTTTCAATTTACATTTCACAAGAACGCTTACTTACTCAATTTCGACACAAGTGTTTGCTTTCCATTCGTCAAGCAGTTTTGCTTTACTCGATAAACTTTAGACTTCAGATAGATCCCAAGGCAAAAAAATAAAATAAAATAAAATAAAATAAAATACATAACTGAAAATCCAAAAGCAAAATTAAGCAATGCTGGTCACGACCAATCACTGGACATTGCTCGAAGAGGCTGAATCAATTTTTTCTTTCGTGAATTTGATGGAATCGGTCGCAACTGGCGTAACTTTCTTAATTTTTATCAAATCGACTAGAAAATGTAACTGAATATTCTTTACTAATTGTACTTTTAGAAAATGCAATTAACAAACATGCATTTTTTGAAAGTTTGAATCCTTTAAGAGCCTACGCTAGTCACGCGAAGAAACGCTCCAGCTAATGTTAAGTCTATGGGAAGGTTATCGCGCGATTTCTCGCTTGCATTTTAATATTTTTAAATGATTTTTTTGCATAGGATAGCTGAGGTCGATCTCTAACGTTGTTAGTTTTTACTTTTTCGATTTTGGTTACGGTTTTTTTTATAAGCGGACATTTTCAATTTTGGAACCGGTTGGAACCGGTTCTGAAAGTGAAATTATCCTTATATAAAAATACTGGAACCAAAATCGAAAAAGTAAAAACTAACAACGTTAGAGATCGACCTCAGCTATCCTATGCAAAAAGAATCATTTAAAAATATTAAAATGCGAGCGAGAAGTCGCGCGATAACCTTCCCATAGACTTAACATTAGCTGGAATGTTTTTTCGCGTGACTGATGTAGGCTCTTAATGGAGAACTAAATGGAGAATTTTCTAATTTAGTCTAATTTTACGTAAGTTATAATAAAAAAATGAGGAAAAAACTAAAAATTTTTACTTTGTAACACTTTCAAAGATGCTCGACGGCGAACACTTCAAATTATCTTAATTTTTTGATGCCCGAAGGTAGATTATCTGAACACTAGTGAAAGACCCAAATCTTATTCCATTCAATCAGTCTTTGTAATATGAGTCGTGAATAACTATTTTACTAATTCCGAAATCTTTTTTGGGATTCTTCGATAATTTCTCCGGGTAACTCTCCACTTATGTAGCACGTGATATTTCTTCAACACATTGTAATTCTTTTGTGACGAAACCATAAAAAAAAATATTTCAGTTATCAAATATTGTCTTTGTTCGTCGTATAATATGTGCTTTCGCCCCATTTTGAAGAGTTTTCTTTGATCTTAGATCGGAAGAGTTTTTAGTTCTTGATAGGTACGTTTGATTACGTCTGCAAACCTGTTGTTTTAAGTAATCGATTGATCTCCTTATTATAGATTTCAAAGAATCTAAAAACATAAAATCATGGTATAATATAAAATTTGTTTAGCTATTATGTGATATATTTTTTAAAACTCTTTGATGTTACAAAAATTATGTTTTTGATCAGCTAGTGTATGGGTGAATATACTGTATGAGATATTTGTGACACCTAAAATTTAAAAAAAAAAAAAAAAAAAAAAAAAATCCATTTAATTTTTATTTTACGAAAAAGAACACTTAAACACCTAAAATTAAAAAAAAAAATCCATTTAATTTTTATTTTACGAAAAAGAACACTTAAACATGTTATGTTTATATAGGTCAGTTAAATATATATATATATATATTTAAAGAAAACCCTATCACTTCTGGCATTTAAAACGTCGTGGGAGACAAATTTCTGCATAAAGTTAATTAAATATTAAAGGTAGAGTAAAATGTACATTAAATAAGTAAATTTGCATAAGTTTACCTGTTTGTTTGTAAATAGTATAAGAGTGCACTGGATATCCGGCTACTTATTCGGCACTCAAACCGAATATTCGGTCTGGCCGAATACTTTTAACATTCGGCTGTCGAATAGCGGCTCATTATTTAAATCATATTTTTAACATTATCAGAAAAAGTTAGTGCAAAATTAATTTACAACTTACCAACATTATTCCATTAAAAGCAATGTTAACAAAAGGAAATACTCATGTATTTTCACAAAAATGAAATTATATGGTTTATATATAAATGAAATAAAAATGAAATGTCCCTTTTGAACTACAAAGCAAAATGCTTTCAATGAGAAGCTTCTCTATTTAAATTGAGTTGGAAAACATTTGTCATAGGAAAAGTAAGTAATGGTATATATTTGTAGGAACAGTAAAAGCCACTTCAGTAGGGTGTTTAGTAATTATAAATAACCCAGATTTATAAGTAAGAAAAACAGATAAATTACTTAAATTTTTATCTTTCTATGTACAACGACCTTGAATAATAGAAAAAAAAAAACTACTATCTATCTATCTATCTATATTATAAAGGACAAACGTGTCCGTGCGTAACGCTGACGTCATTTTGCGAATGGCAACAGTTGACGATGGTATTTCGGTTTTGCGATTTTTGCTACTGCAATTTTTTTAATTTCTAAACATTGCACATTTTTAATTTTTACACCGTTATATAGGAAAAAAATCTAATTTCAAATGCAATCTGTTTGAAAACTGTATCTTAATTGACTGATTTATTATAGCATTTAAATTAAATTTCAGGCATGATTTAAAAAAAAAAAAATCTATATCGCTTGCAGACGATTACAAAATATTAATCTGTTTGTACTTTAAACAATATAAAAAGTTCAGCATTTGTCTTCAGCAACGAAAAACAATAACTAAATTACCAACTTCATTAAGGAATAAATAAAATAGTATAAATAAAACGCAGATTTAACAGACACGTAATTGAAATAAACGTTTAAAACTGCTGAAATTATCAGAAAAAAAAAAACTGCTGTAAGTAACGAAATTTTTAGCGATTTCTTTGGTGTTGTTAACGGGCAATCTAACAAAAATTATTAAATGTAAAAAATCTGTTAGTTTTCAATAACAAAAAATAAAAAAATGGTTTTCACATATATTCTCTATCCCGGGAAGCCCGGGTTGGATGTCCTAGTTTATATTATAATAGGCAAAAGACAAAACATGATTAAATTAAAATTTTTAATTGTAGTACAAAGCATTTGTTTTTAAGTAATTTTAACTTCATAAATGAATTGAAATATATTATTAATATTTGAATGACATAAAATTATAATAATTTAAAGTTTTTCTTCTTGAAGCAAGTACAAAATAAAAATATTACTATTGAAATTAAAAACGGGAAAGTATTCGGCCAGATATCGTATGCTCGGTAAAATTTTGTGTCGGGTATTCTGTATCCGGTATTCGGTAAAAATCCCCATCCGGCGCATCACTAAAATAGTATACGTATATAAATCCTTCTAAAATAGTACTAAGAAAACAATGTAGTTTATTCAGCTATATTCTCTCCGATTTCTTTACTGGCACTACCAAAGTTCGTTAAGACAACGGACCTGTCTTTTGAACAAACTGGTTGTAACATATTGCTATATAAGTTTACTCTTCTTCACCTTTGATTTTCTGCATTTAATCGGAGGCCGAAGTTCAGTAAGGTTCCTTTTTTTTCGTTAATTTTTAATTCCAGGGGAGGTGAGACATTCAATTTGGGGGTCACAAAAAGTGTTAGTGTTAGTTAATAATTATTGATATGTTTTGCCGGAAAAGGTTTATTTATTCCTTTAACTTAATTATTAAAATGATAATAATGATGTATTAATTCATAAAAGCAAGACATTTAAGCGTAAAATAAAGCAAGTACATGGAGAAAGCCAAGTACGTGTGGTGTGGTGTGGTGTGGTGTGGTGTTAGTGTGTGTGTGTCTGTGGAGGTGACATATGACAGAATTTAACCAAATTTCGGAATAAAGATATAGCACTGTCGAAAATGTTTTGTATTGTCCATAAAAGAAAAATTATATATACTAAAATGTTACAGTAAAAATATTCATCAGATACTTTATTTACATAGCATGAACCCTTGTGCCGCGCTTGTACCACAGGGCCGTAACCAGATGAGAGCAGAGTAGAGTGAGCCTTTTCTAGACTTCATAATCTCTTTAAACAGAACATCATCTATATTACATTAAAAAAAATTTAAACTTTTTAATCAACATTTTTATGACAAGGGAAAGGGCGCTTGCTCTCTACTCCTGACTATATTTATTTATCATTAAAGTATGGGAAAAGAGATCTTTGCCAGCTGGTTGCAACTTTGTCATACCAATAAGCGTATATTCTCCAAATGCAGAATTAAATATTGTAAGAGACGAAATCTAATTCAACTACCTTCTAATTTTTCATATAAGTGCGTAACTTTTATAAAAAAAAAATGGGATATAATGCTGTTTTACACTCGTTAAAAGATATATATCACAAATTCTTAACGTATTTCCGATTTTTATGTAGTTCATAATCGCCAGGTTTGTAGTCTTATTCCGCAATCCTGTTTATTTTATTTATATACTAGCAAGCTTCGTCCGCTACGCTGGTCTCTTTCTCCAAACGAACCTAGAATCAAACGAAATATATTGGTAAATTTGACCTTGTGTTTTAAAACAATATGAACCTTTAGCTGGTATGTCCTTCTGCATTGTTGAAAACGATACGAACGATATCGAGCTATTATATTTTCTAATGTTTCAGACCAAATTTGGACAAATAAAGACCAACTCTTTAGTTGATCATTTACAGTATCATTTGGTAAAAAACGATATAACCACATGCAATATACTAAAACCACCCTGAAAAATTATCTAACAATGCAAGCCTCGTCAAAATCTGCCCGGTAGAACTTTTTTTAAATGTAAATCTTTCAGAATCGGGTTCACCGTATTATAGAACTTTCCCCCATAATTTTATAACGAAGTAATGTAGAACGATATGTTACATACTAAAACTATCCCTGAAAAATAATCTAACCAACAGTGCAAATCCCCAGGGTTTCTATTTTGTCCATATTTTTGTAAAAAGTCCCGGACGCCGGAAGAAATTGGACGAAATGGGCAAAATTAAAATTTGCTGATTTTCTATATGTGTGACATATAAAATTATTGCTATGATGTAATAGAATTATATTCCTACATTATTTATTAATAACAAAATATATTTTTTTCAGTTAATCATTGAATTAAAATAGAATGACTGTATATTAATCAGAATCTATTAAATCCACAAAGAAAATGTTAATTACATGTTGGTACAATTAATTTTAGACAATCTTTTACTATAAAAATAATATGCTGCGAAATTTTGTCCATTTCGTCCAATTTCTTCCGGCGTCCGGTACTTTTTACGATATCAAACAATTTTGATTAAGTTGAATCAGAACCTAAATCAAAATTGAACAGAAACTAAAAACCGAAACCAAAACTAAAGAAGCTGAACTTAAACTTAGGCTCTCTTATTCATAATGAATTTTATCAGTGGTGGAGTTGATTGTCTTTTATTTTAGCCTATAGTTCTGTCTAAGAATACCAATCATCAAGTAGCTAAAGGGTTTCTAAATTCTTATGGTGGTGTAATGCCTTAACTTCCTAACGAAACTCGATGGAACAGTCACATTAAATGCTTGGGGATAGATGTGTAAAACAAAGATATTTTCTTGAAAATTATTGATGCACATGAAGAAGTAGATACAAACATAAGAAATATAATTAACAATATTGCTTTATATAAAGAAGTGAAACATCTAATGAGTCTGTTGAAACCCATCAGTATTTCACTGATTGTGCTACAGAGAGATTCCTCTAACATTGGAGATGAAACCAATGAATTCTTGACACTTTTGAAATTTGAAAAACTTGGAATTTACAATAAATGTTTACAGAAAAAATTTGATGACTATCACGCCAGTTCACATTTTATCATACATGCTGCATCCAAAATACATGGGTGAGGTACTTACTAATGACCAAGAAGAAATAGCAATGAAATGGGTGAATGACATTGATAAAAAGTTTTTGTCATTAATTGTTAAATTTTCCGTTAAGGCATCTCCATTTCCTGATACATATATTTCTGATGCAATCATAAATAACTTATCACCAGCAGAATGGTGGGAATCACTGAAAAGATACAGTGACTTAGAATCTATTTCAAATTTTGCATGTCATCTTTTTCATTACGTAGCCTCATCAGCAAGCATTGAACGAATTTTTTCCAGTTCAGCATGATTCAAAACAAACTTAGAAATAGGCTTGGATTACAAACTGCTACAAAAATTTTTAATGGCTTATAAAATGTTAAATTGTAAAGACAAACAACTTGCTCCTGATCTTGAAGCATTTGACAACTATTAAATATTTTACAACCTTTATGTATCTTGAATAACAAAATTTCATAGTATGCATTTTATGCATTTCTGTTAATTTCTTTATTATTTCCTGGTTATTTGCATTTGATATTTTAACTAAAAGAAAGTTTTTATCATTATAATTTTCTACTTCTTATTGATGTCCCCCCCCCCCATAGTAAAATGTGTATATACTGAATGTTTTTATGCATATATTAAATTATTAATGTCATTATAAGCACAGGTTCCATTTCAGTGTAACGTTTTCTTAATTAACATTAACTTGTTATTTCATCATATGACTTCTTTTTTTAATAAGATTGGAGGCTGTCAAACATTTAAAAAAATTTTATTTCTATTTTTAATTTTGTAAACTGATTATTAATTGCAATGGTACTGCCATATGACATATAAACAAGTTAAAATTTACTCCAAATGTATATGTTTTGCAATTGCTATTTATTACATTATAACTTAACATTGATATACATTTTATTTATAAACATGTTTACATAAAAAAGTTTCTAGATGAACTGAACTTAGTTTTTCATTTTCACGCAAAATATTTCACATACTGTTATGTGTATATAAATATATATATGAGATATTTTGATATAAAAGTTGTTTCTTGAATGGGAAGAATCAATATATTTATTTATTATTGTTAAATTCTGCATTTTTAATTTAGAATTTTCAATTTATTAAAAGTGGACAAAATGGACGAAATGAACAAAATTATATTTTGTCCGGGACGGTTTTTTCCGCCGTTTTTTTCAAGAGTGGAAAAAACCGGACAACCCTGCAAGTCCCATCAAAATCTATTCTGCAGAACTCAAGTTATAAGTAGCTGGAAAGAGATTCTCATTTGTATGTTATATATAGTAGATATGTTTTCGAATATATCGTGCAGTTTGTTTGCATCTAATAAAATCATTTGCACAGTATTTTTTAAGGTAAACAGATTATTTTTTTGTAATAAAAGAGACGTAACGAAAGACTCTATCATTAATCGATGAAGATAAAGATTTCAGTTAAAAATATATATTTCATGAAAACAATTTGTTAGCTCCTAATTAAGAATAACAGAACAATCACGATCTTCCTGCTAACGGGCATGCGCCTTTCATTTTTCTCTGAGCCATCATCAACTGTCATGAACTATTGATAGATCTAATGAGAAAATTATACATCCCAGATTGTTAATTCATTCACTTAAAAATCTACACTTTTCTTTCTCCTCTCTTTTACTTTCAAAAAATGCGGCTAAAAAAAAAATACAATTGCTTTCTTTGCTACAATGTATTTTAGCTCTGCTGTGAAGATACAATCTTGCTAGAATATCAGTTTCACTGTCTCCATCAACATCATTAATTTCCTGTACGTATGTTTTTTTAATTACTTCTTTTACTTTTTGTGTTGCTTAATTTGCAGGTATGAAAATTGCTATTCCCACTGTCTGAACGCCGTCTGTCTCTGTGGCTTCCTCCGCTTTAATCTGGAGTGCTTTAGGTTGTTTTCCACTCTTCCGTTTTGGAGGAGTACCAAGTAACAAATGTTGAGAAATTTCTGCCGAACTCATTTTTCAAAGTAAATCTGTCCGCACTGTGTTGATTTCAAACTTAATTGCTGAGAGTTTAAATTCATCAGTTTTTGCGCAGTGTAAAGGCTGTTTATGACGAGATTTTCCTTGAGATAGTGCTATTTAATTTGCCTAAAATTGATGATGCATTAACCCATTATTTTGTATCGAGAATTATTTTTGAGAATCTTTTGCATTTTAAACATACAGCTCTTTCTTCTGCCATCTATTATTAATGCCTAAGAGCATATTTGGCATTTGTTGTTGAATTATTGGTTGTCTTTTGTCTGGCAGAAAAAATTGCCAGTGGGAAATAGCACTGACAAAGTTCACGGGACAACACCAAATCTAGTTTTTAGACGATATGCAGAAAACAATGACTAAATGTAATAATGTATTACAAAGTAGCAAAACGTACATTCTGTGTATCAGACATATTAGGCGAAAAAAAAAATCATGCGTCCAACATAGTTTATGAAACATTTCCAACACTTTCAGAATGCTGTTACTTAACTTCACCGTTTAATAACGCGAAAGAAGATATCTTAAGAAATCAATTTAGAAAATGCATAACAACAACTGAAAACGGACTTTTAGAAATAACCATCTATATAAGGCAATGTATCCATTTTTTTTTTATATAATTTATTTATATTCTACAAACATCTCTTAGTATACTAAATACAGTTCATCTGGAAAATTTATAACTCAATTAACAGACACCCTTAGCAATTCACGCTCATAGACAGTATTGCTTTCGAATCCTTTTGTGTAGTCTGTATATGATCTACAGAGTAGGGATGCACCGGATATGGATTTTGCCGGATATCGGATTTCGGATATCCGAAGCTGTTTGCCTGCCGGATATCGGATATCCGGCCGGATATCCGATCGGATATCCGGCACTAGATATTCTGCTTTTAGTTATGGTGTATGCTTATTTATTTCTTTATATAATGCCATTTCAGAACAATAAATTATGTACATGTAATGTATGTACATAAATAAAACGTGTTTCACATATCATTAAAACATTTTAAATATATTGAAATATAATTTACAAAAACTATATCTCTTTAAATATATGTATATTAATAATGCTGCATAAAAAATGTAAATTAAACATTAAAATATTTTGTTTATTTGTACAATGCTGGCAGAAGTAAACAAATTTTAACCATAACACATTTAATTAATATACCTATAAATGTAGAGTATTTTCACAAATAAACACATACTTTTTTTTTAATTTAAGCATAAAATATCTACTAATATGGTTGAAGAGTTATTTTCTTCAAATATAGGTTTATTTGATGCTTTATTCTGTTTTAATTATTTAATACTGTTTTACTTTAAGTCCCATTTAGTTTTATTTTAAGTTAAATTACTTTTAGAGATTTATAAATAAAAAGAAAATTACTTTTAATTTTAAATATTTATAATGAAGTTATATTTCCCCTAGTAGTTTTATACAGGTATGAAACAGAATTTCAGGTTATGCATTAAAATTCTTTTATTAAAAACTAGCTGACCCACCCGGCGTTGCCTGGGCCCATGATAAAAACCTTAAACAGAACTCAAGTTTGACTGATTTTTTTAAAGAAGCTGCACCAAGGGCCCCAAGAAGGAGATTAATATTCAAAATTGGTTGTAGCTGAGGTTCGAGAAATTTTTTTGTCTTTTAAGGCACAAAAAAGACAATGGCCCCGGACCGGGAAGCAGAGTCCTAAGTGGAATGTAGAAATGAGGGAATAACTAAATAAAGAAAAATCCCCCAAAACGAAGATGATCGAATTAAATGGGGCACGTTATTAGCAATTTAGAGATAAAAACTTCAAGGGTCCTTGTACTGGGCCCCAGGGATCTAGGGTCTTAACTGGAATGGAGAAATGGGGGAACTAAATGGAGAAATGGGCCCTAAAAATAAAGAAGATTGGATAAACAAGGGACAAGTTATTAACAATTTACGGCACAAAAACTTAAAGGGTGCCTGGGTCTTGTCTGAGAAATTTTTTTGTTGTTCATGTAGTAGCTGGAAGTCCTAAGAAGTTGTTAGAAAAACAAGTTGGAAATTGTACGTCAAACATGACAAATAAGGTGTGTTCGTACTATAAATAGTTTCATTGAAATAAATTATAAGGTGTGTTCGTACTATAAATAGTTTCATTGAAATAAATTATAGTGTGTGTTATTATGGTATGATTAATTTCTGTAATAAAATAAGTGCATGTTAAGTTGGCAACATTCTTTTTTTTGTTGACATTTACTGAAAATTTCAATGGGAAACTGAAGCCTAGTTTAGAAAATTTCAGAACTTTAAGTCCGTATTTACATTCTTTTTCCATTTAATATCTATTTCTCCGGAAACATCTATCCAAAAAACTGTTGGTAGATTATATAATTACTATAATTAAACAATTTTAGTATAAAAATTCGGTTTTTAAATTCAGCAATACGGAATTAATATGACTCCATCTTAAATATGATGTAATCACCATGCCAACCAAGAAACATTACCTATCATGGGATATCATCGAATTAATTATGTATGATAGGATTTAATAGACTGAAGAATGTAACTATAACTTGGTCATAGAGGTTATAAAATGTCATATATGACTATAAACGTCATACATGTCAGATAACTTGGCGATACATCTCGGTCGCTTGACGATTAATCCTCGGAAGCTGCTATAACCAAGAAGTACTGATTTTTAAAAAATTCAAATTACTTACTAAATATTTTTATTAATATCTTTTTAAGTTTTGATTCAATTTTTATAAAACTTGAAATGACTCGACAAAATTCTGCATTGATTATATATATATATTAAATTTCAAACCTTTCGGTTGGGTAATTTTTGCGCTGTTATATGCGGAAAGAACAGCAAATTAGGTGCTACGTATTTATATAATTACGAACACACCTAAACTGCTAGTGAATCGTATGATTTTTAAGGGAACTATCGTAGAGGACCCAAAAGGGGCCAACTGATAGTTTTGAGCAGGGCCGTGAGAAGAAAACATCTTAAAAATTTCTTAGTACTGGAATGTAAAAATGGGGGAATGTTTAATCTTCAATTATTCGAAATTAAGCATAAGGTATAAATAAATCATTAAAATAAAATTTTAAAGAAATGCTTAAAAAATTGGGCCCTAGGTTTGAGGGTAGTGGCCTGGAGAGAGGTGTCCAAGACTCACCTTTATAGTCACCATACATACTCGACTCCCGAATTCAAGATGAAAAACATGTATAATTCAGAATGGTTTTCTACGCCTTATTTCACCTCATTTAATTCTAAATAATTTAAGGTGCGGAGAAAACTACTGCAAAATATTCGTATTAAAACTGTTTTCATCTCGAATTTGGGGGGCTGGCTTATACGTGAGTATATACAGTATGCATTGAGAGGGTAACACAATTGGGGGGGGGGGTAAAAACGCATGGCACACAATAAGTTCAAGGGGTCCCGGGTTCTAACTGGAATGTAAAAATGGGGGAATAACTAAATGAGAAAAAAGGCCCCAAAAATGAAGATTGAATTAAAAGGAGGCAAGTTATTAACAATTTAGGGAACAAAAACTTCAACGGGGGTCCCCATACCGGGCTCCAGGAGGCCAGGGTCTTAACTGGAATGTAGAAATGAGGAATAGCTAAATAGAGAAAGGACCCCAAAAACGAAGAAGATCGGATAAAAAGGGGGCAAGTTATAAACAATTAATGGCAAGAAAATGTAAAGGGACTCGGGTTACAAAAAATTAAGTCTGAGCCTCAGGTGCATCAGGACCTGCCGTAGACTATCATCACCCAAATTTTCAGACTCCTATGTGCGGTAGATTTTGGTAGCCATCACACACACACAGAGCAAAACTTTCTTTTATTGGTATAGATAATAAGTATAAAGTTTTTTTTAACATACAAGATAAAAAACAAAAATAGGTCTGTTTAATTGTTTAACTTAAAAGTAAGAAAGAAAATTAATAAAGTCCTACTTCAATAAACAACTTCAAATTTTATTTTACAATCTGACAGTAAAGGTACAATTTTCTAAAAGATGTGAACATAATTTTTTTAATTTATTATACAGAGTTCAAATATCTATATTAGGAAAGCTGACAATTCTTTAAACTTTTGAGAGTTAGGACCTTTTACACGTAGATAGGGAACTTACTAATATATTTTATATTTTGCATTATAAACAAAAGTTATAACAAAATTATAACAAAAGCTATTCCCCATTCCATCCGTACTTTTATCAAGGATGTTTGAATACAATTTGCCATCATGTCCTATGCATATTATTCATAGAACTTATGTACTAGAAAGCCGGATATCCGGCAGAGAAGTCGGATATCCGGTAATTGTGATTCGGATATCCGATGATATTTCGGATATTGAAAAATCAGCCGGATATGCCGGATATCGGATATTTACCGGATATCCGTTGCATCCCTACTACAGAGTTTATACACACCACATAGTACCCAAAAAATTATTTAAACTTAAAAACGCATACCAAAACTGAAAATGCACTTTCAGCATTTATTGCTCATAGACAGTATCGTAACCGAATTCTTTTTTGTGATGAAATGAATGATAAATGTTGATGTAAATGAATGTTAAATGTTGGTGTAAATGAATGATAAATGCTTTGCGCTCCATATACTACAGAAAGCATGTTTCAGTGCCCCTCAAAAATGCATATCAGTTTTATTATTCTAGAAATAATATCACATCATTAAACGATTTTTCTCCATAGACGATAATGATAATGTAACGGTATTCTTTTCGAGTGTCCCTGTAAACGAACGAAAAATGCTACACATCCCATTTTCAATATCGAACATGCAAAGTGAACCTCACTAACATATTGCATGGCAAATCGGGTATATTTAGGAGAGTTACAGTACGGATAGATGGCAGACGGACAGACAAACCGAATTCATAAACACTTTTCAACTATGTTGGAAAGTGTTAAAAATTATTCGTACTGTTTTAATTTTTGAATACCACTATTTTAAAATAGGAATCTTTTCCTTATTTAATCGCAATTTTTTGTCGTTAAATAAGACATACTCTTGGAAGTTGGTGGTATGAACCCTGAAAATATATGTTGGAAGGAAATATCGCCAAGTGGGTTAATAGACTACAGTTATTACTTCCATCTGTCTCTTTACTCATTTTTGCCAAATATTCCTAGTGTTTCTCTTTCTAAATATCGTTTTAAGGTTAGAAATTAGCAGTTGTTAGTCGTATTTTACGATGAAATGTTTCATTTTGACGCTTAGAATTTCCATGACAAGATTTCTTGATGGTTAAGACACCGAGATTCTTTCTTACCCTGAAGAGTGAAATAAGTTTTTATACGAGTTTTTGGTGTAGAATAGAAGTGTCAAAATTGTACATGAATATCAGAAAAGTCGTTAGCTTTTATATCTAGTACTATTATCCTGAATACGAGATTGGATTCAATTAGTTAAATTTAATAAAAAATGTTAGAAATCGACTGTGCGTAAACGTTGTAGATGATCTTTATATGGTTAAACTCAACTCCTTCGTTCCCAGAATTTCCTGTGCTCAGCGATGCTTGTTAGCAACGGTCTGAGAGTGCCGTTTTCTGACTTGCATTTAATTTTTTAGTAATAAAGGGTATCATATGCCAAACTCAAAATATTTCAATAAAATCTGATTTTGGTATCTCCCCCCCCCCCCCTATCCCGCGCGCATTAGAGACTTAATATTTAATAATGCTTGAGCATAAAACGTTCCACCGCACACAGAAACACTGCGTATAGTAAATAATGTTTAAATAGGATGATCTGATGCTGCTGGTGACGACCCCCCCCCCCCCCCCCCAAAAAAAAAAAAAAATCGTACAAAAATATGTAATTTTTTTTTGTCTCGAAACTTCTCTATCTCGAATTTCCCCCCCCCCGCCCCCCACATTCCTGTGAGATTTCTTTGCTATATTTTTTGAATAAATAATGTTTAGTGTTATCCTGTAGATACTATACTATATATATTATTGAAGGCATTAAAAAAAAAATACATTATTGATGACACCCAATTTTTTTTTCTTCTTTTGACGCAAAAGAAAAATAAATATATATCTAAGTGTCTTAATGACGCCTAGCTTTAGATTCCATTTTCTAACACTGCGGTTTCAATATTCAGAAACAATTTGAATTGGTATCTTCGAAAGGCTCTGAGTTATGTCATAGAATTTCATTCATAAAACTAAAACAACTACATTTCTGTAGTTGCGTCAATATTACATTATTTCCACTCATTCTTCTTTCAGTAACTACTGAAATTAAAGCCCCAAATTTCAGCTGATATGCAAATTAATTGGGGCTTTTGACAACGAAAGAAAGCGAAAAATAAAAATAAAAATTATTATTGGTGGTCTAGATTTATACGGGGTCCGTCAAAAGAAATCATACGCGGGTTTTGGTCAATAACATTACTTTTACTCTGTTTATATTCGAAAGTTTAATGTCAAAATGAAGCTTGGAATATCCATTACATTATAAAAATGGTTCGATTTGTTCACCTCTCATTTCAACAACCATTTCAGTCCTTCTCTTGAAACCTCTAATAACCTCAAGAAAAGTGGCTGGCGGAATATTTTCTAACACCTCTTGAATTGCTTGTTCTAATTCATCGGGATTTGATGGGACATTTTAATAGCATTTATCCTTAAGATATCTCCAGAGGAAATAATAACTTGTATTAAGGTAAGGGGGGAATACGGTGGCCACTGAACATCACGTTCATATCGTCTTTCAAAACTCAGACCAGTAACTTTGTCATGGAAGTGTTTTTCAATGATGCTTTCAATAAGGGCTTTCTTGAGAACAGCGAGGAGCTGCTCCATATTGCATAACCCATGGATCACTTTTTTTCAGTCATGGAAGTAATTAAAGGGATGCCATGTTCCTGAAGCATCGAACAGTACCTTTCTGAATTAACTGTGTTTCTGAAAAAGTATGCTGCTAATGCTCCTTTTCAGCAGATGGCTATCCAGGCAGTCGTTCTTTTGTGGATGTAGGGGCTTTTCAAGAAACTCGTGAGGGTTTTCTCTACCCCAGTACTGGTAATTTTGCTTATGGTAATTTTGCTAATTTTGTACACGTTCAGTTGAAAGTGAGCCTCATCAATAAACCTAAGGTTTGGAAGCAGGATTTTGTTATCTCGCAGTTGCCGAAGAACCTTTTCAAAATCTTTTTTTCTTGGCATATGCAGTCTCAATTGTAATTTTGTATGGGTAAAGATGCAGTTCACCTCTTGAGATGCGGCAGACACTTGCCTCAGAATTGCCGATCTCTTGAGCAAATCTCGAACTTGACAGATATGGATCTTCATTAAGACATTCTTCTTAAGACCACTTGCTGGATATTTTCAACGGTCCTCGCAGATCATGGTCTTCCGGTTCAATTTGCCTTATGATCGGCAACACTTCTTGTGTCCTTAAATTTAAGCAATTAAAATTTCTATCGTTTGTCTTGTTGGTGCACTGTGTCTTCCATAAGTTTTTTCATAAAGAGTTTCATAAAGTGATCCACCACAAAATCGCATTTCATGACGTTAAAAATTCTTTGCTTGAGCGTCAAAACTTGGTTAGACATTTTCGGTCAATTTCGGTCCGATTGACTGAAATTTCAAAATTGAATAACAATTTAACCCTACCTTTAACCCTACAAGCTATCGCATTTCCTGCATAAAATGTCAGCTTTTTAATTTGACAACAAGATAACAAAAAATCAAACTTACGGTACTGAATGTAAGGTGGTTCAATTGATAAAACTCTTATTTTTGACACAACATTTTCCAAAAAAAAATTCATTCACAGCTGAAATGTAACAACGCTTTTTGTTCAAACTTTTGCTTTCTTTACGCATGCATACTTTGAATTTCCGTTTAAAATGAACACCGCTACTCACACTGCTCTAGTTTCCGCACATGCGCAAAAAACTGTGTATGGGCTTTGTAAATCTCTTTGCTAGCAGATCTGACTAACAGATCACCTAATAAAAAACTACAAACAAATATGATTAAATTAGAATTAATGAAACTAATCCCCCTTCCTACTCGTAAAAAGAATCCAGTTCCGTTAATGCCGATTCATCTGCATGACCCGAAAATTCCATTTGAAATCAACCCGCAATCCGACCCGAACCTAACAAAATAATTTTCGTTGACCCACAACCCGACCCGACCCGAACCTAAAATGAAAGGAAATTAATTTATGTTTTAATGCAGTTATGAAAAGTAATATGTAATTATATCTCTAATACCAAATTTTGTTTCATATAGAAAAATGGACATATTTATATTCTTTAATATTCAAATATAGTGAAACCTCTGCATAGTGCACACTTCGGGATCGTTGCATAGAGTCCTGCATCGGGTCGAGTTGTCCTCACTATTTTTTTTTTTATTTTTTTTTTGGTGGGGGGGGGGGGGTGACTTTAATTTACTTTCTGTGTATCTAGAATGCTTCTTGCGAGTCAGGTTTAGGTTTTTGCAAGCCGAGTTGTTGGGATTTTCACAAAAAGTTTGAGCAGAACTATGTTTCAGATGAAAATAAATATAATATGAATGAGCATATATTCCATTTACAGCATGAGAAATAAAATGTATATAAGAAATGTGATCATTGATTATTATTTTTTTTTCTTCTCTCGGATTATGAAAAATATTACCAACATTTCGTTTTTGATACACACAAAAACACATGTTAGTTTATGGACACAAACACATGCTACGTGTGTATAGATTCGGAAGTGTCCCCTATTCAGGGATAAAAGTATAAAATATGTGTTAGAAATTGAAAAGTGTTCGCTTAATAGAGCTGCCAGCTATTCAGGAATGTCCGTTATGGAGGTTTTATTGTTTATAGATTTTTTTTATCTGAAAAAAGAACATTTTGGACATTTTTTTGAAAAATCGGGTCAACTTGAACCCGACCTGCAAGATTCAAAACCCAACCTGAAACAATGAAAGTCAACCTGAACCGCAGCAAATATGTAGAAGTCAATCCGACCCGCAACGACAAAATATAGCGCCAACCCGACCTGACCCGAACCGCGGGTCGAGTTCGAGTAAAAGCGATTTACCCGACTCGATGCAGGACTCTACTGAATGGTACGCATGTGCCCACTTAAAGCATAATCTGGACGTTATTGCAATCTCGTTATAATTCAGAGAAAATTTTCAAGGTTGTCTGGACATTATTATGCTCATAATTTATTTATGAAACAGCCGGCAGCGGGTGAATGAAAGGTGAAAAATGATTATTCATAAAAGGGGGGAAATGCGTGAGGGCCTCAGGAGCCAAATTTAATTTCGATGACATAAGTGCATCTTCATTGAAGAAGACCATTTACATAGATCATTAACTGTAGGCCTAGGAATTCGCTGTCACAGTGGTCAAACTAGAAGTTTCAGTATACAATATAAACTCGATTTAACGATTGCCTCAATGTAGTGATACATTTTAATAGTCACTTATATTTTACTTTTTTGTTAAATGATCCTCGTTTTAATGAAAGTTTGCCGCTATTTATTGATAATTTTGATGGATTTTAAATATTTTAAACGCATTTTTAGTTACAAGAATTATCAGCCTTTTCTCCCTATTGCTTATCTGTTGACCGATGCGTGATCATGAAGAGTTTGATTTAGATGATTTGAAATATAAGTTTGGTATCACATTTCTAGCCATAATCTTTCATTTAGTTTATGACTCTCACGTTCCCATTTCTGAACTATAGATTATTCAAATAGTTTGTGACGAAAACAAAGCGCGTCTGATTAAGATTATTCTAATTTTGATGCGGAACATGATGAAATTTCTACAGCTATTTCAGAATGATATATTTTAATAGTCACTTATATTTCACTTCTTTGTTAAATGATCCCCATTTTAATGATAGTTTTCCGCTGTTTATTGATAATTTTGATGAACTTCAAATATTTTAAACGCATTTTTTAGTTACAAGAATTATTTAGCCATTTCTCTCTATTGCTTGTCTATTGACCTATGCGTTATCATGAAGAATTTGAAATATAAGTTTGGTATCATTTCTAGTCATAATCTTTCATTTAGTTTATGACTCTCACGTTCCCGTTTCTGAATTATAGATTATTCAAACAGTTTGTGACGAAAACAAAGCGCGTCTGATTCAGATTATTCTGATTTTGATGCGAACATGATGAAATTTCGACAGTTATTTCAGTCGAAGCAAATGCTGAAATAACTGCTGCGAAAAAAAAAAAAACTAGTCGTTGGGGGCCACCGTAATACTTACCCATCATGGATATGCATGATATAAAATATGAAAATAAAACGTGTAAACTATTTATAAAATGTATTGCAATTCCAATAAAATCCTGGCTTGATGACGTCATAAACTTTAAATGCTCTATTGCTGAATTGCGTAAGAAAAACATCCTTATAACTCTAAAAATGATAATCCTATTAACTAACAGTTTACTGTGTCGGATTAAGCGTCCCTTTACTAATTAAAATATATCTTTGAATTGAAATTTGAATGAAATACAGGGTCATGAAAAATCGAAGAGTGTGGAAAATGTGATTACAAATATCTCGGCAACTCATTATCCGATCGACTTTATTCTTTATGCAAATTTATGTTTTTTTATTGTCTTTTATATTCACTCCTTAAAAAAAAAAAAACAATTTCGAAAATTTTTATATACCTTTTATCAGAACGAATATTTCAAGAGTCCGAAAAAAATAGTTCCAGATAATCGTGGTTACTGAAATTCAAAAAGCTTCTTCCCATTATTACATACTATGTACATACCAAATTTCAGGTCTCTATCTCAATTTGTTCGGGAGATAGAGCGTTTACAGACACACACACAGACAGAGACGGACGGCAAATTTTTTTTTCTAAAAATATGTTTTTCGGAATCTCCAGTGTCTGAAACATGTAAATCCGTCAATTTTTTTTTTTCGATTTTCAAAACGATTACAAGACTTACCCTATTCTACGTATGATAGGTAAGTAAAAAAAAAAACACTTAATGAGGCTTGATATAGATAAAATTATGACGCTTTTGAAACTAAAAAACTGAAAAAACACAAAACACACACACACACACACACACACACACACACACACGTCAATGGCTACATTTAAGAAAAAGTAATTTCATTTCAAGGTGTAAAGTGTATAATATTCGATGCCCCTAAAATAAAATATAATTAAATGCTTGTGTTAACTTTTTTTTAAAAATTTAATAATCAATTTTTATGCAGTTTTAATTTAATGTGTTCCCTGATTTAACGATGATTTTCAAGGGATTATTTATAATCGTTAAATGCATGCCTTCCACTCTGTCCGTTTTTTTGAATTTTTTTCTAAGGAAAATCTTTTTTTAAGATTTTTATTACAAATATTGTTGACACTTAACCGTAACGTAATTCATGTTGCAAATGTTGTAAAAACCTAGCCAAAAAAAAAAAAAAAAAAATCACAAATACTGGTATTTAAGATACGGACCAGTCGGAGCACCGTAAACGAAAGTTCAACTGTATCTTCAAATTAAAAAAAAATTTTCATAAAATATATATTTTATAAGAATTGGATTGTCATAATTTGTAACTGTCAATATTTCTAAAATGTTGGTGAGGCTTATATGCATCTCTCGTACTACTGGTAGTAAAATATATAAAGTCATCTTTAAAGCACAAGAAAAAAAAAATGCGTCAAGCATAGATTTATTAAGAAACACTTTCCAGCACTTCCATAATACTTTAACAAAACTTCGCCGTCCAATAAGGTAAAGAAGACGCCTAAGTAAACATTTTAGAAAACTCATATAACACATTTGAAAACTAGATTTCAGCAATTACCGTCCATATCCAGAACGGTACTCGGATTCTTTTGTGCAGCCCAGTATATGATCTTTAGATTTGTATATATTCTACATAGTATGCTAAAATTTAGTTTTATAAAAAAAAAAACGCATAATACAGTTGAAAATTCATTTTCAACAATTTCTTACCAATAGACGAAAACGTACTTGAATTCATTTAAACAACCCTTTATAGTAGCTACAGATTTTTATACACGCCACATAGTAAGCTAAAATTTAATTCAGGCAAAATATGCTTACTGAAACTACATTTCTAGATATTACAATGCTTAGACGGCAATACAGGGTGATTCATAAAAGATGGGCAGAACTTTAAGGGGTTATAGTACACTTAAAGACAAATAATATTAAATAGGAGACTAAGGGTCCCAGACGTATTCCCAAGGAGATAGGGGGCATTAAAGTTTAGGGTCCGAAATTTCAAATGATTATAAAACATGGAAAAATTGGTCGATTCGTTTGCGGTTTTTGCAAAAAATTTTCTTTATGCCAGTATTTTCTTGAAATAAAATTTTAAAGTTCAATTTCAAAAAATGCCGATAGGGGGCGCTTTAGACTTTGGAGTAACAAACAACTATTTTTTAACGTTATTTTTTGTATTTCTTTAAATGATTTCGAAAGCTTAGACTTAAACTTAAATTTTGATCTAAAAATCTGAGTCCTAACGAGTAGTTAAGTAGCGTAAACTGAAATTTGAAATTTGAAACCCTTCTCCCCCCCAGAACAAAAATCAGTTATTCCCGATCTTTGTGTCGTAGATTAGGCTCTAACTACTGCCGCGTTTTGCTAAAATTATTCTTTATGTCAGTATTTTCTTGAAAATAAATTTTAAAGAAAAATTTCAAAAAATTCCGATAGAGGGCGCTTTAGACTTTGGAGTAACGAACAACTATTTTATACCGTTATTTTTTGTGTCTCATTAAATGCTTTCTAAAGCTTAGACTTAAATTTTCAGCCCAAAATCTGAATCGTTAGACGTGGTTAAGTTTCTGGGGAGAGGGGTTTGAAATTTCTACTCCTGTTTACCATGTCCACACATTGTGTGCTGTGATACGAGGTAAAAAGACACAAATTAGGATTATGTTACCAAAGCATATTTATTAACATGTAATCACAATAAATGTTCAAAATTGTGACCACCAGAGGTTATGCACGCAGAACAACGGCGACGAATGAAACGGCGAACATTCGCGAAAACATCAGGCTTTTCGAGCACTTCCCCTACAGCGGCGGAAAGTCTGGCGACCAGTTCCTCGGGGGATTCAATGGGTGTCTCATACATAAGAGCCTTCAATCGTCCCCAAAAAAAGAAATCGAGGGGTGAAAGATCTGGCGAGCGAGCAGGCCAAGCAACAGGACCACCTCGACCAATCCATCTGTTCGGAAATGTGATGTCCAGATAGTTGCGGACGTCTCGTACGTAATGGGCTGGCGCTCCATCGTGCTGGAACCACATGACCCGCCGGATGCGTGGAGGAGCAACGTTTAACAGGTCTGGCAGCACATGTTGCAGAAATGTGAGGTATGTTTTACCGTTGAGGCGTTCAGGAAGAAGGTACGGTCCGATTAGGTGGTCTCCGAGGATTCCTGCCCAAACATTGATGGAAAAGCGTCTCTGATGAGCATGTGGATACGTAGCATGTGGATTGACATCCGCCCATACATGTGCATTGTGTGTGTTAAATGTACCTTCACGTGTGAAGGTACATTCATCGGTGAAAAGCACAGTTCGTCCAAAATGTGGATTTAGCGCGTTCTGCTGCAGAAACCAGCGGGCGAATTCAATACGATTTGGATAATCCCCTGGAGACAGTTTCTGGACTCGTTGCACATGAAACGGGAGCAAATGTTCATCCTTCAGTACCCTCCAAGTCGTGGACTGTGAGGTATCCACCTGGCTAGCCACTGTTCGTGTACTTGTACTTGGCTGCGCCGCTACTACATCCAGAATGGCTTCTGCAACAACTACTGATTCGTCCTTTTTTGCACGACCTGCATTCGACCGGGAAGCGAGAAATGATCCCGTCTCACACAACTGTCTGTGCAAGCGCTCGAAAGTTTTGCGGTTAGGCAACCGCCTGTTAGGAAATCGCTCTCCGTACATTCGTTGTGCCTCTGCACCATTTCCATCTGCCGCTCCGTAAATTAAATGCATCTCAGCCTTTTCCTTATTCGTGAAGGGCACCATCTTCCGATTCATTACTACAGCGACTTACACTTGACTCACCGTTCAGTGGTTTTTATGCCTGAATCGTGTCGAAATTTTGCATACGTGTTCTTCTTCTTCCCCATTTGACATTTGCATACTTTCTGTTTCCTTCTTCACCCGGTGACTAGCGTCAGGAATGGAGCTTTAACGTTTGCATGAGCGACGTTTCCAACTGTGCCAGTGCCTTTATGAGTGAATTCCGACTATGCAGTCCTTGACGAAAGTTGTATTTTTGCCTCGTATCACAGCACAGAATCGTTGGGCATGGTTAAGTAGTGCAAACTGAACTATGTTCAGAAGTTGAAATTTGAACCCCCTCCCCTCGCTACTGAACCACGCTCAGCGATTCAGATTTTGAGCTGAAAATTTAAGTTTAAGTCTAAGCTTTAGAAAGCATTTAATGAGACACAAAAAATAACGGTATAAAATAGTTGTTCGTTACTCCAAAGTCTAAAGCGCCCTCTATCGGAATTTTTTGAAAATTTTCTTTAAAATTTATTTTCAAGAAAATACTGACATAAAGAATAATTTTAGCAAAACGCGGCAGTAGTTAGAGCCTAATCTACGACACAAAGATCGGGAATAACTGATTTTTGTTCTGGGGGGAGAAGGGTTTCAAATTTCAAATTTCAGTTTACGCTACTTAACTACTCGTTAGGACTCAGATTTTTAGATCAAAATTTAAGTTTAAGTCTAAGCTTTCGAAATCATTTAAAGAAATACAAAAAATAACGTTAAAAAATAGTTGTTTGTTACTCCAAAGTCTAAAGCGCCCCCTATCGGCATTTTTTGAAATTGAACTTTAAAATTTTATTTCAAGAAAATACTGGCATAAAGAAAATTTTTTGCAAAAACCGCAAACGAATCGACCAATTTTTCCATGTTTTATAATCATTTGAAATTTCGGACCCTAAACTTTAATGCCCCCTATCTCCTTGGGAATACGTCTGGGACCCTTAGTCTCCTATTTAATATTATTTGTCTTTAAGTGTACTATAACCCCTTAAAGTTCTGCCCATCTTTTATGAATCACCCTGTATATGCATTTCTTTGCGTAGTCCTGTATATGAATTTATTCTACAAACATCTCGTAATAATTAAGCTTGAAAATGCATAGCTCAATTCAAAACCATCTTTAAGCAATTCACGCTCACAGTAATGCTTTCGAATACTTTTATGTACCTGTGTATGTGAATATGATCTATGGAGTTTATACACACCATGTAGTATGAACAAATTTAGTTAAACTTAAAAACGCATACCATATCTGAAAACGTACTTCCAGCAATTATCGCTGATAGACATCATTGTATCCGAAATCATTTGTGTGTCCCTGTAAATGAACGATAAACGGACATCATATTTTATATCAAGCAACTCGTAGTAAACCTCACTAATGTATATGCCAGTTTCATTATGTTTGAAATAGTGTAACATAATGCAGTGTTTTAGCTTTGACTAAATCTTTGATGTCTTCGAAAATTGTTAAGGAATCCACCACGTTCGTTGAATGATATTATAAATTACAATTCTACATTATTTTGAATAAACATTTTTGTGATACTTTCTTTGCAAAAAATATGATTAAAATATTATTATTGAATATAAGCAGGATTTGACAACACTGGCGACCAAAGTTTTTTTTTGTTGTTGTTAGCGTGTTTATTTATTTATTTATTGAAATAAATAAGAAGTGAGCCAAAATGAGAAATAAAACACCTTACCTATGCTGGACACCAACTGACTGTCTCGTAAAATTTAATTACTTGAAGAAATATTTTAAATGTAATTTAAAAAATGCACTGTATTAACATAAAAACGTTCTATACTGATAATCTCTCCATTTTAACTCTGTATTATATAAAGTAAGTAACTCATCTTTTCATTTTCAAAACAGTGTAGTAATCTTTTAATTAACAACTGTCACGCATCTATACCACATTTAACTTATAGTTTAGTCATAATCAGGGCTTGACAAATGGGGTCGCCACGTCGTCACTGACGACCAAGTTATTTAATCTGGCGTGTTTTTGTACAAAAATTCAGCTAAGAAGTTAGCACAAACGTCCTTTTTTTTCTCTCTCCCACCCCTACTTAAGGCTAGCCCTACCCCTACTCGTGCGCGGCAAGCAGTGATCTTCCTCTTCTCACGTACTTTTAATGAAAAAAACCCAAGATTAAATGACATTTTCCATATCATGCACAGAAAATGCCACTCATTTCCGCTCTAGCCAGCTAGCAAGTCATGGGATTAGAATGTGGGGGATAGCGGGGAAGTTTCAATAAAACAGTAAGAAATAGCGTCAATCTAGCCTCTGTGGCATCTAAAACTGGATACGAATGCTAAAAAATTTTGACTTCGACTGGAAAATAGGGAAAAAATTGTTTTCCTGCTTCACTGTTTCAGCAATGGCCCCCTTACACCAGATATAGATTTTGTAGCACTCAACTATCCCGACATTTGAAGCATTCGGAAATCAGCATTTCCGGAATATTCCAGATAGTTTATCCTTTGCAATGCTTTTTCATGTTTTTTTTTTTTTTTTTTAGTATATAATTTTGGATAAGTTTTGCTAGAAAACTCAGTTCATGTTATCTTTCTAAATTATGTTCTATTCTAAACTATGTAACTAATAATTCTAAACTATGTTTGTTATTATTTTTTCTTAATTATTTTATAAAAAACTTTTTTTCATTTTTCTAAATCAATGACGCAGGGGGTGGGGTAAATATTTTTTACTGGTGACTAGCATTTTTTGCTGGCTATCAGATTTTATCAATTTGTAAAGCCCTGAATATTACTGCTTTTTTTTTTTTTTTTTTTTTTTTTTTTTAAATTCTAATAGATGTTTTACATTTAATATATTTTTAGCATACCAGGCGTGTGATGCATTCGTATTTTAAAAATATCTTCACATGAAATTAATATTTTAACTTATTTTCTCGTTTTGTAGGATGTCCACCCCCCCCCCCCTGCTTTTTTTTTCTTTTTTTTGTTAGTTGTCAAAATATTTTCTAAAATATATATTTAATTTTATATGAAGTGTTAAAATTTCGCTCAGTTTCGCTAAGATTTTAACAAACTATTAAATTAAGTATATATTTTAGAAATGTTTTGACAACTAACAAAAAGTTTTGCATCTCAAGAAAAAGTCCGTTAATTGGAGAATGGAGAATGCACTTCGCTATTTGGAGGTTATTTCACAAGGAAATTTGTAAATTGTTATTGATTCAAAGGCTAAAAATAAATAAATAAATAAAATATAAAATAAATCGTAAAATAGAAGAATTTGCAAAATAGAGGTTCATTTAAACACAGGTCTGGCTGTATTTTATTTTATTTCTTTTACTAGTGGCAGAGGGTTATGTAGAAATAAGATTTTACGAATTTATTTTAATTACTAATATCAGAATAGCTCTCTTTAGTTTCATTATTAACTTTACGTTACACATCATGGGCGCCAGCGGAACGTAATCCAGGAAAGGGCAAGATTTTCGAACATATATTCCTGTGATTCACAGTCTTGGCTGCGTTTTTTAAAATGGAGAATATAACCATGAAATAAGCTAAATTATTATTATTATTTATTTATTTATTTTATTTTGTTCGAGGGGGGGGGAAGGGGGTCAGAATCTCCGTGCAAGATATTTTTCAACGATATCAACATAAAAAGCAATACAGAAATTAACAATTAAGAAATATTAAATACTGAAAAAAAAAAAGTTCTACCACCATTTTTTAAAACTGGTTATTGAATATTCATCATCCTTTTTTTTTTTTTTTTTTTTTTTTTGTCGGAGGAGAGGAGGGGAAAACTGAATCCACCGTACCGTCTAAGATAAAATTTAAGCACATGGACGGACGAAAAACAGAACTAAATTTGACTTCCACGGGGTATTCAGGGTGGCAGAACCCATCTGACGAAAAATTCTTAATTCCACTTTCTTTTACTCTTTAATAGTTTTAAATCACGTAGGAATAAGAATAAGTTTTACAATTTTTGTCCAAAATCACCAGAGAACAAGAAAAATTAATTAAATTTCAAATCTAAGGAGAGGCAATGGACCTCCTCTGCCCCCTCTTGCCGGCGCCTGTGTGTGTTACACATGCAAACAAGCTGCGTGAAAACGAATTATTAAAGAACAAGAAGAGAAAAGATGGATTCGTATGGGTGGATACCTGCGGTCAGATCTGCGAAGATTTTATCCCCAGACTTCGCTCCAGACATCGTAATAATGAAACTTAATCGTTTTCTGATGATGTTACTACCGCGACGACTTAAGGTTCCCTCCATTCCCCATTCAGCATTCTAAAGAAGTACTTGGTTAGATTTTATTTTTTTTAATCATCTGGTTTAATTAAAGTGAAAGTTATTCGCTTAAGAATAGTCTATATGTATATGTATGTATATATATATATATATATATATATATATATATATATATATATATATATATATACATACGTGTAATTAATTATTTTATGTCTCCGTCTTAAACGCCATGTCTTGCATAGATTCCGAATTGCGTGAGAACATCTGTGCAGAAATACCCACTTGTCATCTGTATTTTTAGTTCGCTTATAATAAAATATTTGTAATTATTTTGTAATTAAGATGAAAAATAAGGTAAGTAAAAATCATTAATACATTAAAAAGAAATCTTTATTACATATTGTAGAGTTATAAAACGAATCATTTTCAGAGATGTACTAAAAGAGGTGTGTCCATTCATCATCTATATTTTGTGCGTGCACAGTGAAATATTTGTGATTATTTTGTATTCATGATGAGAAATTAGCCATGTAAAATCATTAACTGCATTAAAAAAAAACATATATATATATTTATTACATATGTGCAGAACTATGAAATGCAGCAACTTCTGAAATGTCCCTAAAGAGGTGTTCTCAACTGTCATCTGCATTTGTCCGTACATAGTAAAATGTTTGTAATTAAGATGAAAATTACTCTAGTAAAATCATTAGCTGCTTTTTAAAAAATCTTTATTACATGTATAGAATTATAAAATGCATGAAGTTTGTATTGTATCAAAAGAGGGTGTGGTTGATTATTATTTTGTTTTTTATCCAGACAGTTTTCAATTTTTAGATTGTTTTTCTTTTATTCATTTCGTATTATTTTGTAAAGCCGATTGATAATTATTCTACTTTCTGATTGATAATGAAGATATGTCAGTGGCGTAGCAATTTAGAAGTTATGTGAGTGATTATGTGCTGTAGTCATTTTCAAATAAATTGAACAATGAGGATTATCAATAAATGAAATATTTATGATAATAATTAATCGTTCAAATTAATTATTAATATCATTTTCGCAAAATCAATATTTTAGCTATTTTAGATAGAAGATTTAAAATACTCAGTTTTAGAAATCATAAAATTAAGAAGACAACGAGAAGTAATACCAATATGAAGGAAAGGAAACTGCGGTTCGGAAATTTCAAATATTAAATAAAATAAGCTGAACATACGCATGCAACTTGCAGAGTTGAAGCCGCTCTTGCTGACGTTAAGCTAGTACACGTTACTTATTCACTAGAAAAATAATTAATTATTTATGGTGCTATTTTATGTACAGTATTGCTTCCAGGGAGCAATTTTAAAACTTTAATGTCAGAAAATAATAATTTATTGTAGGATATATGTATAATGTGTGTCAGGTATGTTTGCAGATATATATTAAATATGCGCAGTAAAAATATAAAAGTATGTAAAAAAAATATCTAAAAATTATAAGTATTCATTAATCTTCGCCACACTGACACCACGAAAAAAAAAAAAAGCCAGTAAAGCAGGGTGTTTATTATCCCCCCCCCCTTTTTTTTTATGTGTGTGCGCTTATTTGCCTTCTTGAACCTGACGTGGAAATATGGAATTTTAATATAAGATATTTGTGACAACACCCTACCTTAGCTATTGCTTAAGGAGGGGGGGGGGGGGATAACGGATTTTAATGGAACGGATAATAATAACGGATTTTAATGGAAATTTCGTAAAAATTAGTTAACTAGAGGCCTTGTATTTAGTCCCAAACTTAGCGATATTTCGCCAAGTATCAATAGGCTTAACAACAACAGACAACAATGTGCCAACAACAGGCTTGGCGCTCTGTGTAATTATACATATGTCTACATAATACACAAATATTATAAAATTATTTCAAAATAATTCTGCATATCTCTGAACAATCCTTAGATTTTTCAAAATACAAATGGAAAATGCTTCTAATTTATAAGAAATAAATACTAACGATTATATAAAAGCGCAGTTATTAATATCATTGCACATAGCATGGCGGTTTTACATATTACGGTTTCACCGTAGTAGTGGAAAAGATGTGTAGCAGTGGACCGACTGTCACCACTAAACTTTAGTAGTATTCTTCGCCTTATTTAATGACAAAATATAAGGCGAAGAAAACTATTAAAATTGAGTGGTGACAATCGGTTCACTGCTACGCATCTTTTCCACCACTGTCACCGTAATGTTCAGGATTTCTTTCATAAAATTAGAAGCATATTCTGATTTGTACCCGCAAAAATCTGATCATTTTAGATTACTGGTAAACTTACAACTCTGAGATCAATTAATAAAAATCGATTCTACTTATTAAAAAAAAAAACTTTTAGATTGGCATTTTCTACATTATGTGCTACTTAAATTGAAAGTTTATTATGTACCAGCAGTTGAGAAACACAATTTAAATATTCAATTTTCAAAACAACCCTTTATGCACTTTTACTTCATTCTTTTTTATTTGTGACTGTTTTTTTTTTTTTTAATTCATTTTAAAAATCTTGTTTACAGATTCCTCTTCGTCCTTGGACCGGTACAGCGGGGCTGGGTTCATCTGAGCAACCTTCCTCCAGGCCTCAATCAGAAGACAAGAAGGCTAAGAAGTGGGTGAAAGCTCAGGAGCGGTACTTCCAATTATCCCTAAGAAGAGACGCATCTTGAGACGATATAAATGAGATGGTGATTTCGTTCAGCTTCCTGGTACAGCAGCACCCCGCATTGGTCAAGCATCCTGATTTCGAATGCTATTGGTGCCGATCTCCGAATTTACAGCTAAATCTTCGTATTATGTCTTGTTTATTTGTCTGGTGAACATAAAAGATGATTAAGCATCGTAACGATGTTTATGATGTCTGGTCCATCATTTAATATCGTCTGGGTTTTAATTCCGCTTCATGTTTTCGTGCCTTCTATTGTAATAAAATCGAGATTAACTAACTTGATTTCTGTTTTCTTTTATTTTTTTAACGATCGAGGTTAATAGCTTGGCAATCGACTGGTGTTTTTGCAAAATATTCTCATCATAATAGGTTGTAAATTTCTTTGGCAAGTAAATGCTAGCATTCGACGTTAAATGAGTTGTTTATTCTCTTTCACACGAAGTTAAAAATAGTTAAATTTATGAGTAAAGGATATAAATTTTATATTGATTCCTCGTTTTAATGAGCTGAAAAGTAGGTTCATTTAAAAATGTTTTAGCCTGAAGCTATTTAAAGAGAAAAAATAGATATTGGAATCTGAGTGAGATGTACGATGCATGAGACCTGTAATTTTCTGCCTTCCAGTGCATGTATTTGTTTATATCAAGTCGAAGAAAAATAAATTAGAGTCATATAAAGTTTCACGAATAAATTTAGAATTCGAATTTTCGTATAAGACATGAAGGGTTTATGTTAATTCATTTGTTCAAAAAATATCGGTTTTCGGGCATTTCGTTGCATGTTTTACAATTTTTCAACAGCTAATATAAATGCTGGACGATTACACCATGGAACATTACAACATTAAAGAAGTGAGTATAAAACGTCACAAATTTACTGAATGGTGTATACAAATTTAAAATTTTATACATACATTAATATTAAAAATATCTACGTTTCGACCACCTTCTATGATCATCTTCAGGAAAAAAATTTTATATTGCTTTTAAAGTCAACTGCGTTTGAAACTTTAAAAGCAATATAAATTTTTTTTTCCTGAAGATGATCATAGAAGGTGGTCGAAACGTAGATATTTTTAATTTTAATGTATGTATAAAATTTTAAATTTGTATACACCATTCAGTAAATTTGTGACGTTTTATACTCACTTCTTTAATGTTTTCAACAGCTGTTTTAATTATAAATCTTTAAAAAAAAAAAATCCAAAAGTATTATATAGTTTAAATGATGTTATGTACAGGGTGTCCCATACGACCGTTCATATTACAAATTAACAAAATTGTCGTATCGGTGTACGGTTTACCCACTAAGATTTGTCAGAGTCTGATTTGTTTGTAGCTATAGATTTTTTTTTTAAAGTTTTTTTAACTTTTAATAAAAATTCAGTTTGTCTGACAGCCCCCCCCCCCCCCCATTTTTTTTTACAACTGTCTGTAGGATTAACAAATGGATGAACAATTTTTTTAATAAAATCTTTTTAAGTAATAAAAGAAAAAAAAAGAGTAGAAAATATGAGCCATGTTGATTTTGACAGTGCGGCAAGTCCATTTTTGAAAGCAAATAGTTAAAGCTAAATCTTATTGCAAATTTACATAAAATTTATATTTTTTATCAATTTACAATAGATATTTTTTAATATCAGTATAAATTTGTTACTAGACATTTACTGGGTCAAACGATATTTCAAATGCATTGATTTTGATAGTGTGGCAAGTCAAAGCTAAATCTTATTGTAAATTTACATAAAATTTATATTTTTAATCAATTTACAATAGATATTTTTTAATATCAGCATAAATTTGTTACTAAACATTTACTGGGTCAAACGGTATTTCAAATGCATTGATTTTGATAGTGTGGCAAGTCCATTTTTGAAAGCAAATAGTTAAAGCTAAATCTTATTGCAAATTTACATAAAATTTATATTTTTTATCAAATTTATTGAAAGGGAGGCAAGTTCACTTTTGAATAGAGCAGGGTTGGCAAGTTTTTGACGCATGACGGTTTTTACCGGTTTTAACCATGGTTTTTACCGTCATGTCAAAAACCTCCTTGTCAAAAATGTCAAAAACTGTCAATAACCCATTTTTTAGTAGTTTGTTTTAACATTTTTTTTTTCATTTTATCTTTAATATTAAGTTGTTTTACATAAAATATTCAGTATCAAAAAGACTCTAAAGTATATTTATCCATCCAAGAAAAACAAAAAAGAATTGCATTAGAATAATACGTGTACATCTCTGTTAGAAGATCTCTACAATAATCTTAAACTATTTGGCAAAGTCTAAAAAAATTAGACTTTTTGAAGAAATCCTGTAACCTATAAGTATTAGATTAAACAATGTGTATAATTTCGGTACAATTTATTACATTGTTGAAAACAAAACTTTAAGATTCTACTTATTGAAGTGCAAATGAAAATCACCATAACTGCATTTATCAAATACATAAGATATGCATTTAAAATATTATATCGAAGAATATTCAAATTTATTCACTGCCGGTCTATGCTTAACATCTGTTGTGGTACAATGTAACAGCATTTTTACATCTCTGAAATAATTTTAATGTACTTTAGTAAAAATGTATATTGAATGTTATTTAATAATTATAATAACATTTCATTATCATTTAATATTAATGTTAATTGCAGTTAGTAATATCTATATTAGTGAAGATTATGACAAATATTGCTCTATTCTGTTACTCTAGTATTTTTAAATCTTTCTCATATTAGGAAATGATCTTCTTTTAAATAAATTTAACAAATGTAATTGTAAATAATAATAATAACAAGAACAACAAGGTAAAATCAATCTAGAAATGTATGCTACACTTACACCATAAATTGGAGGGCAATCGAAAATGATAGGTTTTTGACGGAATAAACTGGTAAAAACACTGTTTTTACCACTGTCATGTCAAAAACCCAACCCTGGAATAGAGTTATTTTTTTTATGTTGCATATACTATTAACGATCACAATCACAATTTAGCAGTTCTACCACAATTGTGGTGAATTGACAACATTGGTAAAACATTTTTTATCATAATTTATAATTACATGCATACAACTTATTACTGAATATTTTTTCTTACTTTTTCCTGTAAAATTAAATTTATTTTGTTTTATTGTAAGTTTTCTAAAGAAGAATGAAATCTATACATACTAATAAAAGAAAGTTTCGCTCTGTGTGTGTGCGTGTGTTTGTTTGTCTGCGATGGCTAGCAAAACCTAGTCCACCTAGAAGTCTGAAAATTTAGGTGTGGATAGTCCAAGACCTGGGGGTGGTGCACCTGAGTCTCAGAATTTTAATACCTTGAAAATTGACAAAAATATTAATTAAAAACTAATCAATAACTCATCTTTTTTTTTTTTTTTTTTTTTTTTTTTTTTTGCGAGCCGGCTTTTAGAACTCGCGAATACCGAAAACTCGATTTACTGCAGCGCACGAGAATGAAGAACCATTTACATGAAGAATGCGTTTATTTCGCAATTCTGTTTTAAATTCTATCGATTTAACCGTTTGGTTTATTTAAAAACGAAAAGCATATTCTGAAAGATCGCACTCTTACGTCTCTAATGCCGTAATCAATTCAAAAAAAAAAAAAAAAAAAAAAATTACGTTAACCCTTTGAAAAACATCTTCGAAAAAGGGTCGTTTTCCCGGGCTTATGTTTTCTCCCTTACGCCAACGCCCCTCAATAGCACAATTTTTTAGATACAGACAAACCAACATATGCTCTTAGATATGAAACCTTCTTCTAATAGACGGTATAATTATTATTTTTAATACGGATTTTAACCATTTCAAAAACACCGACGAATGCAGGTCATTTCGCGGCTCACGAGAAGATTTTTTTTTTTCTTACGTTAAAAGTTACTAAACGTTCGTATTTCGACACAATCTTTTTAGAACATCTCGGTAGACCAGATTTACACCACCTACAACAATTTCGAAGCGTTCGGACGAGAACAAGTATTTAAAAAAAATAAAATCTGATATATTTTTGGCGAAAACCCATAATAATGGGATGTTTTCCGAGGTCATGCTCGGCTGCGGGTAACGTTTTCACTATTTAATATGCATATATTTTCACATAATTTTATAGAGGACTTGGAAACCGTTATATTTATAAACGACTAAAATTTCGGAGAGATCGGACAACGAATTTTATTTTATTTTATGTTAACGGACCCGACGCGAAAAGAAAACATATTTATTTTACAACCAGATAACAATATTTCTGATGTAATTTTTACATGAGCTGTAAAACCGTTATATTTATGATCATTGAAAATTTCAAAGGATGTGGCCAACAAAAGCTACTTTTTTTTAAACTATATAACGATCCTACTTGAAAAAAGAAGTTTTTTTTTTACGATTTTGTCATTAAAGATATAAATTCATACCAGACGGAGCTCAAAATATCATAATTGTTTTTTTTTTCTTTTTTTTTTTTTTTTCCTAAATCATGATTACAATACTTTCCTAATATTTTATGGGTCCAGAAAGTAAAAAGTTTTATTGAATACGTTTATTGAAAATAAATAGAAAATAACATAATACATGAACTTCTTTTTGGGCCGACGTTTTTCGGGACGTTTGGGTAGACGAATGCTTTTGATTTTCAATCTCAGGTGAGATCTTGGCGCTATCGACTTCCAGTCCGATTTAAGTGCCAATACAAATAACATTTTGGGAGTTATCGTGTTGGGATAAATGTAATTTTGATTAGAAGTTGGAGCTGTGTTCCGAGAGAAGTAATAGCTTTAAAGAATTTTACATTTTCAATAAAATTAGTTTTTTTTTTTCAATTATTTATTGAATTTATGGGACAGAACATTTGGAGCACAATTTCTTGTTGGAGTGAGATAAATAATATAAAAAAAATATTTTTTTCGTCCACCGTTTATTCAACAATCTAATGGATTTGAATTATAATGCTTTTAAGATAACTAGGTGATCCAACACGGGTTTCCCGGGATAGAGAATATAGGTGAAAACAATTTATTTTTTTTATTGAAAACTCTAATAGATTTTTTACATTTAATAGACATTAATATATTTTAATAGACATTAAAATCTTTTAACAAACATTTAACATTTTTAGATTGCCCCATAACAACACGAAAGAGTATTTATATATGAAATATGTCAAATATATACTCAAATAAAATTTTGAAATTTATTAAAAGCGATAATTTCGTATTAGTCTCGTGTCAGAAGTTAATAGCCGAAGAAATCGCTAAAATTTTCATTATCTACAGCAGTTTTTATTATTATTATTATTCTGATAATTTCAACGGTTTTAAGCGCTTATTTCAATTACATGTCTGTTAATTTTGTGTTTTATTTATACTAATTTTTTTATGGCTTAATGAAGTTTTAATTTCTTTATTGAATATTGGCTGGAAACAAATGCTGAACTTTTTATATTGTTTAAAGTGCAAACGGATTAATATTTTGTAATCGTTTGCAAGCGATAAAAATAGATTTTTTTTTTAAATCGTGCTTTAAATTTAATTCAAATGTTATAATAAATCAGATACAGTTTTTCAACAAATTGCATTTGAAAGTAGATTTCCCCCTCTATATAACGCGGTGTAAAAATTGAAAATGTGCGATGTTTAGAAATTAAAAAAATTGCAGTAGCAAAAATCGCAAAACAGAAATTTCATCGTCAAGTGTTACCATTCTCAAAATGACGTCGCGTTACGCACGGACACGTTTGTCCTTTATAATATAGATTTAACATTAGCCAAGGAAATCATTATCAACTAAGAAATCGTCTTCGCGTGTTTGGAATTATAACGTAATATGCATCAAACTAATGCACAGTTTTCTTTGAAATGGGAAAATGAATACATTTGGAAAAAAAAAAATTATATTTAATTTAGAGTTTTTCGAATTCTCTTCATATATGGAGAAATAAAAAATAGATTTCTTTGTTATAAATGATTAAAAATCATTGTAAAATATTATTTATAACTATGCGGGTTTCGCTATAATGGTTGTTTCGGGAGGCCCTATGCCTTCTCTCGCGGCCCCTAAAGGGTATTTTACACACAAACAGAAAATAAATAAAAATAAAGTACTTTATTCTAAATTATTACGTAAAAAAAATAAAAACTATCAAAAAAGCATGTAAATAAAGATTTCGCGACATAAATAAAATAAAATTTATTGATGAATGCCCTGGAAATTTTTCTGTAAAGAGTCCCCAAACTTTCTCTGCTAAAAAAAAAAGTGGAATATTACCTACAGGGCAAAATAAAGTAAATTCAAAATGTATTTATGCAGAAACTACATAAAGAAATTTCAGTAAGAAATCGCGTCCGCAAAAAATGCCCCCCCCCCCCCCCCCCTCGCCTCCTTTTGCCATAATCCACGCTGGTATATTAGATGGTACATTAGAAAAAAAAGTGAAAAAGAATCATATATAATAATAATCTGAAATTTGCAAAAAATATCTTTCGTTTTCCTTGCTTTTTGTTGCAAACATATCTAGTTTTTTTTTTTTTCTTTTCAAATGTTTTGGTGTTTCTTATGCTTTATATGCCTATACAGAAGTAATATGTCCGTTATAAAAATATTTTTTAATTTCCACAGAAAAGTTCTTTCCGTTAATTCCAGACAACAGTCTATGAAAATTTTCTGCATATTGTTCTTTCACCTTGAAGCATGTCACTTGTTTTATATTTCCTGTTTCATTTTCTAAAGGCTAAGTTCATCGCGTTTAAGGCGAGTCTCAATACCATCTCGGCCTTTCATCATTTATTGCTCTTAAACAAGGTGCATTATTTGAATGCACTTTAAAACGCGTATACATAACACGCAAGCCATGCTTTAAGCAAATTTACATAAATTCGTTAGAAAAAAAAATCTCAAAATTCTTTAAATAAAAAAAAGTCGGTAATATTTTATTTATAGTTTTGTTATATAGGTATAAAAAACCTTTAACGCAGATGGAAAACAACAACAACACATTAACATATAATTGAAAAAGAAAGAAACATTACTTATTCGCATTTTTTTTTAATGAGTTGAGTTGAGATTATTTACATTCAAGAAAAGAACGTGAAGCAAGTTGAGTTGTGTAGCACTTCATCTAACAGAATTACGCTAAACTCTTATTGGCATCTTAAAGGCGCGAATTATTTTTAGACACTAGGGAGCGCTGCAAAATTCATCGCTGGAAACTTGCTTTGCTTATGATTACCTCAGTGGTTTAATATTTTGTCGCTCACTGAAAAACGCATCTGTTGTGTTTATTTCGATGGAATGAGCCATTGGACGGTCAACCGAGTTTCAACTGAAGTTATTTCAAAATATATACATGTTTAAATATAACTTACCTCTCAACAATTCATTTTTTTAATCATCTTTCTAAAAATGTAATTTTTATGCAGTTTTATTAGAAAAAATAATTTTGAAAAAACCATATTCCGACTGGCATATCAAACTCGAAACGGTCAGTTCTTTATCTTTTTAGAACAGTCTCGTGATTTACGTTATTATACACTGCTACTCAAAAGTTAAGGTACAACCAATATTTTGTCTAATTTCAAAACAAATGAACATAAAAACATGTAATTTAGAAGAATTGTGCTTTAAGCAGTTATTTATCGAATTTTACATAATTTTAACATCAAGCATTATTTTTAAATAAAGAATTACATTATTTGCAAAAGTCCACTGTTTGACAAATAAAATACATCACAGATATTTGAGAAAAAAATTAAATAAATGGATTTTAATAAAGAATGTGCTCGGCCTTACTTGTAATGCATTGGTGGCATCGACTTTCCATACTGTCAATTAAGTTGTCGGATATTGGAAAGGAAAAGTAATGCCCGTACATGGAGCAATGCTCGTTCCAGCGCATTTAATGACTTCGGAGGAGGACTTACGGCAGCTACCTGTCTGTCGAGGTAATCCCAAAGATGTTCTATCGTATTAAGGTCCGAAGATTCAGCTGGTCATCCAATTCGCTCCAAACCTTAATCCTCAAGATATTCATCAACAAACCTAGCTCGATGAGATCGCAATTATCATCCATTAAGACTAATTCATCACCAACAGCACCAACATTTGGTGTGACATACTGAGCAAGGATCCCATCCCGATATCTCATATAGCAGTCAGAGCTCCCCTATGGCACTCATGGAGGTTTGTGTGACCACCAGAAAGATTCCAGCCCAAACCATTATTCCACCTCCTCTATAATTATGTCTTTAAACAATGTTACATTAGTAGTATCTGGTGCCTTGTTTTCTTCCAGATCAGCACACGAACGGAATCACTCTTCAAAGCAAACATAGACTCTTCTGTGAAGAGTACAGAAGCCCATTGTTGTCTGGTCTAGGTAGTGTGCTCTTTTGCCCAACATAAATGGGCATTTCTGTCGTCGATTAAAAGGGATACTCACAACGGGTTGTCTTGCACAGAGTACTTAATTTTGAAGACATCTGCGCATCGTAGTAGCAAATATTGTTATCTCTGTTGTGTTACGGTGATCTGATAAGAGCTGAGCCATAGTAGTGTTCCTACTTTTTCTGGCTAAAAGAGCTAAAAAGCAATCTTGAACAGTGGTTTTAACCGTGAGCGGTCTGGAATCTGGAACAGGTCTTCTAAGTACTGAATTTTCAGATTAATATTGATCCCAGTCTCTGGACCACACGATAAGACACTTTGAGGCATCTAGTAGCATAAGCTTCTGATAACTCCATTTTCATCCATCCAATTACCCGCAATATTAGCGAATCAGTTAACTGACTTCTCTTAGATATGGCCAACGATATTTCAGTACCAACAATTGAAGATCAAGATGCATAAAAAAAAATTCCACACAAATTACAAAAGTGGGATATTCATAGTTTCCCTCGATTGCCATATAAATGTCCAATTCTTAAAAAAAAAAAAAAAAAAAAAAAAAGAGATGGGCAGAATTGTTTCATAAGGTTTTATTGAAGTTACTTGTGATCATTCATATAAACCATATTTTTTACCTTTATTTTCATTATTTTAATGTTGAGCGTAAAAAATCTGGTTGTACCCTAACTTTTGGAGGCCATTGTAATACAGATGTAGTAAATAATTTTGAGAAAGTTATATTTGTTCACCAAATTTGTTTTCATTAGCCGTAATAGGTTTTCAGTAATCGTAGTCTAAACATCTGCAGTTTAATTATAATAGTTTTGATAGTTAAATGTGTACTTTTTAGAATTGGGCAACTTTCTTTTTATTTTAGAAATCAGTTAAAAATGAAATCCAATTTATATATAAAACTTACTTCAAACTCTTAATGTTATATTTTCTATTACATGTTGCACGCTACACTTACAAAGAACATTTAAGCAAATGTTTTCTCAGAAGCAAGGTTATAAAAAGGTGAAAAAAATTAAAATCATATTCACAGCAATATTTAAATTTTTAAAAATAGATGTAAGATTTTTTATTATATACTGGGTGCGCCATAAGTTCGTTAAAATTTTAAAAGTTCATTAAAAAGAAACAAATTATGCTAAAAAATTGAGCTTTGCAGGAATGGGATTAGAGGTAGATCGCACCTTTTTAATAACGAAAAAAAAAAGATTAAAAAATTACCGATAGATGGCGCGACATTGCATACTATGCAGATATATGCAAATCAGGCTGCCAATAAAAACCCTCAATGCACAGATTCTTCATTCAATACCAGCAGTATGCTATTGTTACCAGATCAAGCTCTGTGGGTTAACTCTTACACGAACAGGGAATCGGCAACTGGCGCGTTCCGAAAATTCCGCACAACACAATGACTGAAGATGAGAAAAGCGCCTGTTTCATGTGCTACTGAAGCTTGTCAGACGTTTCGCAGAAATAGGTCTTTTACTATAAGCCTAATTTGCATACATCTGCTTCATATTACGCATGCCAACGTGATCTATCGATATTTTGTTTAACCACTTTTTTTGTTATTAAGAAAAATTCCTATCTCCATCTAATCCCATTCCTTCAAACCGAAATGTTTTAGCATCATTTGCTTTTTTTAATGAAATTTTAAAGTTTTAGCGAACTTATGCCACACCCGGTATATCTTACACATTTGTAAAGTATAAAAATAAGAAACATTCGTACAGCATAAGTGGGGTTACTGAAGCAGACATTACCAAGACAATACAGTCCCGAGTCCCGACTATTAGTAAAATTGAAAGGAAAGAAAATCTAATACTATTCGACTTATGTCAGTACTACCAGAAAAAGGCCATCCGCACTTTCAGAAGGCTGTAAAAAAAGAACCACTGGTCAAAATGGTCTGATATTCATCTGAGTATACGTGAAGCAATGGGAATTTGCTTTGCGAAAGAAAAAAAGTTCAAAAGTGGACCGATAGATGGCGCTGTACTCGTCATAAGATGCTGATTAAAATACGTGACATGCGTATTGCACATTACATTTGTGATAAAAAGGCGGGTAACATGCAGTTCATGCAGCCTGAGAAGGTAGTCATGACTGCATCATTGAAGGATCGGGTTCTGCTTGTGAAGGTTTTTTACAAGAACCGTGACTGTGCGGCAATTGCATTGAAGAAATTCCGGACATTAAAGGGTTTAAGAAGCGGCTCTCTCCCGATGATTGCATTCGGTCTGAAGAAGATGATTGGTAAATTCGAAGAGACGGGTTCATTTGACGTGAAATGTGGCAGAAGGAGGAAAGCATTTGTTCGACGTCACTGGAGGATGTGGCTACAGCATTGCAGGAAGCATCAAGCAGTGCTTCGGGAACGTGCAGTGCAGGGAGATTTTCCCGAACTTTAGACATGCCTGTCAGCACGGTTCGTAAAGTTTTACGAAGCATCTTGCAATGCTATCCGTACAAAATTACGCATGTTCAAGAGTTGCTTCCTGCTGACCTGCCACAACGTGAAGCTTTCGCCATGTAATTTCTTGCTCGAATGGAAGTGGACAATGTATGGCCATGGAAAATTTTGTAGACAGGCGAAGCCCATTTCCATCTCGAATGTTCCGTTAATACTCAAAATTGCGGAATATGGGCAAGTGAGAATCCTTCTCAAATGCAACCATCTAATTTTCATTTCGCAAAGGTCACTGTGTGGTACGGGTTTACGGCAGCATTTATCGTTAGAGATTTCTTTTACGAGGCGATTGGTCCTTCGGGTCCTGTTACCTGAACAGTCGATGGGACACATTATGAATCCGTTTTGCGCAACCAGCTCATTCCAGCATTGCAACAGCGCGGATGTGTGGATAGTACAATTTTTATTCAAGATGGCGCTCCTCCGCACATTGCAACAACAACAGTGCAGCAGCTGTTGAATCTGCATTTTGGAAATGACAGAATTATTAGCCGCAATTTCCCAACAAACTGCAAGCCACGATAACCTGACCTAAGCCCCGTGTTCGGGGGTCCAATTGCGAATGCAGGTGAAATGAAAACACGCATTACGAAACAACGCAATGAAACAACACATTCACAATATCTCACCTGAAACATTTCGATTTGTTGTGGAACATGCTCTTTTGCGCTTTCAGCTCGTTGGAGAAAACGGTTAACAGCATATTAAACATTTCTTAAGCAAGTCGTAGCCGACTTCCTTTTCTTGATGGTTTTATCAGTTTTTACTTTTTCTGCAGTTTGTAGGCTAGGGACAATTAAAAATCGATTTCGTTTTTGCTTTTTCTACAGTTTTTGGCCTAGGGACAATAAAAAACCGATTTCGATTTTGCTTTTTTCTACGATTTTTGGCCTAGGGACAATTAAAAACCGATTTCATGTTTTCTATTTTTCTACGGTTTTTGGCTTAGGGACAATTAAAACCAATTTTTTCCTTATCCGCTGAGGCACCACCTTGTCTTGGTGGATAGACTTTGAGCAAAGAGTACCAAAACAGCATGTCACGTCTTTTAATCAGCATCTTATGACGAGTACAGCGCCATCTATCGATCAACGTTTGAACTTATTTTCCTTCGGAAAACAAATTCCCATTGATTCACGTATAGTCAGATGAAATATCAGGTTATTCTGACCAGTGGTTCTTTTTTTACAGCCTTTTGAAACTGCAACTTTAATTATAATCACCCTGTATAGTCGAACTCATTTAATACGAGCAAGGCTAAAACGAGGACACGGTTAAAACGAGCAATTTGCATGTTAAGAATGTTTCATAATTTAAAAGATATTAAGATTTTTACGCTTTTTACGAGCTACAAATGTAAGATAACGGCTAAAACGAGCAAAACATCTGTTCATTTAAATGGGAATTTTTGGCAAAAGTAGGGTGGAAATTAGGAAAAAAGTCCCTTTCTCATTGAACACTGTTCTCTCTTTCTGGGATAATATTTCTAATTTACAACTGTTTGTCAAAATATAGTAATTTATCAGTTTTATCAAAAAGAATATTTCAACCTATAAAGAGACCCCCCCCTCCCAAGAAAATGTAAAGGAATGTCCTGAGGACCTGAGGTCTTGAAAGAATGAAAGAGATAAGGGCGTTTCAAATGCCTCCCCTTTTTCAGAGATTTACAACTCGGCGATGAAAAAAAACGAGCACATGAAGAATCCTTTAATTGTTTTTTCTTTAAATAAGGATTCATGGCCAAATTAATCTTTTTTTTTTTGTGTTTTTTATTGCACTGTTAAAATGAACAGGATATGTGAAATCAACATAGTTCGAAAATTGCAGTGACTAATTGCAACGTTAGCCGAGTTTTTCCGGGGAAAACTATGATATTATGTTAATTTTATAGTATTGCGATAGTTAAAGCAATTAATATTTGTAATTAGCTTATTTACGTGGTGTTTTTAAGTTTCCTCTTCACAGGTTTGACGAATAACGGTTAATACGAGTTTTGTAATTACCCTGCTTATCTCATATTAACCGGTATTATTAACTGTATATCTTTTTTTTTATCATTTATTATCGACATATATTTATAACTCTTAAAAAAAAAGAAATATATCCAAAATTTGATACTTTTATATCTGGAAAAAGATATTTTTAAACTTAAAAAGTTTCTTTCAAGAGTAATAATTGCACACAAATATTTATTTCGTTCAAATATCTGTTACTTTATACGTACTAGAGTTTACTCACTCTGTAAATGGAGCTGCTGAGTGTTGCACAGTTATACTTCTGATACATTCTAAACACATTTTTACTTTACTCTGATATATTTTCGTTTTTTCTTTTTTTCAATGGAAAGCGTGGGTGTTTCCTTTTGATGTTATGAACATAAACCTTTTAGAGCTATTTGAAATTTTAATTCTTTAGATAAACATGAAATCTTCGAACATAAATGTACAAACATCTATTTCTTTAAAAAGTTGGAAATCTATTGGATTCTGTGCTTTTTCTGTTATCTACTAAAATTTATTTCCATCTAATGATATAACATTAGTTTATTTTTGCCAAGTATATATTTTCTTTATATTTAGATTAATTTATGTATGTATACAGGTAGATGACCTCAAATAACGTTCAAAGGATAAAGGGAAGGATCTTATGTACAACAAAAATTTCTGAGATATAATTTTGCCAATAGGCGTTATAATAACACTTAATTACTTTAACACAATTATACTGATCTGTAAAGAAATCATACCTGTTGTAATTTTTTCAACTGAGTGAAAAGGTTGGCAGCTTAAGCCAAGGTCCTCAGTTCGAATCTCGGCCTAGACACTTTTTCACTCAATTGGAAAAATTACAACTCGTATGATTTCTTTAACAAATCAGTATTATTGTGTTAAAGTAATTGTTTAGTGTAATTACGTATTCAACGTGTATTGGAGTTCCTGTGGCTGCGGTTAATTTGATTGAACTGTTTCAAATAACAGACAAACAGATCAGATATCATTATCATAAAGGTTGACTGAGTGAAATGTGTCCGGCGGATTTGTCCAGGATAAGTTAGTTGGAAGAGCGTTAGCTGCTTAAACCAAGGTCCTAGGTTCGAATCCCGGCCAAGACATTTTTTTTACTGATTTGGAAAATATACAACTATAATAACAGTTTTTCGATAATTGTTAAAATAATAATAAGTGGTTTTTAATACCACCACGTGCCTCTCACCGTTATATGGCATATAACGGGAGACAAATCAAAAGTGCGATTTATCCAAAAACACGATGTTACTGAGGACATTAGAAAGTTTAACTAGTATGCCGTAACCATCACAAACATTTCTTCAACTACATCATTCTAACATATTACTTTAAATATACAATAACAAAGTAACAATTATGATTAGGAAATAGAGCACCTTTCTTTAACTTCAACATGAAGTTACAGTGATAAGTGAATAAAGCAAAGTACAAAAAGATTTAAATATCCAAACCCTTTTGGATATTCAAGAAAACTGAATAAACATATAAGGTAAAAGCTCCGGTAGTCAGTCCTGCAACTAATAGGGGAATTCGTGTCAGCACGTAGAAGATCTTAGCATGATTAAAATTGGGAAAAACTGTTCTAACGATAAATGTATAGTTAAATAAAGGATAGAAAAATCTTCTTACCTTTTATGACGTTGTAATCTCCTGTAGTTAATCCATATTTTCCTAATATCCGTTTGTTGCATCGGTACTTGGTTTTTATCACTTTCATGGCTGAAATACTAAATTTGTGTATTAGATGACGCTTAATAAATACACTTGAGTTTCATTTAAGGATATATAATTAAGGTTAAATTCTACAGTACAAACATTCTACAAACTACTCTTAAAAAACTTTAAAGTTTCTCTCTTAGAGCCTTTTTAGCTCACAATAGACCGCGTTACATTTTTTGGCAGAGGTAAAATTAAAACTTTAATGTTCTATCAATAAAGTCACTTGGTTTCTTTTTAGATGACGTATCAAGGACTTCACACGGTTACTGCATTCCTTTGCAAGAGATGATAGTAGTTAATTAGCGATAATATTGAACATATAATGCAATTAATGTTAAGTTTTCAGCATATTTCACAGACGTTCATTGAGTAGAAAAAGTTACTTTCGCCTCTGCTGGTTGTTGTTGAAAAGCTATAAATCACAATTATTATTTCCTGCTTAAGATGTGATGAAGGAATGAGTAGAAGTTATTTTCTCTCGGTGTAACATCTGCTACTTTGATTATTTCCATTCGGAGTGAAATACTTTTTTATAATCCCGAGATGAGATTAATAATTTCGTCTTTACTAAAATCCTGTCTTTATAAAAAAAATATCCGCGATTTTTTGCTGATGACTGATAACTCGTGAAAGACAGCTGCACATGACGAAATTTCAATACTTAACTATGAACCAAAAATACATTATTTATAGAGCATTTTATTTCATTGGTGTTTGGTTGACTTTTCGGCGAGGGATGTACCTGAATAGCAGATCTTACCCTATATTTTTAATTAATAGCCTAAAATATAAAATGTTGTGCACTTCTATCTAATATAAACTGAGGTACATACAGCTCTAACGTTCATCTCAAAAATCATATCATAACAGCGCCCCTGTTGAGTGATCAAAACCAAAAATGAGTCAGCATAGTTTTTCATAATCAGCATCCTATATATTACATCTTGTGCAATTTCTATTTCATAGATGTTGAAAGATAGCTATCATGCGAGTCGTGAAAAATATAGCGTAGCACAGCACACCTGTTGGGTAATATATACTAATGTTTAATCATCACCAATTGTGAAGTTTCGCAGAATTCTATGCATTGGTTCATGGATTAGAGCAATCCGAAAAATTTGTGTAATATACACATATATTTCCCAAAAATAGTCGAATCGTATTTAACAGATCCTAAAACGTGTAAATCCATTAAAAATCGAAATTTTTCACGAATCCAAAACTTTCTTCTTATAAATAAAGAAAATAAAATCGAGCTTCAAGTATAGATTATAAAACACTTTCCAACACATTCAGAATACTGTAACAAAACTTCACTGTTTAATAAGATGAAATATTGTATTTAAGTAAACAATTTGGAAAACGCATTTGAAGATTCAATTTCAGCAATTACCATCAGAAGTCGGAAAATATCCGAATTATTTTGCGCAGTTCTGTATATGATCTATAAATTTGTATATATACTGCATAGTATGCTAAAATTTAGTTCAGTTATGAAACGCATAGCAATCCCCTTCAGCAATTTCCGTCAATAAGCGGAAATATACCCGAATTATTTTGTGTAATCCTGTATACGATCTATGAAATTTATAAACAACAAGTAATATGCAAAAAATTAGTTAAATTTAAAAACGCATGCCACAATTGAAATCGTACTTCCAGCAATTAGGGTTCATAGACAGTACTGTAATCAGTTACAGTACTGTACTTTTATGTGTCCCTGTAAATGAACGGTAAAAGATATGCGCACCATATTCTATAGTAAGCATCTTGTAGTGCCTCTCAGTGATGTGTATCAATTTCAATATGTTTGAAATATTGTAATATCATTAAAAAAAATCCCTGACGGCTCGGCCTACAGGCACAGGTAGATTTCGAAGACGCAGACAGTGGGCCACCTGTTTGTTGGGAATTGCAGAAGAAATTACCTTTTTGCCATGATGCTGCAGTTGGGACCGCCCACTTCGAAATTTAACTTGTTTGCAGGCGGAGTCGGCAGGGATATTTTTTTTTTTTTTTGCTATAAGGGTTGGTCCTATAAAAAACTTGTCAATATAAAAGTTTTAGATAATATTAAAAGGATTTATAATAAATTTAAGCGGATTTAATATCTTCTGAATTGACAAAGTTATTATTTTTCTTCTAAAACCCCCTTCCCCCCCCCTTGGGGCCATTTTTAGTGATATCAAAAATCTGTCATACATAAATTTTCGGACCTTTTCCTAGACGTATTAATAACTTTAAACGGATTCGATACGTATCATAATTAAGAAATTATGAGTTTTTTTCTGTTTTCAAAAAAAGCCCCCCCCCCCCCCTGGTTCGATTTTGCCCATTAACGAACTTGACCGAGATTTTATGCCCCTTGATTTTATGTATCAGTTTGGAAGAGATTTGTGCAGAATTATTGCAGTTATCGTGTCCATAAAAAAGTGACATAGATAGATAGATAAAGTTTTAAACTGGGGATGTTTTTGGGTTCTGGGAGTCATGATCGACGTAGATCTGCAAAATTTTTTCAAAAATTCCAACTTAGGGGAGAATGTAATAGGTAGTATTTCTTACGAAATCTACCTAATACACTGCAAACGGTTTTTCCCATAGACCATAATGTAATGGAATTCTTTTCAGTGCCTTTGTAAACGAACTATAAACGCTATACATGCCTTATTTTCAATAAGGAGCATGTCCGGGTAAACCACAATAATATATACCAATTACCGAGTATATTTACGCAAGTTAGAGCGCGGCCAGGCGGCAAACATACAAACCGAATTCATAGACAGTTTTCAACTATGTTGGAAAGTGTTTTAAAAAAAAAAGATGATAGCCTTTAAGTAAATGTTTTATATTTGTCTCTAAAATGTTAATTTATACGCATATTACAATTTTCTCATGAAAATCAACGATAGAAACATATTTTTAATCGACATGAGTAGAAAAGAAATGACATTCCGACTCCAGGAGGTGGGCTGTGAGCACGGAGGAGAGAGAGCTGCCCACCTCCCGAAGTGCATCACATGCCCTCCTCCCAAAGTGCTTTCCTCCTCTCAAAGTGCCCTCCTCCACCACCTAAGATAAGATAAGGGGATTAATTGAGGATTAGTGTTAATTAATTTTAAATGCGGGACTTAGAAATTTTTCGAAGCAATTTTTTTTTTCGCGGAGAAATGTTTATTACAGTACAAGGTGAATTTTAACGGATTTATTTTAACGAATTACAAATTTAATTAATTTTAATTAGAGAACTTAGAAAGTTTTCGAAGCAGTTTTTTTTTCAACTATAGTAAGGTGGGGTGGGAAATATTTTTTTCCGTTTGTGAATGAAAATTACATTTAAAAATAATAATTAAAAATGGTCATTAAATAATTTTAATTGGAGAACTTAGACATTTTTTTTTCTTTTAAACCAAAAGTAGAATTTTTAGAGTTAAAAATAAAATTTTTAGTTTTAAAAGTTGCCAAAAGTAGGATTTTCAGCTGAAAGTAATCTAAGATATAAACTCTCAACTGAAATGAATTTTGCCTTAAGGTGTGAGCTTTTAGCTAGAAGTGACCTAGAGTCAAAACTTCCTGGTCCCAGGAATCACCACGGGGAGGTAGATCACACGAACGATTCCCAAAAATATTTTTGGAAGATTTTGATATCTTCTTTTTTTTTCTAATTATCTTAGGATTTTATACTGACCGTAAGCTAGGCTACTTACTCCATCTTCCAGCAGGTAACGCTTGTCATCAAAGGGTGATAAACACTTTTTATTTTGCTTGAGGGTGTAGAGTATGTGTGATTCCTGCCCTATTCTTGACTGTTCTTCGAAGGTTGTAGATTGTGTCTCCAAACATTTAACATAATCTTCATGTTTTAATTTATTTTTAACTATAGATGTTGAAACCCCTTAGCTGGCTTTTTCTCTTCTTTGCAAGATTTAATCGAATACATTTTAGACTTTAACCCCTTCAGGGGCAAAGTACTTTTGGAGCTAAAATATTGAAATGATTGATTGACACCAAGATTCACAAACGAATTTATTTTAAAATAAGTAAAAGCCTTCCTTCACGTTACTTATAAATTCAAAATTTAATTAAAAAAATTCTGGTGTCGTTGTGGCATTTTGGGATTAAAATTAAGTGGTATATATAATATGCCGGTGCCCTTCAAGGGGTTAAACCTACAAACTGATGAATAGGCACGCCATTTAATTCGTCTTAGAATTTCCCCAAGACTTTCTTATTCGTGTCAGAATAAAGGGGGTGTTCTTGGGGTAATCTGAAAAATCAAATCGCGACCTATTGAGATGCATCTCATTTTGTAGATTTTCAGTCGTGATAAGATATGTCAAAGAATCTGTGTCCGTAAAAAGCAGAATTGAATGATTTACAGGCTAAATTTGTTTGATAAATTTATAATGGAATTCGTACATGAGCACCTTTGATAGCTCTAGTATCGAAAACCCGCCGTAAATAGGCCGGTTCATCAAGATACTGAGCTTCTGCCTTTCAACAGCTACGACATTCTCATAGAATATCTTGAAATTTTTGAAGTAGGGAGAGGCGACTAGCTTCTCACATCTTCTTTCTTGATTGGATAATTCTATATTTCGTCTCTTCCTCAGATTTTCCATCCACTTGCCATAAATGCTGTTGTTTAGTAGTTTGAAGAAATCCCGTTTGAAGGCACTAGTCGCTTGCTTGCGTTTTTCAGTGTTGAATTGAACATATTGTTTGAGCCAAGGGGACTGTTGAAACTGGAGAACTCTGTGAATTTTGGTTAACTTCAACCCCAGTTCAATATATAATTTAACACTTCTATAGTGAGAAATACATTTGATTTTTCTCATCAAGTTGGGGATGAGTTTCAGAGTACCTCTGAACACCTTCGGTCGCAAACCTGTGGGAGATCTGCGACACACCCCCCGCGTACGCCTTCTTCGATAAAAAGCAGCATGTCTACGTCAGTCAGTAATTCCAACTGCACCTCAGTCATTTTCAAACAGGCCTGCCAAGACAAGCCTGGTGAAGTGACGAGGTGGGATGGGTAAATATTATAGTATCGACTGCAGAGCCGTCTAAAATTTTCAAATACATCGGCTAGTAAAAGCACATCGGTCTTTAAATATAGATCGTGATATTCCCCGAGATTGCTTATTCTGAAAGTATTCCATACATTTTTCGCGTGTGCATAGTCTGATTCGGTGATGTCTTGATTGGATAATGTGTTGTGGAAAGCAGAGGGTGGAGGAAGCTGGGTTTCTTGAAATTTTTCAAATAAATTTATTCATAGGGATAAATACCTTTGCGACATAGTAGGTCAATTCTTGTATATTGATCAAAGTTTTCTCTCAATATGTTAAAGTCACATTGTTTTAAATTCGAAGTTAATTTGTCCAAGGAGGCCGGGGGGAATAGCAATGAGTCAATGAATGAGAATTGAATCCAGGTTTGATATTCTTGCAATTTAAATGTTATATAGTCTTCTAAATTGGCTGCAATCACACTTATTTTCAGTTGTTTGAAGCAACCTAGCTTACGCATTATATGATGTGCGTCATACTTTTTAAGATTGTGAAACACGACAGGAATCACTTTACTCTGCTTGAAGTTAATATTACAAGAGGGGTGGGCAGCTCCCCTATACTTTGAAGAGATGTGATCGTGATCCCTGACGCGTTCCTTGCCCAAATGGTTTATGACAGATCCAATATTCACTGGCTTGCTGGAAAGCTTCTTCCTCTTCATCACTTAGATTCATAGGGGCGATGGTTAATAATTTCGATGTGATTTCCTCTTTGAATTTTAAGATGGCTTTTATAAATTCCTCTGCAGCATTCTCACCACGATAAACTTCTATCTTCTTATAGGTGCGTCCGTCAGTGTCCACAATAACGAACACAAACCTACAAGCCTCATGACGAGCAGTCTTTACTTGGAAAGATGACTTATTGGAGGGTTCCGTAGTGTGAATGGGTTCGAGCAGGGATTCAAAATCTGCATAGATTACGTAGGGAATAGGAGCTTGGAAATGAATTCCTGTAAACGAGAGTATATTTTCACGGGGTTTTGGCATTTTAATTACTTGAGGGGTGTGGTTACTACAGTAGGGCTTGTGATCTTCTAGTAATTCTGGTCTTGTAAATCCATGTAAGCAGGTATAGCACTAATAGGCACACCTGTCATGTTTGCTTCGACCACTCATAAATCTGGAAAAGTTCCTTATAAGGGTGTAATGTGTATTCTCACCATCACAAAGAAGAAGTAGGTTAAGCACATCCTCGTTCGTTTTATTAAATACATGTAGAATGTAAAGTTCACCCTCCTCGTACCCGAAAATATTGATTCTTAGATCATTCATTGACTCAATTAGAGGAATCTTCTGATATGGCACAGGATAGGATATGCCATTCATGTTGATTGTATGTTCGAACGGTTGGTACTTGCTCACTCTGTTGGGATGTTCCTTATAATCTAGATTTAATTGGTGTGTCAGGACGCACCAAAGAAAACATTTCTGATCTTTGAAGTTTTGAATATTAAGTATGGCTTCTTTACCTTTCAAGTCTTTTGGGAGTTGAAGATAGCTGCTTCCTTTCAAAGGGGAATATTTACCCATTTTAAGTTCAAGATATGAAACTTCCTTGAGAAGCCACCCGGACACCCTTTGGACAAATTTTTAGAATGAATTGATAATTTTTCAATGTGCTTCTTCTAAATTTTCTTCAATGGAATCATTCGTAAATTGTTCGTAAGTATCTGAGTGAAAATAAGTTGAGAGTAGCTCCTGCTCGCCTTCTACAGATATTTTTTCAAGAATTACCTTTACCATCACATGCCACTTGATCGCATCCCTTTCTACAATAGCTTCCTCCAGAGCCTCCCTTAATTCTTCACGAGCAGATTCGAAGAAAACTGTGATGTCATGATGACTATTCTCATTAGAATCAATCGTAACTACTTTAAAAACATTTAAGGCTGTAGTTTCTTTTCGAGGTCTTGTACTGGATCGTGTGGTTGTCCTGGGTCGCTTCACCGAGACGTATTGAGATGTGTTGCTATGCTGCGTGCGTATATGTTGATTCAAATTTTCTTTCCTTGCGAATTTTCCTCCGCATTCAGGGCATGTATATTGGGGATTTTCATGTGCTATTAAATGTCCTTTTAAGTTGTCACCCGGTTGAAAATTTCTTGACAAATATCGCACTTAAAACAGCTCTCATCTTCTGAATGACACTTCTTGTGTCGGAGAAAACTGTCGATTCTGGTAAAGGTTGATTGGCAAATTTCGCAGGTGAACAGACTATCAGATGATTTTGTGTGGGTAGCACGATGACGTCTCAAATTTCGCCCATTCGCGAAAGATTTTTGGCATACATCGCATGTGTGAACATCCTGAAAAGAAGAAAAAAACCCTCGTTTAAAATTTTATTTAATTTTTTAAAAGAAAACCCCTTAATTTTTAAAAAAAGAAAACCCCTTAATTTTCTTTTTATCCTTTATTAAACAAAACCTAAAGTTAAACAGAAAATTTAATTCAGTCTGCCAAAACCCACCCTATTTTTTAAATGATACTATTAAAAAAAATTTAACTCTTTGAAACTCTCTTATAGTCTAACTTAAAAAAAAAGACATAAAAAGAGTTACCTTGGTGGGTGTCACATTTGATGGGCCTGCGATAGAAGGGCGGGCATTAGACGGGCCTGTGACTGGGACAGAAGGGTTATTATTAGATGAACCTCCTCTTTGCCTTATGTGAATCAGTTGGTGTCTCTTTAAATTATCAATACGTGAAAATGATTTTTGACAAAATTCACATACATGCTGATCCTGAAAAGAAATACATACCCTAGCTTTATAAACATTCCTACTAAAAAAAGGATCTACTAATTATCCGGATATAAACTTTGAGTTATCAAGAATTAAACTTTGTCTTATCAAGAATTAAACTTTGAGTTATCAAGAATTAAATATTAAACTTTGAGTTATCAAGATTTAAACTTCGAATTATCAAGAATTAAATATTAAACTTTGAGTTATCAAGAATTAAACTTTGAGTTATCAAGAAATAAACTTTGTCTTATCAAGATTTAAAAGAAACTTTGAGGTATACAATTTTAAAGTCAATGATTTAAAACAACTTATTTTATAATTACAATATTATCATATACGAAAGAAAACATACCTTAGGAACATCTGAATGCGGTTTTGACGTGGTTGTTTCAACCATACTGGGCAGGTTACGCTAAAAAAGAATATCCCCTATAAGCTTTTACCAAAAAAATTTAATTTAAACTTCAGTTGTTTTATAAAGTTTTAAAAAATACCTTAAGAGACTCACTAAAATAGATATACATTTAGCACACATACAGATATTTATGTTAATATCAAGATCAAAACAGAAAAGTGATATCTTTCTAAAAGAACAATTTTTTTTTTTTTTTTTTTTTTTTTTAATTGGGAGTTTTTCAAGAAAATTAGTATTACTTTAAAAATAGATAGGTAATTGAATAGATTCATTTAGAGAGAGAGTTTCAAAAATAAATCGTTTAGCAATATTAAACCACATAACATATGGAAAACTCTTACGTTAAAATCATTTAGAAAGGAAAAAAATCTTATAAATACATTAAAATAGAGAATAGTACTAAACAGTTTTTCAAAATAATTAACTTACTTGACTTTGAATTTTTGAATTAAAATCCATGGGGAATGAATTCATCGTTTTATTTATTACTTTTTCAAAAAAAATTAATAATGTAAAATGCTTGAAGCACTAATTATAACATACAGTCTCTAGAACAACTACTATAAGAATGAACTCAGATCAGCACGCTTATCTGTTTTATCAGATAAGAGAATCTTATCAGATCTCTGACATCATTTCCACGAGGCTAACGAAAAAGACAGGCTACCACGGTGCATTCCACTTATCTTTTTTTACAGACCGCCAGAGTGACGTGATGCTCCTTTCGTACACCTGTATTGGTGCATTCGAGCATCACGTGGCTCCGGCGGTCTGTAAAAAAAGATACGCGTAAAGCACCGCGGTAGCCTTTCTTTTTCGTTAGCCTCGGTTTTCCAGCTATGACGTCATGGGATTTCCCACGGTGAGTCATTACAAGATGTCACTACTAATTAACTGAATTAATGAAGATTGTTTAATTAGAATATTTAATGAGTTTAAAAAATGTATAGTAATGTGAATACTGTTTTAAATATTCAAGTAAAAGGAAATATACTACGAATTAAAAAAAAAAAGGGATATATTTTAAGTATAATATTAATGGCAGACAAAATAAAAAGAATTTTTTTTTAACTAACTTTGCATTATTCTAATGAAGGTTCACAAATTAAATCATTTAGCAATATTAAACCACATAACATATGGAAAACTCTTACGTTAAAATCATTTAGAAAGGAAAAAAATCTTATAAATACATTAAAATAGAGAATGGTACTAAACAGTTTTTCAAAATAATTAACTTACTTGACTTTGAATTAAAATCTATGGGAAATGAATTCATCGTTTTATTTATTGCTTTTTCAAAAACATTAATAATGTAAAATGCTTGAAGCACTAATTATAACGTACAGTCTCTAGGACAACTATTATAAGAATGAACCCAGATCAGCACGCTTATCAGTTTAATCAGATAAGAGAATCTTATCAGATCTCTGACATCATAGGTTTTTCCAGCTATGACGACATGGGATTTCCTACGGTGAGTCATTACAAGATGGCACTACTAATTAACTGAATTAATGAAGATTGTTTAATTAGACCACAAAAGAGCCACAGATAGGGTTAAAAATTTGTGGACCTTCATTAGAATAATGCAAAGTTATACATAATATAATAAGTTACATTTTATCAGACAATTAAATACACTAAACCAACATGCGTGAAAAATTTACCTGGGCCAGGACTCGAACCTGGGACCTTCAGCGTACCGTGCTGACGCTCTGCCACTAAGCTACCCAGATCGACATCTTAGCCAGGCAATTTCTCACTTTATTCATGTTGGGAACAGTCATCGGCCAACAATTTGCAGCTTCAGATGACATAATACAATGAATAACCATTCATCGGTCCGTAATTAATTATACATATATATATTTTTAAATCATAAACACTACGCCTGATCACTTTATTTTACATAATATAATAATCACATTTTATCAGACAATTAAATACACTAAACCAACATGAGTGAAAAATTGACCTGGGGCAGGACTCGAACCTGGGACCTTCAGCGTACCGTGCTGACGCTCTGCCACTAAGCTACCCAGATCGACATCCTAGCCAGGCAATTTCTCACTTTATTCATGTTGGGAACAGTCATCGGCCAACAATTTGCAGCTTCAGATGACATAATACAATGAATAACCATTCATCGGTCCGTAATTAATTATACATATATATATTTTTAAATCATAAACACTATGCCTGATCACTTTATTTTACATAATATAATAATCACATTTTATCAGACAATTAAATACACTAAACCAACATGAGTGAAAAATTGACCTGGGCCAGGACTCGAACCTGGGACCTTCAGCGTACCGTGCTGACGCTCTGCCACTAAGCTACCCAGATCGACATCCTAGCCAGGCAATTTCTCACTTTATTCATGTTGGGAACAGTCATCGGCCAACAATTTGCAGCTTCAGATGACATAATACAATGAATAACCATTCATCGGTCCCAACATGAATAAAGTGAGAAATTGCCTGGCTAGGATGTCGATCTGGGTAGCTTAGTGGCAGAGCGTCGGCACGGTACGCTGAAGGTCCCAGGTTCGAGTCCTGGCCCAGTTCAATTTTTCACTCATGTTGGTTTAGTGTATTTAATTGTCTGATAAAATGTGACTTATTATATTATGTAAAATAAAGTGATCAGGCGTAGTGTTTATGATTTAAAAATATATATATGTATAATGCAAAGTTAGTTTAAAATTTTTGTTTTTATTATGTCTGCCATTAATATTATATTTAAAATATATCCCTTTTTCTGAAATCGAAGTATATTTCCTTTTACTTGAATATTTAAAACCGTATTCACATTACTATACATTTTTTAAACTCATTAAGTATTCTAATTAAACAATCTTCATTAATTCAGTTAATTAGTAGTGCCATCTTGTAATGACTCACCGTGGGAAATCCCATGACGTCATAGCTGAAAAAACCTATGATGTCAGAGATCTGATAAGATTCTCTTATCTGATTAAACAGATAAGCGTGCTGATATGGGTTCATTCTTATAGTAGTTGTCCTAGAGACTGTACGTTATAATTAGTGCTTCAAGCATTTTACATTATTAATTTTTTTGAAAAAGTAATAAATAAAACGATGAATTTATTCCCCATGGATTTTAATTCAAAAATTCAAAGTCAAGTAAGTTAATTATTTTGAAAAACTGTTTAGTACCATTCTCTATTTTAATGTATTTATGATTTTTTCCCTTTCTAAATGATTTTAACGTAAGAGTTTTCCATATGTTATGTGGTTTAATATTGCTAAACGATTTAATTTGTGAACCTTCATTAGAATAATGAAAAGTTAGTTTAAATTTTTTGTTGTTATTATGTCTGCCATTAATATTATATTTAAAATATATCCCTTTTTTTGAAATCGAAGTATATTTCCTTTTACTTGAATATTTAAAACCGTATTCACATTACTATACATTTTTTAAACTCATTAAGTATTCTAATTAAACAATCTTCATTAATTCAGTTAATTAGTAGTGCCATCTTGTAATGACTCACCGTGGGAAATCCCATGACGTCATAGCTGAAAAAACCTATGATGTCAGAGATCTGATAAGATTCTCTTATCTGATTAAACAGATAAGCGTGCTGATCTGGGTTCATTCTTATAGTAGTTGTCCTAGAGACTGTACGTTATAATTAGTGCTTCAAGCATTTTACATTATTAATTTTTTTGAAAAAGTAATAAATAAAACGATGAATTTATTCCCCATGGATTTTAATTCAAAAATTCAAAGTCAAGTAAGTTAATTATTTTGAAAAACTGTTTAGTACCATTCTCTATTTTAATGTATTTATGATTTTTTCCCTTTCTAAATGATTTTAACGTAAGAGTTTTCCATATGTTATGTGGTTTAATATTGCTAAACGATTTAATTTGTGGACCTTCATTAGAATAAGGAAAAGTTAGTTTAAATTTTTTGTTTTTATTATGTCTGCCATTAATATTATATTTAAAATATATCCCTTTTTTTAAAATTCGAAGTATATTTCCTTTTACTTGAATATTTAAAACCGTATTCACATTACTATACATTTTTTAAACTCATTAAGTATTCTAATTAAACAATCTTCATTAATTCAGTTAATTAGTAGTGCCATCTTGTAATGACTCACCGTGGGAAATCCCATGACGTCATAGCTGAAAAAACCTATGATGTCAGAGATCTGATAAGATTCTCTTATCTGATTAAACAGATAAGCGTGCTGATCTGGGTTCATTCTTATAGTAGTTGTCCTAGAGACTGTACGTTATAATTAGTGCTTCAAGCATTTTACATTATTAATTTTTTTGAAAAAGTAATAAATAAAACGATGAATTCATTCCCCATGGATTTTAATTAACAAATTCAAAGTCAAGTAATTAATTATTTTGAAAAACTGATTAGTACTATTCTCTATTTTAAACTTTTTATAAGATTTTTTTCCTTTCTAAATGATTTTAACGTAAAAGTTTTCCATATGTTATGTGGTTTAATATTGCCAAACGATTTATTTTTGAAACTCTCTGTCTAAATGAATCTATTCAATTACCTATATATTTTTAAAGTGATACTAATTTTCTTGAAAAACTCCTAATTAAAAAAAAAATTGCTCATTTAGTAAGATATTACTTTTCTGTTTTGATCTTGATATTAACATAAATATCTGTATGTGTGCCAAATGTATATCTATTTTAGTGAGTCTCTTAAGGTATTTTTTAAAACTTTATAAAGCAACTGAAGTTTAAATTAAATTTTTATTGGTAAAAGCTTATAGGGGATATTCTTTTTTAGTGTAACCTGTCAGTATGGTTGTAACAACCACGTCAAAACCGCATTCAGATGTTCCTAAGGTATGTTTTCTTTAGTATATGATAATATTGTAATTATAAAATAAGTTGTTTTAAATCATTGACTTTAAAATTGTATATCTCAAAGTTTCTTTTAAATCTTGATAAGACAAAGTATAAATCTTGATAACTCGAAGTTTAAATCTTGATAACTCGAAGTTTAAATCTTGATAACTCAAAGTTTAATATTTAATTCTTGATAACTCAAAGTTTAATTCTTGATAAGACAAAGTTTAATTCTTGATAACTCAAAGTTTAAATCTTGATAATTAGTAGATCCTTTTTTTAGTAGGCATGTTTATAAAGCTAGGGTATGTATTTCTTTTCAGGATCAGCATGTATGTGAATTTTGTCAAAAATCATTTTCACGTAAGGATAATTTAAAGAGACACCAACTAATTCACATAAGGCAAAGAGGAGGTTCATCTAATAATAACCCTTCTGTCCCAGTCGCAGGCCCGTCTAATGCCCGCCCTTCTATCGCAGGCCCGTCAAATGTGACACCCACCAAGATAATTCTTTTTATGTCTTTTTTTTTTTAAGTTAGACTATAAGAGAGTTTCAAAGAGTTCAAATTTTTTTAATAGTATCATTTAAAAAATAGGGTGGGTTTTGACAGACTGAATTAAATTTTCTGTTTAACTTTAGGTTTTGATATAGGATAGGTTTTATAGGTGATTAGGTTTTTAATAAAGGATAAAAAAATATTAAGGGGTTTTCTTTTAAAAAAACTAAATAAAATTTTCAACGAGGGTTTTTTTCTTCTTTTCAGGATGTTCACACTTGCGATGTATGCCAAAAATCTTTCGCGAATGGGCGAAATTTGAGACGTCATCGTGCTACCCACACAAAATCATCTGATAGTCTGTTCACCTGCGAAATTTGCCAATCAACCTTTACCAGAATCGACAGTTTTCACCGACACAAGAAGTGTCATTCAGAAGATGAGAGCTGTTTTAAGTGCGATATTTGTTAAGAAATTTTCAACCGGGGTGACAACTTAAAACGACATTTAATAGCACATGAAAATCCCCAATATACATGCCCTGAATGCGGAGGAAAATTCACAAGGAAAGAAAATTTGAATCAACATATACGCACGCAGCATAGCAACACATCTGAATACGTCTCGGTGAAGCGACCCAGGAAAACCACCCGATCCAGTACAAGACCTCGAAAAGAAACTACAGCCTTAAATGTTTTTAAAGTAGTTACGATTGATTCTGATGAGGATACTCATCATGACATCACAGTTTTCTTCGAATCTGCTCGTGGAGAATTAAAGGAGGCTCTGGAGGAAGCTGTTGTAGAAAGGACGCGATCAAGTGGCATGTGATGGTAAAGGTAATTCTTGAAAAATATCTGTAGGAGGTCAGCAGGAGCTACTCTCAACTTATTTCCACTCAGATACTTACGAACAATTTACGAATGATTCCATTGAAGAAAATTTAGAAGAAGCACATCGACAAATTATCATTTCACTCGAAAAAATTGTCCAAAGGGTGTCCGGGTGGCTTCTCAAGTAAGTTTCATATCTTGAACTTAAAATGAGTAAATATTCCCCTTTGAATGGAAGCAGCTATCTTCAACTCCCAAAAGACTTGAAAGGTAAAGAAGCCATACTTAATATTCAAAACTTCGAAGATCAGAAATGTTTTCTCTGGTGCGTCCTGGCACACCAATTAAATCTAGATTATAAGGAACATCCCAACAGAGTGAGCAAGTACCAACCGTTCGAAAATACAATCAACATGAATGGAATATCCTATCCTGTGCCATATCAGAAGAAGCACATCGACAAATTATCATTTCACTCGAAAAAATTGTCCAAAGGGTGTCCGGGTGGCTTCTCAAGTAAGTTTCATATCTTGAACTTAAAATGAGTAAATATTCCCCTTTGAATGGAAGCAGCTATCTTCAACTCCCAAAAGACTTGAAAGGTAAAGAAGCCATACTTAATATTCAAAACTTCGAAGATCAGAAATGTTTTCTCTGGTGCGTCCTGGCACACCAATTAAATCTAGATTATAAGGAACATCCCAACAGAGTGAGCAAGTACCAACCGTTCGAAAATACAATCAACATGAATGGAATATCCTATCCTGTGCCATATCAGAAGATTCCTCTAATTCAGTCAATGAATGATCTAAGAATCAATATTTTCGGGTACGAGGAGGGTGAACTTTACATTCTACATGTATCTAATAAAACGAACGAGGATGTGATTAACCTACTTCTTCTTTGTGATGGTGAGAATACATATTAAACTCTTATAAGGAACTTTTCCAGATTTATGAGTGGTCGAAGCAAACATGACGGGTGTGCCTATTACTGCTACACCTGCTTACATGGATTTACAAGACCAGAATTACTAGAAGATCACAAGCCCTACTGTAGTAACCACACCCTTCAAGTAATTAAAATGCCAAAACCCGGTGAAAATATACTCTCGTTATCAGGAATTCATTTGCAAGCTCCTATGCCCTACGTAATCTATGCAGATTTTGAATCCCTGCTCGAACCCATTCACACTACGGAACCCTCCAATAAGTCATCTTTCCAAGTAAAGACTGCTCGTCATGAGGCTTGTAGGTTTGTGTTCGTTATTGTGGACACTGACGGACGCACCTATAAGAAGATAGATGTTTATCGTGGTGAGAATGCTGCAGAGGAATTTATAAAAGCCATCTTAAAATTCAAAGAGGAAATCACATCGAAATTATTAACCATCGCCCCGATGAATCTAAGTGATGAAGAGGAAGAAGCTTTCCAGCAAGCCAGTGAATGTTGGATCTGTCATAAACCATTGGGCAAGGAACGCGTCAGGGATCAAGATCACATCTCTTCAAAGTATAGGGGAGCTGCCCACCCCCCTTGTAATATTAACTTCAAGCAGAGTAAAGTGATTCCTGTCGTGTTTCACAATCTTAAAAAGTATGACGCACATCATATAATGCGTAAGCTAGGTTGCTTCAAACAACTGAAAATAAGTGTGATTGCTGCCAATTTAGAAGACTATATAACATTTAAATTGCTAGAATATCATTCCTCGATTCAATTCTCATTCATTGACTCACTGCTATTCCTCCCGGTCTCCTTGGACAAATTAACTTCGAATTTAAAACAATATGACTTTAACATATTGAGAGAAAACTTTGATCAATATACAAGAATTGATCTACTATGTCGCAAAGGTATTTATCCCTATGAATAAATAAATTTATTTGAAAAATTTCAAGAAACCCAGCTTCTTCCACCCTCTGCTTTCCACAACACATTATCCAATCAAGACATCACCGAATCAGACTATGCACACGCGAAAAATGTATGGAATACTTTCAGAATAAGCAATCTCGGGGAGTATCACGATCTATATTTAAAGACCGATGTGCTTCTACTAGCCGATGTATTTGAAAATTTTAGACGACTCCGCAGTCGGTACTATAATATTGACCCATCCCACCTCGTCACTTCACCAGGCTTGTCTTGGCAGGCCTGTTTGAAAATGACTGAGGTACAGTTGGAATTACTGACTGACGTAGACACGCTGCTTTTTATCGAAGAAGGCCTACGCGGGGGTGTGTCGCAGATCTCCCACAGGTTTGCGACCGCCAAGAATAAAGATGTTCCAAACCACGTCCCTAATGAAAAACCATCACATATCATGTATTGGGATGCCAACAATCTTTACGGTTGGGCGATATCCCAGTACATGCCCCATGGAGGGTTCCAGTGGTGCGATGGCTCCAACTTTACAGAAGAAATAATATTACAGATACCAGATGATGCAAGTACAGGTTATATTTTCGAGGTGGACTTCGAGTACCCCGAATCCCTTCACGATGATCATAATAGCTATCCTCTTGCCCCGCAAAGACTCACCGTACAGGAAGAAATGTTGTCTGATTATGCAAAGAATCTTCTACAGAAGGGGTTCAGAGGTACTCCGAAACTCATCCCCAACTTGATGAGAAAAATCAAATATATTTCTCACTATAGAAGTGTTAAATTATATATTGAATTGGGGTTGAAGTTAACCAAAATTCACAGAGTTCTCCAGTTTCAACAGTCCCCTTGGCTCAAACAATATATTCAATTCAACACTGAAAAACGCAAGCAAGCGACTAGTGCCTTCAAACGGGATTTCTTCAAACTACTAAACAACAGCATTTATGGCAAGTGCATCGAAAATCTGAGGAAGAGACGAAATATAGAATTATCCAATCAAGAAAGAAGATGTGAGAAGCTAGTCGCCTCTCCCTACTTCAAAAATTTCAAGATATTCGATGAGAATCTCGTAGCTGTTGAAAGGCAGAAGCCCAGTATCTTGATGAACCGGCCTATTTACGTCGGGTTTTCGATACTAGAGCTATGAAAGGTGCTCATGTACGAATTCCATTATAAATTTATCAAACAAATTTATCCTGGAAATCGTTCAATTCTGCTTTTTACGGACACAGATTCTTTGACATATCTTATCACGACTGAAAACCTACAAAATGAGATGTATCTCAATAGGTCGCGATTTGATTTTTCAGATTACCCCCAAGAACACCCCCTTTATTCTGACACGAATAAGAAAGTCTTGGAGAAATTCAAAGACGAATTAAATGGCGTGTCTATTCATCAATTTGTAGGTTTAAAGTCTAAAATGTATTCGATTATATCTTGCAAAGAAGAGAAAAAGCGAGCCAAGGGGGTTTCAATAATTATAGTTAAAAATAAATAAAAACTTGAAGATTATGTTAACTCTAAAAATTCTACTTTTGGTTTAAAAGAAAAAAATGTCTAAGTTCTCCAATTAAAATTAATTAATAACCATTTTTAATTATTATTTTTAAATGTAATTTTCATTCACAAACGGAAAAAAATATTTCCCACCCCACCCTACTATAGTTGAAAAAAAATTGCTTCGAAAACTTTCCAAGTTCTCTAATTAAAATTAATTAAACTTGTAATTCGTTAAAATAAATCCGTTAAAATTCACCTTGTACTGTAATAAACATTTCTCCTCGAAAAAAAATTGCTTCGAAAAATTTCTTAGTCCCGAAATTAAAATTAATTTACACTGATCCTCAATTCATCCCCTTATGTTATCTTAGGTGGTGGAGGAGGGCACTTTGAGAGGAGGAGGGCACTTCGGGAGGAGGGCATGTGATGCACTTCGGGAGGTGGGTAGCCCTCGATCCTCCCTCCTCCGTGCCACAGCCCACCTCCTGGGGTCGGACTGTCATTTCTTCTCTACTGACATTTAGTAGATAAAGCTACATAAAATATGCGTATAAAGTAGAACTTATTTTATTTTCACGAAAAAAAAGCGATATATTCAAATGACCGATAGGTATTTATAAAAACAGATAGGTAGTCTGTATAACATTACTGCCGAGGTTCAAATGTAAATAACAGATTTCCTGTTTTTAAAGCAAATCCGCATAGGACCGAGATTTTGCAGATTTTAGATCACTCATTAAAAAAAAAAAAAAACATCAATTCATAAAAGTGTTTTTTATGAAATATAAAGTAACTGACCTTGTTAATATGTTAAACAGAAATAAATTAGTTTAACCAACAAAATAAAATCATATGTTAATCATTATATGAAAAACAACACTTTCCTTTTAACTCTTCCTTGTCGCACAAGCACCTCCAAATTCCGCGTATTCCAACTTTTAGGTAGATTTCGTAAGAAATACTACCTATTACATTCTCCCCTAAGTTGGAATTTTTGAAAAATTTTTGCAGATCTACGCCGATTATGACTCCCAGAACCCAAAACCACCCTCAGTTCAAAACTTTATCTATCTATCTATTTATCTATGTCACTTTTTTATGGACACGATAACTCGATAACTTCACAAATCTCTTCCAAACTGATACATAAAATCAAGGGACATAAAATCTCGGTCAAGTTCGTTAATGGGCTAATTCGAACCAAGGGGGTGGAAATGAAGGGGGGGGGCTTTTTGTGAAAACAGAAAACCCCCATGATTTCTTAATTATGATACGTATTGAATCCGTTTAAAGTTATTATTACTTCTAGGAAAAGGGCCGAAAACTTATGTATAACAAATTTTTGATATCATTAAAAATGGCCCAGGGGGGGAGGGGGGTTTTAGAAGAAAAAAATTCATAACTTCGCCAATTTACAAGATATTAAATCCGCTTAAATTTATTATAAATCCTCTTAATATTATCTAAAACTTTTATATTGACAAGTTTTTTATAGGACCAACCCTTATAGCAAAAAAAAAAAAAAAAAAAAAAAAAAAATCCCTGGCGGCTCCGCCTGCGAACAAATTAGATTTCGAAGTGGGCGGTCCATTATGGAACCCAACTGAAAGTTACTGAAAGCCCCCACCTCAGGAACCCGCTTTTGGCATATGGTTGGGACAAGCCCCAAAGCCTGAGGTAGGAAAATAGCTACTACTAGCGTCTTCAGTCATGGGAACGCCCTTCGAAAGATCCCCCAGGCAGAGCCGGCCCTGATTTATTGAAAAGAAAATTTTTGGCTTTTTACATTGAGGGTTACAATTTCTGAAGTCCTCATTCGGACTTAGACAAGTTGTTAAAATGCCACATGGCATATTGTTGAAGTTTCTTCTTTTCTTTTATACATACTATTGCCCAGTGGCAAGATAATCGCATTATTTAATGCCACATGGCATATTGTCTGAGTTTCTTCTTTTTATGGAAGATCTTATTTGACATACTTTTGCCAGTTGGCAAGAGGGTGGGCATTATAAGGGGTTAATATATATTAGTTGATTTGATTATTACTTGAAGTTACATTTGCATTATTCTTGAATATAAATATAATATTTACAGTTTAAGATGAGTTGATTACTTATTTACAGTTTATCGGTTAGTATTTACAATTTGTTATTGATAGTGCAGTCTTGATCACAGGTATTTATTAAATTTGAGATGTAATTATTTATTTTAAGTTTATTTAAGTTAGATATTTGTATCTGATAAATGAGTATTTTTCGTTTAGAATGTTATAGTTTTCATATAGTTTTTTAAGTTTAGTATTGTCTTTGAGGATTTCCATTATGTTTTGTTGGAAGGTTTTACTTGTGTCTTGTGGGAATTTATGTTTCATGTAGCGACACCTACCAAAAAGATAGTGAGTCGGGTCTCCATGTTGACCACATTGACAGAGGTCATCATCTTTCTTGCCTATTCTGTGTAGAAATGATGGAAAGCTGCCACAGCCTGATAGAAAGAACATGGAGACCCTGTCGCTACATATGAGTGAGAAATGCGCTTTCGGTATTAATGAGTATGTGTGTCTGCCACTTTCCGAGTGGTCCCAGTTATATTGCCATTTATCCAGGAGACTTTGTTTAATTATTTTATTGAGGTACGATTTTGGGAGTTTAAAGTCTCTGGATAATGGGTGATCACAGTAAGTGGCAGCCTCATTTGCCAGTTTGTCTGCAAGCTCATTTCCCTTGTTCCCACCGTGGCCCTTCACCCATGTCAGGTAAAAGAGTTTGTTTTTGTTTTGTTTTATTGTTTGATGTATGTCGTATATGTTCTGGATTGTTGGGAATATGTTAGTTAAGGCTAATATTGATGATTGGCTGTCGCTGAAAATTTGGAATATTGATTCTGTTCGGTTTATGGCCCATTTTATTGTGTTTATTATTGCTAGGAGTTCTGCCTGGAATACCGTGTTGTTGTTTTGTAGCTTGTGTACTTGTTCATGGATTTTAATATCATTTTTAAAAGCTATTAAAGCACATGCCGTGTTTGTTTCTATCTTTGAACCATCTGTGTAGATGTGTATTGTATTGTGTTGTTTTATTATGGATTCTGTCGTTATTAAGTTATTTATGTGGTTTTCTGGGTTTATTTGATATCTATGGATTTTTTGTTCTATTTTTTCTTTTGTTATTATTTCGTTATTGTGTATTAGGATTCCTTGTTTCGTGTTAATATTATTTTTGATGTTTTTATATTCTAGAGTTATGAGTAGCGGTGGTATTCCGAGCAGAATTTGTAGGGACGGTGTTGATACGTTTTTGTAGCATTTTGTTATGGATGTGAGACATAGTCTTTGAATTGATTGGATTTTTCTCTTGTCGATTATTCGTAGGTGGTCAAACCACACCTCTGAGCCGTAATCAATGATTTTTTCAAGCACGGTGAGGTACCATTCTCTGAGGAATGCTCGATTCACCCCCCAGTTTGCCGAAAAAACCCTTTTGATTGAAGATGTTATTGATAATAGTTTGTTGTTGATGTTTTGGAGGTGGGTTTGCCATATAAGTTTTTGTTCAAAGACTATGCCTAAGAGGTTTATGTTTTCTACTTGTTTTATTGTAGTGTTATTAAGTTTTAGTGTTGGTGGGCGGGCTTTTAGGATGTTGTTACCAAACATTATGTATACTGTTTTTTCTGTAGATAGTGTGAGGTTTAAGTTGTTGCATATGTTTAGGAATAGTTTTATTCTTTTGTTTGCTCTTAATTCTAGATCGCGACGACTGTTCGCATGGATTATCATGTTAAAGTCGTCGCAGAAACATCTAAGGTTTTTAAATTTTTTATAGAACTCTATTAGTATTTTGTTAGCTATGAGTAGCCACAGCAGGGGTCCAAGGCACGAACCTTGTGGACAGCCCTGGTGGACTTTTCGTTTTGATGTGTTGTCTGTGTAGTCTGTTATTACATGTCTATTGGTTAGAAAACTTAGTAGTTGTTTCTTGATATATGTGGGAAGTGGAGAATTTATTATTGTTTCTCCCAGTACCTGCCAGTCTATGCTGTCAAAGGCTCCCTTTATGTCGAATGATATTAGGATGCAATATTTATATGTTTTTAGGAGGTCTTTTATTTTTGTGTGTGTTAATTTTAATAGTTGTGTTGTGTTTTTGCCCTCTCTGAATCCATATTGGGATGGGTGAAGATAGTTTAGATTTTCTAGATGGTGTGTTATTCTGTGTTTTAGGAGCCTCTCCAGTATTTTACCGAGCATCGGGAGGAGACAGATGGGGCGATATGATGTAGGTAGTTTTGGGTCTTTGTTCTTCTTAGTGAAAAATACTACTTGGGCTATTTTCCAGTTTGTTGGGAAGTGATTAAGGGTAAGGCATTTATTTAGTAGGTCTCTTATTATGTGTTTAAAGTTTTTGAATAGGTTTTTTATGATGAATGCGTCTATTTTATCATAGCCGGGAGCTTTAAGATTATTTTGTTCTTTTATTGCGTTTTTGATTTCTTTAAATGTGAATAGTGGAGGGGATGTAGAGTGGGCGTCTTCTCCCGTTGTCAGGTCTGTTAGTTGTTGTTGTGTGACTACAGGCACTAGGAAGTGATGTGGTGTTAGATCTTTAAAGATATCTGATTTTGTCGCGTATGTGTGAGAGTCCTCTAGTGTTGTGTGTATAAAGTGTTTATTAGTTATGTTTTTGGATGTTGCAATTTTGAAGGTTTGGCCAAATTTATCTTTTGTTTGTGTGCAGAAGGTTTGCCACGATTTTAGTTTTTCTGATTTAATATGTTTTTTATAGAGGGCTCTCTCTTTGTTAAGTTGAATTTTCCATTTAGTTTCGCCTGTTTTATTAAACCTTTTTCTGAGTGCCGAAATTTTGTTTCTGTGTGTCTTTAGTTTGTTGTTCCACCAGTTGAATTCTGGGTAGAGTTTGAGTTTTTTGGTTTTTAGTGTTTCATTTGCTGTTGCTGTTATTGTATCGTTAAAGTTTTCTAACCAGGTGTCTAGATGTTCTTGTGTAAGTGTGTCTTGTAGTTTTGTTTGTAAGTTAATTAGCTTATTTTTTATATGTTTGTTGAATTTTTTAAAAGTTGTGTGTTTAGTTTTGTATCTTTCTAATTCTATTTTTTTTTGTTTGGAGTTTAATTGTAAAATAGATATACCTGTGATCTGAGTGGCTATCATTAGTGACGTCTACTTTCCAGGATTGGATTGTTTCTGCCACATCTTCGGTACATAACGTCACATCAGGCGTACTTGAGCACTTCCTGTTTGGTTGTCCAACAAAAGTCTCTGGGGCCTCCGTGTCGTTTATTAGTATTAGTCCTTTTGACATTATTAGGTATGTTAGGAGGGTACCTCTACTGTCCTCTTTGAGGTATCCCAACAAGGAGAGACGGGCGTTGAGATCTGCTCCTACTATGATGTTCTGTAGTGGTGTGTAATTGTCGATCCATTTCATGTCTTGTGTTATGTCTGATGTTGGTTTTGAATATATCGATCCGATGGTGATGTGTCCTGTTGTTGTGGTTATGTTTGTGAAGCTGGAGTTTTCATCTGTATATGAGTGTAGTGCTTCTATGTCCGGTCTTGTTATTATTATTGCTGCTGTGTTATTTTTACTTTCGAAGATTTGCCATCTTTTTGATGGTACTCCCCAGATCATGTTTTTGTGTTTGTAATAGTCCTGTATGAGCAAAATGGTTATGCGGCATCATGGCAAAAAGGTCATTTCTTCCGCAAGTCCCAACAAACAGGTACCCCACGGTCTGCATCTTCGAAATCTACCCGTGCCTGTAGGCCGAGCCGCCAGGGATTGTTTAATACAGCAATACAAGTTAATAAGCATAATTAAAATTATTTTATCAATTAATTTTGAAATTATGATTTTATTTATAAAATTAAATAAAGAGAAAAGTTGTCAAACGCGTACCAGTCTTCTAAATCGTATCCCATCCAATTTTCTCTTAACACATTTGCGACCGCTTCACATGCAATCCACATCTTTTGGATATCTGTAACTCCACCTTACAGACGTTGCTTTTGAATTATATGCGTTACATTAAATCTCAGAAATATACACACTATTCGTATTTATTCAAGGAATATACTATGCATATAAATAAATGGATTTAAAACAGCAACACTGTTGTACAATAAGGTATGTCCACTCTTATCGTTGTCCAGTAGTTAATTCCTAAATTGTTAGTTTTAGAGATATAGTTCCACTTGCAAAAATGTTTCATCATATCAAAAGCCATTCGCTTAAAAAACGTTTCGTTTTTCTACTTATTTTACGAAATTAAAATTTTTGTACGATCTTATAAATTATATTTAGAACACCTTTTTTCCATGTTCTAACAAGTAAAACAATAAATACAAAGATAGATCAAATATAAAAAAGCCCTTTTTAAACCTTAACTGCTGTTAGCGGTCGCATAGACCGTTGCTTTATTCAATTTTCACAGTTGTAATTTTCAGTTTAACCATAGATGTTAATGAGACTTCGTTTCGTTTGCAGCCCTACTATCGATGTGGACTTCTGAATAGGGGAATTTTAATTATGATAGTCCTGTACATAAAGTTTAGTACAGAAACAGTAACCTATGAGTTTCATGACTGCCACTGGCGACTATTTTTTAAAAATAAAAAATCAGGTTCCATAAGCCGTGTTTTGGACCCATGAAATTAGCTTAAACTCGATTTTGTTATACTGACTTAATTATTTCACTTTTTAATATTGGAAGGTTTATCCTGTAAGATTTCAACAATAGTTTTTGCATTTAGTTCGGATTTATATGACTTACACAAGCTCAAAGTTCGTATTATTCGTAGTTTTTGATGAAAAATGCGGAATTTCTCCTAATTTTACCTCAATTATTTATATGAGAGCAATTGTGCAACACTTTCTTCTTTACATATAATATAAAATACATCAAAATGTACAATATATGTAAAAATAAAAGTGTTGCAAAGCTGCGCTCATAGTGAAATATAAAAAAAATATATTAAAAACTGAGGTAAAATTAGGCGAAATTGCGTATTTTTCATCAAAAACTACGAATAATACGAACTTTGACATTGTGTAAGTTATATAAATACGAACAAAATGCAAAAAATATTGTTGAAATCGTACAGGATAAACCTTCTATTAAAAAGTGAAATAATTAAGTCAGTATAAAATAAAAAGGAAAACTGCCCAGTTAAACTGAGGGCATTGAGCTCACAGGCTATTCACACTAATTGTATATTGTACACTTATTTCAAAGAATTTGAAATATGCCCCTCGAAAAATAAAGAAATCAACAGTATATTAAGGGGGGGGGGGTCATCCCATCGTTACCCCCTCATAGTTAACTAATGAACCCCTTAAACTAATCAGGGAAGTCTCTAATTACAATGAATATATATACAAAATTTGAAGAAAATCGGATAATTCTGCATGAAAAACCCATTTATCTAAATTAAGGGGGGATTAGCCCCCCTTTCCTCCTTTATACTTAACCAATGAACCCCCAAAACTATTCAGAGAAGCGCATTATCACAATGAACCTATATACAAAATTTGAAGAAAGTCGGATAATTCTGCATGAAAAACTCATTTATCAAAATTAAGGGGGTTATCCCCCCTTTCCCCCCTTAAACTTAACCAATGAACCCCTAAAACTATTGACAGAAGCGCATTATCAAAATGAACCTATATACAAAATTTGAAGAAAATCGGTTAATTCTGCATGAAAAACCCATTTATCTAAATTAAGGGGGGGGATTAGCCCCCCTTTCCCCCTTTATACTTAACCAATGAACCCCCAAAACTATTCAGAGAAGCGCATCATCACAATGAACCTATATACAAAATTTGAAGAAAATCGGATAATTCTGCATGAAAAACTCATTTATCTAATTTAAGGGGGGATTACCCCCCCCTCTTTCCCCCTTTATACTTTACCAATGAACCCCCAAACCTGCAATAGGTAGCTTTATACTTTTAGGTAACTTTCAATACTAAAAAGTATAAAGCTACCTATTGCAGCCGTTCGGAGGAAAGCAGTTCCGGAAAATTTCGATATATTTTCACCGATCATGACCCCCAGACCCCAAAACCACTCTCCGCTCAAATGTTGATTTATATATATAGATATATCCATATATATATATATATATATATATATATATATATATATCTGACCAATGTCATGCGATAACGCTCGTATTTTGTATTGAAAGCTACCTAAAAATAGTCGCCATTGGCAGCGCTGGTTAATCGAGCCTTTTATTGATCTTTCAATCAAGAAGTCTCAGACACCACTCACACTCGCTGTGCAACAATTTTGTCACAGCAGTTAAGGGTTAATATCAAAAGAAATTTTTTATACTTGTGTTATGACTATTATGATAAATTGTTTAGAGTCTATAAATTTGTCTGACATCTTTTTTTAGGTAGCTTTCAATACAAAAAAGTATAAAGCTACCTATTGCAACCGTTCGAAGGAAAGCAGTTCCGGAAAATTTCGATATATTTTCACCGATCATGACCCCCAGACCCCAAAACCACCCTCCGTTCAAATGTTGATTTATATATATAGATATATCCATATATATATTATATCTGACTTATGTCATACGATAACGCTCGTATTTATAAATCAATTTTGATGAAACTAATTGTGTGTATTAAGCTCACCAATGTCTCGACCGAGTTCGTTGGCCAGCTTAGTCCGCCATTTTGTTTCAAGATGGCGGCCACTTAAAAATTTAAAACTAAAATAAATATACAAAAAAGTTAACAATTAAAATTTATTTTTTAATTAAGTGTTAGGCCTTGATACGAGGATTCCAGAGCATTTTTTGGTTTACCTCTATCTTAAAAAATGGCTGAGATAGAGCAGTTTGAAATTCTAGGGTGGCTGACATTTTGAAACATGACAGCACATTACAAAAATTTTCATTGTTGTAATCATTTTCCCAATCATACGCATAAAACTATATATTCATATCCGTTAGCGCCAAATTCTCGCCAAACTTGGCGACATTTGGCTAAATAGCGCCAAATTTGGCGACCAAAATAAGTCTTCATAAATGAAGCCAATTTGGCTATTGTTCAATAATTTGGCGAATTTCTTATTCAAATTCAGTATTAACGAATCTTTTGTAAACGTTTTCTTTGCATTTTAACTTGCTGTTTTCGAGTAACATTAGCTAAAATTTTAAAACGAAGATATAGGAAAGCTACCTTTTTCTCCCGGTACAGGACGGAAGGACTTTTCTTCATTACATTCATTTATTGAGTACCTAACATTATGAATAAACTCAAAGTACATAGTGCGGTTGCACAAGGTATAAATGGAAAACTTTCAACAAATAAAAATGTGAAGCGCATTGAAATTTGGCAGAGACTGAATGTACAATTCGGAAATGATACCCTCTACAGAGGATAGAAGTCTCAAGTATGTAAATGACACAAAATGTTTAACAATGACTGTGAAGAAGGCGAAACAAATGGATCCAGTATGGAATACACCGCACAAAAAGTGAAACTTTTCCACTGAAGCAAAAACTGACAAAGTTGTAACTAATATTTTTTGGGATTTGCGGGATATTTTGTACATTAATTTTCTTTATAAACGACGTATATATAACGCAGTGTATGTACCAAATGTAATGTACCAAAAAAAGGCGTTACCTTACAAAAGGTCGGGTAGAAGATTTTATTTTTTTGACTTGTATATAATGAGGCCAGCATGGAAAAACCGAATTATCCAACAAAATTTCTTAAGGGAGAAATTTCTGTGGCCAAAAAAACACCAAAATTTTGGGACTTTTATTGTTGTTTTTTAAATATCTAGAGATCCGTTGTCGTATCGTATTATTTGTTAATTACAATGTTAAAGAGGACAAAATTCTCTAGAACTTTCATATTTACAACCTTTTTATACACTCAATAGCAAGCGCAGTACGACATTTCAAAAATAAGAGAATTTTTTCAATGTCCTTAAAAACCGTGAAAAACATAGTTTTGTCTCGACGCGCGACGATCCAAATGTTCCCCACGGATGTAATGATGTATGTCATCTTCTACATATTGATAGCAGTAAATTATCTGTTATTTGCACCCCCCCCCCCCCCCTATTCTTAAGTGCAGTTCGGCTTTTCAAAACTGAGGCTATTTTTCCAACTTACATACCGCTCTATTATGCAGAGTGGGTATGAGGAAGAGGGGACGGGTGACAAATAACTGCCAGGAAAAAAGAAAAGATACATCTAGAGCAGGGATTGGTAAAAACTATGGTACGCGTACCAGTACTGGTACAGGAAGCTCTGGCTACTGGTACACTGAAATCCGATACTGGTATGTGGAATAAAATACAGAAATCAGCATATCATATGAGACACCCTATCTCACGATAGAGGAAAGAATTGAACTTATTCAGCTCTCCTGTGATGGATTACTGGAGTCCACATTCAAAAAGATGAACGTCACAGATTTTTTATTGGCGAGAATATGAGAGTACCGTTTGATATCGTCAAAGTCTGTTTGTGTTTAGCACAACATATATCTGTGAATGTGCTCCCCCTCTCCGTTACATCAAAAACAAACACACGAATAAAGTAAACATCAATGTGACTTATGACTAAAATTACCTAATATTGAGCCAGACATGAGGAAGCTATTCTTGATAAAACAAGTCCACCCTTTTCATTAGCGATAGAAGCAAATTAGCCTACTGTAATAGTATATGAATCAGTGTGCGCCAATATGTCATTAAGTATTGTGCCTTTTTTCCTATACCAAAACATTTTTTTTCTTTATATTGTATGCATTATTAAAATTTAATGGTGATACTACTTTTTACTTGAATGTTATTACAAAGCAGCCAATCTTAGTACCAATTTAGTTATGTAATTATTCATTTTTAAATACAATAAAACCTGCTATGACGGAAACAAGAAAGACCGAAGATATATTTCTTTTTAGGCAGGTTCCTTTTTATAGGTTTTTCTATATTAGCTTTACGTTTTTTATCTGGTGGTACGAGGAAGTATGAACTTCGATTTAGTGGTACGTCGATCTAAAAGTGTGGGAACCCCTGCTCTAGAAGAACCATGATACATGATATATCTTCTATCCAGGAAACTGAACGCTAATAATCCTACAACAGTCCCATCAAAGAGACAAAAATATTGTTAAATATCCCGTAGAAATTATCGTTATTAAAATACATTTTTTCATTTAGCTTATGCAGTCATATTGCGTACCTTACTTTATTGTGTAGGGAAAGTGGACTTGAATGAGATAGGGAATGAATGTATAACAACAAAAATATTTATATGGTCTACAATCATAAATAACTCGGTATTTCATTTGATAGATGGTAGCACTGAGATAATTCAACAGATATAGTTTCAAAACAGTACATATTACAGAAGATTAGAATATTCCACAAAGTGTATTTTTCAATAACAAGTTCTTCTGTTTGAGCTTTAAAGCATTTAATAGATAAAATCTTAAAATTTTATATATTTTTGCACGCTAAAATGTTATAATTTCTTGTTATAATTATATAATAAAAGTGGGAAAATATTGACAATATTTACTAAAACTAATATTTTGAAAATATTTATGAAAATAGTTATCTCAAATATTTTATTGATAGAATTTTTAAATTTTACAAGAGATATAAATGCATAATATTAGTTAATGAAATAATATGTTGTCATTTTTATTGTAGACATTTTATAAGGTAAAAATATTTGTTACATAAGATATATTTATTTTTTGAGTCCCTCCTTTTATATAGAACTACAATCCAATGTTTGATATACTTAAAACAGTAAAACATTAAAACATATGTCATCAATAATCGGTAAATAAAATATACCATTGTACTATAGAATAAAATGTTTATGGAATAAAATGAACATATGCATGCATTATAAAAATAATTATTAAAATTAAACAAGATTTTTTTTTATTGAAACTGTCGTGCCAATAAGTTACTAAATACTGAAATGTTATTTTAAACAATACTTTAAAATCAACAATTGTATATACTTAAAGTTATTGTCTAAATATGAAAATTGTCTTAGTCATCCACACTCTCCCCTACTTACTAAATTATATAGATTTATTGAATTTAAAATTATGTCTGTTGTGATGAAAATGAAGAAGAGGGTGTGCAAATAATAGATAATTTTCTGCTGTCAATCTGTAGAAGTTGACATACATCATTACATACGTGGGGAACATTTGAATCGTCGCGCGTCGGGACAAAACTACGTTTTTCACGGTTTTTAAGGACATTGAAAAAATTCTCTTATTTTTGAAATGTCGTACTGCGCTTGCTATTGAGTGTATAAAAAAGTTGTAAATATGAAAGTTGTAGAGAATTTTATCTTCTTTAACATTGTAACTAACAAATAATACGCTACGACAACAGATCTCTAGATATTTAAAATACAACAATAAAAGTCCCAAAATTTTGGTGTTTTTTGGCCACAGAAATTTCTCCCTTAAGAAATTTTGTTGGATAATTCGGTTTTTCCATGCTGGCCTTATTATATACAAGTCAAAAAAATAAAATCTTCTACCCGACCTTTTGCAAGGTAACATGTACATTTCCCCTGGACTAACTTCCCCTTGTTTTTTGAAAATATTAAAGCTACATATCGGTCTCAAAGACGTTCCATTCCGAGTTTCGACTCGAATGTTCATCTTCTCCGGTACAATGTAATACCTCACACAGCAAGTGTAACGAAACAAAAACTTCACTGTAAATCACTCGATTTACAGTTAAATGTACTCGATTGCGGTAAAGTTTCTCGATTTAATGTAAATCATTTTCCTTATAGTCCTAACGTATAATCTTTTAACATTTATTTGGATCACCTTTAAGAAGCGTTAGACGTTCTAACAAGGAAGGTCTCCTTAAAGCGCATACTCAGAATTTTTTGAAAAAAATGCTAATGGAACTACTCATGTACGTTATAAAGGATCAGTCAAATTTAACTGCGGAATCCCAGTAGAAAATCTGTAAAAAAAATAAAATCTTTCGAGTATTTGGTGCATAAAAAGCGATTTGGCGAGTAACACTTTTTCGTCGCTAAATGCAAGCAGTTTTAATGTATTTGAAAATTCCTGGTAAAATGAGTGTTTAAATGCGTAGTACTTTATGAATTTAAACTTCAGCGATTAAATAGTTTATTATTGTTTCTATAAACTTATATAATATATATACAAGTTAAGTACTGCTGAAGTTGTTGTCTGAGTGAAACGAAGACTCATACACAGCGCAGTATTACTTTGCCCCATATATAGCTACGATGGACATTAAAACCTTTCGTTAAGCATAACTCAAAAAATATTTAACAGATTTCGTTCAAATTTTCACAGCAGGTACCTATAAAGGTGACAACGACGCCTATTTATTACCAGGAATACATATCAAACCGTTTGAAAATTATATTAAATATATATATATATAAAAAAAACACAATTAAAGTACATACGTCACGAAAATTTATTGAGTATGTCATTTTCACTGGCGGAGATTTTCGTAAATAATAAGATTTCAAAAGTTCATGGAGTAACATGGAGCAAAAAAAAATATGCACGCAAAGTGCAAAACAATATCAGTATAATAATCAAATCAGTACAATAAAACATATTTCCATTTAATAAAAATGGAAAATGAATCTGGAATTTTTTCTGTTTGAAAGAAAAAAACCCGCAATAACTTAGTATTAGAGATTTGGCGCAAATCTCACTATTAGCAGCTTTTTATTTCTCGTGTGTAAATAAGAAACAATTCTCTGATGTTTAAATAAAAGGTTTTGATGTGTGGCATTATGTCTTCTTATTTTCTTTTCCGTTTAAGTATTTTAAATGGAATTAGTGAAAGGCATGTATTTTAAATTAAATGAGTGAAAGACATGTATTTTCAATGTATGTATTTCAAATGAAAGGAGTGAAAGGTTTATAGTTAAATGAAATTAATGCAATATGAAGATGTGATGAGAACAATATTTGGCGATTTATCAACTGCACCAAGTTAACATAAAAGTACTAATACATATGTGAGATGAAACAAGGTACAGATGTCATATACGCACCACGTTGGCGCGATTTTTTCCCCCACCAATTTGGCGAAAACTTTGTTTTTGAATTTTAGTTACAAATAGCATGCAATAATAGTACGTGATTTTGTATTTCAATATAAAAATAAAATAACGTAATAAATGAAATAGCTTCTATTATTTTAAAAAAGGAAATAAAAATAAATAAATAATAGTTTTATATAAATAAATGTTGATATACATATAAAAATAATCTATAGAATTAAAATAAAAAATAAAAGTAAATAAACACAACAGACAGTTTTCGCCAAATTGGCGGCGGGGGGGATCGCGCCAACGTGGTGAGTATATGACATCTGTGCCGGGATTTTTAACCTTTTATATGTGCTTTCGGAAATATCAAAAAATTTAAAAATACTTATATCAGGCGTATAATGTTTTGCATTTTTATACGGACCACTTCTCTATTTTAAGATTTTAAATGCTATTTATATCAGATATTTCTTTCCTGAGATTCCAACAAGTTATTTTCGGTAATTTTTTAGTTCGCTTATTAATTGTTTACAATTTGCCCCCCTCACAATAACAATTATTTATCACAAAAATGTCTCTTAATTTTGTTAAATATGTTTGTTTTGTATTTTCATTACTGTTGCAAAGGCTAGAAAAAACCCGGTTTAAACTTGGGAATAAACCGGGTTTTTTTTGGGAATAAAATTGTTTTTTTGGAAATAAACCAGGTCTTTTGGGAATAAACCTGGGAATAAACTGGGTCTATTGGAAATAAACCTGGGAATAAACCGGATTTTTGCAACTATAATTTTCATTACTTGTTAAAATATCGAAAATGGCAATAACATTTTATTTTAGCATCGTACATAATTTTTTAAGATGGCGCAAAAACATGGTTTAATAAACGTATATTTGTAAATATTTGAAAAACATGTTTTTCCGTTCTATAGAAAAAATTGGTAAGATGCTAAAACTGCCTTTTAACACCATTTTTAATTTTTTCACCAATCGCGCCAACCAGCACATGATACGGAACTTTTCCCCATTCAGATACATAGACAAGGTTGGTCTCAAACAAGAGTAATAATAGCAACAATATTGTTTTAACTCTATAAGAGTTACAAACAATAATGATATTAAACCCTCCGATTAGCTTTAGGCCCGATTACGGAAGTTTCTCTTAGAAAAAAAAACTGTGGAAGAAGTCTTTTACATTTGTTTCGAATGAAGCTCGGTCAACAAAGTATTAATTAATAATACAAACATCACTAATATTAACATGGGGGTGAAAGTTTGAATTTAAGTGTAAATATTTGGAACCCTTCTTCCCACCCCACCCCACCCAAAAAAAAGGAAAATAAAGTGACAGAAATGAATTTAAAATGGTGTTAAGCCATGCTTTCTGACATAAGCAATTGGCTGCGAACCCGATTACGAAACTTTCACTTAACTTAATAACATATATCTAATAGCCCTTAGGTTACTTTCCCTTCCCAGTTATACGGACCTTGGGGCTTTTTTAAAAAGCTTGACGCAGTTCGGGTTTAAAAGTTGAGATTTACTGCCAAATGACATAAACTACAATGAAAATAAACCTGATGAATTATTATGCTGGTTTATATGTATGTATTAAAAAAAATGCATCTGATTACACTTATTAGATAAATTACTCCTGTTTGTATTTAATAACAGATGAACGACTTCTGTATACTAAATTGTTTAAATATTGGGAAGAGGTGGTGAGAGGTAGAGAGACGTGTAAACAAACGGGTAGACAGACGGGTAGTGAGATGGGTAGGGAGACGAATAGCGACATAGATAAGCTAACGAGTAGCGAAACGAATAGACAGACGGGTAGTGAGACAGGTAAAAAAGAGGGTTGACAGGTAGCGAGATGGGTAGGGAGACGGATAGAGAGACGAGTAATGAGACCGGTAGACAGGGATGTAGCGGGAAAGATTGTGAGCAGGGTAGCGTGGTGGATAGAGAGACGAGTACAGAGATGAGTACAGCGACGAGTTGACAGACGGATAGAGAGAGGGGTACATAGACAGATAGACGCGTCGAGAGACGGGTAGTGAAACGGGAAGCGAGACAGTTAGAGAGACTGATAGACATATGGGTAGCGAGACGGTTAAAGAGTCGGGTGGAAAAACAGACGGATAGTGAGACGGATATACAGACGAGTAGGGAGACAGTAGACAGATGGGTACGGAGAGAGACACGGCTAGACATACAAATAATTAGACAGGTAGACAGACGGTTAGAGAAACAGATTGGCGGGTAGCGAGACCAGTAGAGAAATATACAGACACGTAGCGAGATGTGTAGAGAGACAGTCAGTCGGGTATAGAGATGGGTAGGAGAACGGATAGGGAAGCAAACAGATTGTAGACAGATTGTAGAGAGAGACAGACAGACAGACTGAAGAAAAGTCTGGGGTTTGAAGCAGTAAAGGCGCAGGGGGCAGAGCCTCCTAGAAAATAATCAAGAAATATTATCTTTGAAATATATACAGTGGCACTTCCATTTATCGAAGTCTCATCATTACACTTAAAAACTTCGTTATGAAGAAAATTCGTTAAACAGAAATTAACTTAAATTCATGAAATTTTTTCTTGAGATATGACAAACAGGTACTGGATTCAGAAGCATTTGATTCCGTTTTAATTATGAAGCCGTCTTTTACAAAACAGTTGTGTACGGTCGATGAAATCACTTCACATTCACAAGCTTTGGCCCAAGCTTTTATCAGCTCTGATACACAGAATCTCAAACTAATGTTTTCACTACATCGGCTTTTTTCTGTCTTTTTCGATAATGTACTTCAAGATTTTTTATTATTTCTTAGACTAATTATTAAAGTTTAGCTGTATTGGCAGGAACAAAAATAACTTTGATGTTCTTCGATTTGTATTTTGAAGCACGTTCTTTTGGATGTACAAATCAATTGTCTATCAGCAATGGAAGGTCAGAATGGTACCTATCTGACTCTAATAGATATTTTTTGTTTCAATGCATCTGACGCCATTGCGACACCTCATCTTCTATATCATTGAAGGTAAAAAGGGGATTTTGACTTCCCCAACTGTCAGCGCTGGAGTCTCGGAGTGGGAGAATAGTGATAACAAGTGTTTTTCTTAGTGTGAAAAAAATTGTTTTATTTAGCACCAAGCAGAATGGAAATTATTTAAATGTGTTCATTTTCATACAATCGAATCCGCTGAAATAAATTTGCATATCCTTCGAACAGCAATCGCTTAATTTGAATTCTGTACACGTGCAAAAGTGGAATAAACTTCGTTATATAGAATATATTTTTCGTAATGTGGAGATTAATTTACATGCTAATGGTGTTCAAAGTCAAAGTTCTGCAGAAAATTTCGTTAAATAGAAAACTTCGTTAAATAGGGACTTCGTTAAAGGGAAGTTCCACTGTATATATATATTTTTTTTCAATTTCGCCGATATGGAGATTTAATGTAAAATTGACTTTTACAGAAGTCATCGAAAGATTTTTTATATTTTTTAGTAGGAATTTAGGCAACAGTTTCGTAATCAGGTTTGTAACAAAGCATGTTATCAATATGGTCTAAAGTGTACGGGTTTCTATAAATAGTTATACAAATAAAGAAGGAGGAAAATTTTTAAATTCAAACGTAAATATTTGTCATATAGAAAATGTTGCAACAATGAAATTAAATTTGCGTTAAACTACGCTTGCTAAAATATGCTCTTTGCTGCTAATCCGATTACGCGATTTTAAAAAACTTGGCGCTTTTTTTTTTTTTTTTTTTTTTTTTTTTTTTTTGAGCAATTCTCGCTTAAGAAAATGAGATTCTTTGCCAAATGTTATAAATGTATATACATATGAAAACATTACAGTATATATCAATTTATATATGATATTTAGTAATTCTATCATTTAATTTGCTCTTTTTCATATATTGTATCTTCTTTATAACGTAATTGTTAACCCTATGTTCTCAGAAATATCACTCAGACTAATCTCTCTGAGGGAAGTCCTAGTTTAATTTTACATTGTTTCGACGGCTGTATAAGTTTTAAGTGTATTTTAACAGTAACTGTCCGATTAAAAACATTCTCATTATATATTTCGATTTTGAATAAGTCATTGTTCCCACGGCAACGAAACTTTTCTCTTGTTGTCTCCGGCGCTAACAATATCGAGGTCAAATTGATAGTGCTCAGAATCGGACAATTAATTTTTAGTTTGAAACCTTTTTAATCAATTTAAATTTTGTTTCTAAACCGTAGAATACGATCGTTAATTTTCTTTAGATATACATATGGCAAAACCGTAGTTATAAAAGTGAATTTATTTAAGTTAAACAAACTTAAACTAGTTCAGTATAAAGAGTAGAAAGCGTTTTTCCTAAAAGAGTATTTATGGTAAATGCGTATATATATATATATATATATATATATTATTTCATTGTGTTACCAACTTAGCGATAAATCGCCAAAACACGAAATTTTCATAATTTTTTTATCGAGGTTCCGCAGCAAATTTTTTCATAAACGTGTATGTCACCATGAGAAGAATATTCAGTAATTTTTTCAAAATTTTCTGAGTATGCGCTTATGGAGACCTTCCTTGTAAGATTTTCATCAGATAAAGGAGACAAAGAATTTTTGTGCATGTGATTCATATCAGAAAATCAGGATATCATTCATACAAAAATTTTGACGCGTTTTGTGGAGATTTTTTTCACATTCGTAAAAGGAATCCGGTTTTAATTTTTTAGCGCAATATAGTAAATAATGTTAAATGTATTCTTTCCAATATAGTTTTTTTAGAATCCGTACAGTGATTTTTTTAATTTTTCGCGAATTTTTTATGCGATTTTCAGCGTTTTTTTCTGGCTTTGAAACGATTTTTTTGACATTCGTAAAAGGAATCCACCTTCCCTCTTTCAGCCCAAATATAGTAAATTTTGTGTTCTACGATTTTTGAATTTTTTCCGAATTTTCAAACAATTTTTAGCATTAAGCAGCAGTTTTTTAACATTTGTAACAGGAATCCGGTTTAATTTTCTTTTACAATATAGTAAATAGTGCCCTGTAAGATTTTAAAATTTGTTTGCTAATTTTTAGTTTTTTTTTTCACTTTTTACGGCGATTTTTTCCCATTTTTTTTATGAAACTGAAAGGATTTTCTGTTAAATTTTGTCACTTCAAGTTGGAAATATATCAAAACGGTTCCTATAGCAACGTGAAAGACGATTCTGAAAATATGAATTTAATGTCAGTCGAAATAAAATGATCACAATAATTCAAGGTTCGTTTGATTTGAGATCACAGCGGACGTAGCCCGCACTGATGGACACTGCCGAAGGCAGAGGGGCTTATAACTCCAAGCCCAGGTTTGAACTAGCAAACTTCGGTACCGAACTCTTTACTTCATACGGGGAAAAAAAACTGAGCTATCTACTGAGTTGAGTAAATCCATAAAAAATGAAGAAATGTAAAATGAAAATAAAAGCAGTTAATTGTCATTTTGATTTAGGATCAATACATTTCTTAATTGACTGTATCATATTTTAAAAATTTTGTTGCTCAGAAAGTTGCCTCCCCCCCCCCTCCACACACACATACAAATCCGACGCTATGTCAATGAGTATATAGGGATTTAAGGATAATAGATTGTATTTTTAAATGCTTAAGATGACTGCCATAGTTCGCTGAGATTGAGCTGCTTCTGTGTCGTAAAATTTTGGTGAGAGAAATATTTCTTTTGAAGAAAAAACATCTTTGTAAATCAAAGAAATTAAATAAAAAGCATTCTGTAGAATTTTCTGTTAATTTCAAGCAATAGATATTATATAATCTAATTCCCCATACATGAATAAACAATCAGCTCATTTACATATTGGAAACGTGTCATGAGATATATTGAGAGAGAGAATATAACCTCTTGACTGATAGCTAAACCTCTGTCTCCAAGAAGAATAAAATAAATAAACGACAACGACCCAAATGGCGACCGATAGTCTGACAGCAATCATTAACATTCACTCCCTATTAATATTCGATTCTGATGTGCTCTACCTATTCAGGTATTTCCTCTACAAGTACATCATCGCGTCTTTTTTCTCAGAAATCTGCAATCACGTAACTATGTGCCATCGATGGTCACAGGCAACACCCAATCACACACTTACTTCCCAGAACTGGGATCCGACCTTGACGGCGGACCGGCTACTTTCTTCTACTCCTGTTACGATGTTGCTGTCATCTTTTCTCACCTAAATTATGTAACAGGTTTGATTTATCTGCTAAGGATTTTTTTCTGTTCACCCCTTCCTTTGTCTTTCTTTTGTGTGGCGAGTCAAAACTAAAGGAAGGAATGTTTTGCTTATTGAGTTAGACACCTACTATCATTTTGCTTGGTGGTGCAAAATAGAGCAAAGGTTTAAGAGCTCACCCAAGTAAATCTACCAACCGTTAAGTTTTTAGCATAGCTGCCTCACTGTCATACCTCATTGGTGGGAAATCTCCAAATACTCGATGAATTTTTAAATATAAAAGTATTATTGAAATGTAATTTACTTGTGCGGTTGTTAGTTATACAAGTTTACAGGTCATAGCATTTGAACCAACATCAAAATACAACTTTAGATAAAACATCGATTATCGCATAGACAAACACAAAAAACTGGTCTCAGCAAAAAAAAAAAAAAAAAAAAAAAAAGCCCTGAAAGAAGACCTTCCCTCTCCCCAGCTGTCCGCAACCAGACTATGAAAAATACATGGGAAATCTCCAAATACTTGGTGAAAATTTTTAAATGTAACAATATTATTGACAACGTAATTCACTGTGCGGTTGTTGCATGTACAACCGCACAATGTGTTGTATGTACAGATCATAGCATTTGGACCTATATGAAAATTCAACTTTTATAAAACCTTATTTTTTATGTAATCTCTTTGAGATATTATAGTGTTTGTAATAGAAATAAGAGAAATATTTGCATAGATATGACAAACAACAACTGACAAGCTCACATTATCATTAATGCAAGCAATTAATTCCAAGATAGCATAACATAAAAACTTATAAATGAAACTTAAATTCCAATTAAAGTTAACTTATATACAGAAATTTTTGGCTACTCCTGTTGAGTCTGTTTATATTCAGTCATGTTAAGTTCACATAAATTCAAACCAAACTCTTAACATACCTTCATGAATAACATAGACAATTCCATCAAGTATTACTCTATTTTATAACAAAAACCAAAACGATTGTGCCTGCCTAACTGATTATTATAACCGAACCATTATTTAACAGGTTTGATTTATCTGCTAATGATTTCTTTTAATCACCCTTCCTTTGTCTTTCTTCTTCTTGTGGCAAGTTAACCCTTTTGCGACCGTTTTTTTTTTTAATTTGGGAAAAAACACTTTTAAATTTAAAGAATTAAAAGCAACTATTCAAATCACAAAAGTTAAGGATCACTGAAATTCAACAAATATGTCATTTACTGAAATGCAACGAACATAGTAGTTATTTTTCTTAGTATTCACATGACTATAGATTCTTGAAGACGTTTGGAAAATGTGGTATTATAACAGCGTTAAATACAACTTTCCTTTTTTTTTTAACCATTGGGAAAATGGTTGTTGCTTTCGGTCGAGAATGGACGAAATGGACCAAATGATGTTCGCATTTTACTATTTTAAGCGTTTTTAGCGAAATTCTGTAACTTCAGAAGAATCTTTCTTTGAATAGCCAATAGAAATGCATAAAATCGTTACAAAAAGGATAGAAGCAAATTATCAGATATGAAAAATAAAGTAGAAATTTGGTACTTTCGTGTTATAGCGGCCTCCAAGGATGAAATATTTTTGTTTCTATTTTCATTAAAATATTGTAAATTTGGTAGTTTCGTGTTATAGCGGCCTCCAAGGATGAATCACCAAGCGACCAAGATTTATCGCCAAATTATAAAGCATGTATGACATTATAATAATATATGATAGATATATATATAACATTTCTTGACGTATGTGGCCAAGTTATTATTATTATTATTATTTTAATCATAACTTATTGATTCGGAAAAGTAGCACTTATTTTAAATTTAAAAAATGAAAGATATATTTAATCCTTTGTTTACGAGGTTTGGACATATGTCATCTCAGCGCCTATTTCTTCATTCTATTCGCATTACATTTTCCAAAATAATCTCTGCCATACACTTTACTTTCAAAAGAAATCTACGACAAAGAAATTTTTTTGTAAACTGTGGTACGAGTTAATATAAAAATAGTCCTCAGTTCAAATCCGTAATCAAAAGGCTATAAGAAAAGAACAACCAAAGGTGCAAAGAGGTTTAAATAAATGTTTTATTTTTGTTTTATTACGAAATGCTGAAACAAATTAAATGATGATAATGAATATATAAACACATACTATCGTTAACTACATGCAGATTATAATAAAAATAATTGAGAAGACAAAATAATACTCAATTGAAACTGACCGGTACTTTTAAGTATCTTTAGTCCTGAGAGTGTTAAATGAATATTTTTCTCACTGGGAAATCGATTAGAAACCCACTATCGATTCGTTTGGATGTGTAAAATAGAACAGTGCCAGTCTTGGTGAGGCTGTTTATATCAATCATGATATTCAATAATTTTAAGTATAAGATTAACAAAGTGCCTTTACCCTTACGATTCGGCGGTTCATTATCAACCCCAGATCACTATTTCCTTGAAAGTTCATTACCACAAACATATGAACTCCGAAAAGCATCCTCAGTACAATTCGATCAATGGACCCAATTAATTTTTCAAAAATTTTCCAGCTTAAGAAAACTTATACAATGTGCTGACCTACTAGCTATGAATCAACACCTGATTAAAACACAGCACTCTATCCCAGCACAATCTTTCTCATTCCGATTGATAAGATGACCCTGGAACCGACTAGGGGCGGGGTCGCCCTTCAACCACTTGGGGTTTTGTGTATCTATTTATCTAAAATGCTTTAGTTTTTTATTATTGTTTTTTACTATCTGTCCTGTAAATATCTGAACGCAATTGCAAAGGATCAGGTCCATAAGCCGTGTTTTTGGCCCATGAAATAAGACTAAAATTCGTTTTTGTTACAATGACTTAATTATTTCTCTTTTTAATATAAGAAGGTTTATCCTTTACGATTTCAACAGTAGTTTTTGAACTTTGTTCGGATTTATATGACTTACACAAGCTCAAAGTTCGTATTATTCATAATTTTTGATGAAAAATACGCAATTTCTTCTAATTTTACCTCAATTATTTATATGAGCGCAATCGTGCAACACTTTCTTCTTTACATATAGTATTATAAAATACATCAAAATGTACAATATATGTAAAAATAAAAGTGTTGCAAAGCTGCGCTCATAGTAAAATATTAAAAATAGAGAGTTAAGTAACTGCATTCCCTCACGTCAGTAAGAGACTTTAGGATGCAGCAACGTGTTTTAAACCTGCTAAAATGAACGTAACTATTGCTAATGGGAAGGAATGCATTTACTGGCAATAGTTACGTTCATTTTAGCACGTTTAAACACGTTGCTGCATCCTAAAGTCTCTTACTGACGTGAGGGAATGCAGTTACTTAACTCTCTATTTTTAATATTTTACTATGAGCGCAGCTTTGCAACACTCTTATTTTTACATATATTGTACAATTTGATGTATTTTATAATACATGTAAAGAAGAAAGTGCTGCACGATTGCGCTCATGTAAATAATTGAGGTAAAATTAGGAGAAATTGCGTATTTTTCATCAAAAACTACGAATAATACGAACTTTGGGCTTGTGTAAGTCCTATAAATCCGAACAAAATGCAAAACTTATTGTTGAAATCGTACAGGATAAACTTTCTAATATTAAAAAGAGAAATAATTAAGTCATTGTAACAAAAACGAATTTTAGTCTTATTTCGGGGCCAGAAACATGGCTTATGGACCCTGATCCTTTTGCATTTGAATGTAATGTTTGCATTTGAATGTAATAATTTAAATGACAAAAAAGCTCTGTAAGTAGCTTGAAATTGTGGATTGAAACAATGTAATCAATGGCAATATGTACACTGTATCTGTATCAGTGTATAGCATATTATAATCCGATTATAGTATAAGGAAAAGGCGGACGAAGACATGACTGGCAAACTGGTTGTCTTAATGCTCTCTTATTGTTCAAAAGAACCCAGGCAACCTGATTGGTCTACGAATCTATTATCTGATTAATCTGCAACGCGATCGGTCTGGCCTTAATGACGATTCCTACAATTAATTAAGACAAAATTAATTAAGACAAAAATGTAGTAGGTAGATTGGTTGTCGGAAGTATTTGTTTGTAAACATGCCCTTTCCTTTTAGGATTTGGATGTGTGACCTACGAACAATCTAGTTGCCCCGAGACAATTATTAATGGTTATCGTGGGTTGCATCTACGATTTGTTCACATAAATTCACCGATAATTCTGAACCAAGCTCTAAACTATGCTTGCATTAAAAATATAGACAGTAATAATTCTGTATTTTACAAAGAGAAGAAGAAGAAAAAAAAAAAGATTGTGATTACCTATAACCGATTTCCCAAATGAGCAAAACATTTGTACCTCCTTGACTCCAAATGATGACGAGAATCTAAATGTTCAGATTTTAAGTCTTTTTACGAACATATTTTGAGAGTGATTGCCTAACCGATTTTCCAATGACCAAAGCATTTGTTCCTCCTTAACTCCAAACGATGACGAGAATGTAGATGTTCAGATTTTTAAGAGTCTTTGTATGAACATATTTTGATAGAGATTGCCTAACCGATTTCAAATATTAAAGTGAGTCGCGTAGCAATAAAGTTCGGGAACTTCTTTCTGACCTAGAATATTTATACTACAATGAGATCCATAAATCCCTCCTAATAGTCCATACTGGAGACATGTTTTCCACCAAGATATGCGACATAACGCATTTTAGCATAAATTTAGCTTACTACAAATATTTTTGCTTAGTGCTGCAGAAAAAAAAGATTCTTAGTATGTCAGCGTAAGGATAACGGAGTATTTTGGATGAGTGTAAGTTTTGAAAAACCTATTCAAAATTCACAAAATAAAAATAACCCCACAAATCTATAAACATTTAGATTCCCATAATCATTTTGAGTTAAGGAGAATGACATATTTTGTCTTTGAGTCTAAGAGGGGAGGAATATTTAAATTATAGAATATTTTAGAGCATCTGGCTAATATATTCATGGAATATATTAACATTAAATCTTAAATTATGACGAAGTGATGAATTCTGTTAACCGTAGAATTCTGGATTGTCTACAAGATAAATGAAGTTTATATAACTTTTATAGTTTAAAAAACACTGAATGTTTTCAAGATGTTTATAGTTAATTTTTAAATTTTCTGGGTGTGATTAAATAAAATTGATTTTCTTTATACATTACAGTCATTCGTGTTATTTGTGATTTTAAATATTCCTATTTACGAATAGACTGGGTATCATTCCCGAGTCAGATGATTCTTAGAGTGGAATTCTCCTCGGCTAATGAGCTTTTAGAAAAATTAATGAATAAATGCTGGAACTTGGTGGGTGCCTCTGTAAGATAATTATTATCTTAGAATGCTATATCCCTCATCTTGGAATCTAGGTGGGTTTTACCGTAAGATATCAGACAGTACAATTTTCAATATGTCGACGATCAATTATGCAAAAAAAGCATGCATATTTGAAAAGAAAATATTATTCTGAATTTAATGACACTTTAGTAGTAATTTTATTGTAGACGGTGCATTATTTTTATACGAATGTGACCCAGGGGTCGGAAAACTACTTTTTTTAGTGTAACGAACTACAACTACAAAGGCTTTATCTAAAATGTATACAGTAAAAACAATTTCCGTTAATTGCCAGTACATTTTTTGTATTTTTACGGAAATTTTATCTCCTATATGAAATGATTTCGTGAATGTGTCCGAAATTAGCGAATATAGATTTAAGAAAATCCTTCACAGTAATAGGGCTAAAAGTCTAGTTAATTTGTTGCTTTCGCTAAGTCTTTCGGATTTTCTATATTTTAACACTCTAAAAAGAATTTACGTATTTTTCCAGTATAATTGCCATATTTTTACGAATTTGTTTTCTTTTGCATGCAATAACAAAAATACATCCGAAAATTTAGTAATATCTGTCAAACATATTCTCAAATCCATACTTTTTGACACATTCATGAAATTAGTTTAATCGGAAAACAAATCCCGTAAAAATATGGAAATTGCAGTGGCAATCAATAGATTTTTTTTTTTTTTATAGTGTGGGTAAAATGCTCCTTCTCGTGTGTTGATGCTTAAAGCAAATGACCAGAAGTATGTATTGTTCCAAATACAGCTGCTGAGCATTCTATTACTAGTTGTTTTCTCACTTTCCTCCAGATAAAGTTATCGAATATCTTTCGTATCTCATACTAATATCCAATTCATGTATGACAAGTTTCAGAACTTTCTACGTAATCATGGTTATTTTATGACTAAAACTGACCGAGTAATAACTGTTTCGTTTTTGCAGTAAAATAAAAGCCAAGCAAACATTTATTTCAGACGTGAATAATTTTAACTATCAACAAATTTATTAATTTTTTATATTAAATTCTACAGTCCCATTCAGGGGTCGGAAGTAGCGCGCTACAAGTAGTCGCTACTTGTTACGGTAGTTTGTAGTGTAGCGTGCTACATTTTGAACAATGTAGTGTAGCGAGTAGCGCGATACAAAAAATCAGTAGTTTGTAGCGAGAACCGTCGCTACTCTTAACGCCTCTTCAGGAATTCAAATAAAAATGCGCCATTCTGCAAATCACGTGGCCGAAACTTGCATCTTTTGTGCAAAATTTGTTCTGCTCAACAATTTGCGAATCTCAGCTGCAGTGTATTAGCAATTCACCGCATGAAGACATAGATTTTCCCCTTCGACACTTGCTGCTAAAATCAAATACTAGACCACCAAAGGAATTAATTTTCTTGCTTGCAACATTTGTCTATTTACCCGTTATTAGGTCTTCATGTTTTAACGCGAAGTTTCTTATTATTCCAAATTGCTTTATTTACAAATTTATTTATTGTTGGCATTCAGAGTTGTTCTTCTGTAATTTTCTAAAATATGGTACTATCTATAATTTAGATAGTATAATCTAATAGATATTTTTATATAGTTTAGCTCTCTTAATTTTGCTACGAAATTTGTAATGTGTGTATATACTAACATTTTAGAGGCAAAACAAAATATTTTCTTCAATCTTTTCTTTCTTAATTTTTTAATGTTCATCAGTTATGTCTCATTTATTTAATTGTATCCCAGCAGACGCGATATAATGAGGTGTCGCTTTATTATTTAATTGGTGCCTTCAATTTCTAGTGTGAATTGAACCCTTTGACAAAATCTGAAACTAACGAAGTAGTGACTACCTTTGAAAAGTAGTTTGTAGTTGCTTCTTATTAAAACAAATAGTTGTAATTATAGTTCACTGTAAAAAAAAATAATCCGTTAATTGCCAGTACATTTTCCGCATTTTTACGGAATTTTTATCTCCGATGAAATGATTTGGTGAATGTGTTCGAAATTGGCGAATATGGATAGGGTTAAAAGTCTAGTTAATTTGTTGTTTTCGCTAAGGCTTTGGGATTACTTCTCACAAGGGAACCACTTTTGATGCAGCTCGCACCGAGCTAGCATCGAGACTTGGTGGATTTTGTAGCCCTATACATAAAAGTACAAACTACTAAGTAAGTGAGTAGTTTGTAAGTTTTATTTTTACGGAATTTTTATCTCCGATGAAAAGATTTCGTGAATGTGTCCGAAATTAGCGAATATGGATAGGGTTAAAAGTCTAGTTAATTTGTTGTTTTCGCTAAGGCTTTGGGATTACTTCTCACAAGGGAACCACTTTTGGTGCAGCTCGCACCTAGCATCGAGACCTGGTGCATTTTGTAGCCCTATACATAAAAGTTAGAGAACCGAGAAAATTTATCTGTTAAAATCATATTTTATATATTTTTTTATACTTTTATTTTTTTATTATTGGATTTTTAATTGTTAATTTCACGTCAAAAGTGAGTTAAGTCGTCATATATGGTGCTACGAATTCATCACACACAGCAGACGGCTATGGCATTCGGCCAAGGTTGCCGGGAATGGTTACGAATTAAGCCAACTTTTTCCACGCCAAAAATATAAATATAATGTTGTAGTTTTTCAAAATCAAATTCGTAGGTTCTTGAAGGAATTTTTAAGCATTTTTCAAAATTTTATACTTATTATTGACTAATTTGTATTTTTAACTGCATAAAAAAAAAAAAAAAAAAAAAAAAAAAAAACTTTTATGTTAATAGTTCAATAAATGGTCTCGAAAATCGCATTTTCAGAAAGTTAAAATTAAAAAATATGATTTTAGCAGAAAATTTTTATCGATTCTCAAACTTCGTAATATAAGGCTTTAAAATACACCTGGTCTTAATGCTGGATGCGAGCTGCACTAAAAGTGGTCCACTTGTCATTTTTGATTAAATTAGAAACATTAGCAGTAAATAAAAACTTTATACAGAGCAATTAATAATTATCAATAATATTTGCTAAAACCTTGCTACTGCAAATCTTTTCAAAGTGAATCACATTTATCATATATATATAGATATAAATGAGTACATTAATTAATTAAAAAATATATATGTGAGAAGAAAACTGTATAAATTGTTTCTAAACTGTGCACAACAAGATCAACCGAAACTTTTGCTCTCCTCAAAGAAAACTTTGTCCTGCTGCAAGACAGTTTTGAAATAGCGCGCATACAAGTAATTCGTTAGACATTTTTGCCCTTATAAAGTCATCACACAGACGAATTTTATCATTGGGTTTTATAACTGGAGCTATTGGCGTTGCTTATGTACTAGTACCTACATGTTTTTAAATACATTCATCCTATAATGTTTGTAATTCCTCATCTACTGCAACCCGAAGCACATATGTCACAGTTTGAGCTTTACAGAATATGGACGAGGCATCCTTTTCAAAAAAAAAATATTTTCGCATATTTAATTCCTACCTTTTTACGTTATTTGTAAATATAACAGAATATTCATTCAGAAAAACTTTTAAAATTTCAGAAGAATTCACAATTTTGTTTTTTATGCATTGTTTATAAATTATTAGGAAATATATTAAATCCAGTTCCTTCCTTAAATGAAAATTGGCTTCTTGAATTAAGTACATTTTAACATTTTTAGTTTCATTTTCATATGAAGAATTCACATAACCAAACAGTTGAAAACTTCATAAATAGATTTAATAATTTTCAATAATCTCAATTGAACATCAGACTGGAACATTTTATATTTAGGAAATAATTTTCGAAACCGTTTAATTGTTGCAGCGGAAATTGTTGAGCCAATATCTAATTGCATTTCAGCTATTGATTTGTTTTCAATTAAAGCCGATTAGGATTAATATTATCATTCGAACGAACTGATAAAATATAAGTAAGTTTTTAAAATGTGTAACTGTTTCTTTCAAGTAACAATATTTCTACAAACGTCGTAGAAATAGTGTTATTCTTATTGTTATTTTGTAAAAAGAAAAAAGAAATTAGAAAAAATTAGAAAAAATCCTTCTATATTAAAAAAAAGTAATCTGGAACTGAGCCAAAAACGAAATGGACCAATCAAATTCTGCATAGATATTCCGGGTTATTCTCATCGCTTTTTTACTAGGGACTTTTTTGAGGAGCTATTACTTTTTTTCTAGCCATCCTACGGATTCGAAAATCATACAACCAGATGCGAAATATAACAAGCTTTCAGAAATTAAAAAAATTATCACGGTCGGACAATAAAAACTCAAAAAATCCTTAAAAATCGAGTAAAAAATCTTTTATTGAAAAAGTCATTTTTTTATATTGTTGCCAATTTATAAATAAGCGCAAAGGATTATGTTTTATCTCAAATAAAAAATGTATTTGCGCGAGACTATTAGAAACAATAATGAAAGTTTAAAATAATAATTAAATGATCACGTGTTGAAAGCAGGAAATAAAGAAAATTACGTCATAAAAATTGTGTTTACACATGAATATATTAAAAATAAAAAAGATGAATTAAATGAAAAAGCATTATAACCAGTTAAATGAAAGAGCATTATAACCTGATTACAGAAGATAGTCCCCGTTCGTGATATCATCATCATCATCTTTTTAAAACAGGATACATTACCAGGTTTTAAGAGGCTGTGAAATCAGAACGGGGGGTTGGTGAGCGCAGGAGGCAGAGCCCCCTAGTTACGTAAAAGAAACCCGTTATTTTACATAAATTGCAAATAAAATTTATGTATTTAAACAAATTACAAAAATGGGAATTACTCGATTTTTCTTTATTTGCATTTAAATTTGCATTGTTGACGTTCTGTTTTAAACAGGATGCGGTGATATATGTCAATGGATATATATCTTGATATACTATGTAATAATCAGTGGCGGTTCTTGACTGGCTTTATTTTGGGGCACTAAATGCATGGTTGCTAAATTTATTTTATTATGTCAGAAAGTTTTGCTATTGAACAAAGAAAAAAAAATTCTTGTAAAAAGTAAGGGTATGGGAATAATATGTGTTTCAGGCATGCATTTATTACCCCCCCCCCCCCCCCAAAAAAAAAAAAAAAAAAAAAAAAAAAAAGACAGTCACGAGCTGCCACTGATCATAATACATATCCGATATATTTTTAGAAATATCATGTTTGATATTTTCACATATATTTTATATTTATTTTCAAAATATCATTGTGTATGATATTTTCTATATTTTCAGTTAAAACAAGTGTTAATGAATTTTAAATTGTTATTGACTGCGTCATTCTGTAAATGAAGAACTTTTGCTCTGGCAGTGATTTTTTTTAGCCAAAAAAGAAAAAATATATATTTTCCAAGCTTTATGTTTGAAGCTGAATTTTTAAATGTAGAACCAATAATTTTGTGGAACAATATTTACTGGGAGCAGCCATTGAAAAGTAAACTGAATAACTTAGATAATAAGATTTACAGCTTCATTAGAAAGAATCTTTTCTCGCTTCGGTTTAGTTCAGTTTAAACTGCACAACAGGCTAGGGAATGAAAAAGCATGAACCAATAATTTTGTGGAACAATATTTACTGGGAGCAGCCATTGAAAAATAAACTGAATAACTTAGATAATAAGATTTACAGCTTCATTAGAAAGAATCTTTTCTCGCTTCGGTTTAGTTCAGTTTAAACAGCACAACAGGCTAGGGAATGAAAAAGCATGAACCAATAATTTTGTGGAACAATATTTACTGGGAGCAGTCATTGAAAAATAAACTGAATAACTTAGATAATAAGATTTACAGCTTCATTAGAAAGAATCTTTTCTCGCTTCGGTTTAGTTCAGTTTAAACTGCACAACAGGCTAGGGAATGAAAAAGCATGAACCAATAATTTTGTGGAACAATATTTACTGGGAGCAGCCATTGAAAAATAAACTGAATAACTTAGATAATAAGATTTACAGCTTCATTAGAAAGAATCTTTTCTCGCTTCGGTTTAGTTCAGTTTAAACTGCACAACAGGCTAGGGTATAAAAAAGCATACAAGCTTAAATTAGCTTCTTGAATTAAGTACGTTTTAACATTTTTAGTTGATAAATATAAAAAATATCGGATACATATCAAAATTTATTATTTAAATTTTTTTTTTTATATTTTCGAAAATATTATGATATTAACGAACCCTTGTTTTAAACAATTATTCTGAAAATGTTTCTGTTTACTGCTTTTACAGTTTTATTTAAGATTTTATTTAAGTTCATATTTTCGTTCTTTAATTCGATTAAATCTGGTTGCACATTTTTGAAATGTATAGCTAACTTTACGGCTTTATCAAATGTTAAATCCCCAAACTGAGTAATTAACTTACTTTGTATCCGAGTCGATACAGGATTATATCCCGTCTTTAAGCCTTACCAAGGAACTGCTCAAGAAAATTTTTATGTAAAGTATCAATACCATAAAAAGTACAGTGAGCTGTAACCAGGGATGAAATTCCTCCGCTTTTTTGCATACCAGTATAATCTTAGAGAAAACGTTGTTACCTTAAATCGTCGAATGTTCCGATTAAATAAAAAAAAAACATTTTTTGTAAGATTATACTGGTATGCATGAAAGCGGAGAAATCTCATCCTTGGCTGTAACCTTTTAAAATCTATCACAAAAATCTTGGACATTTTCTGCTTCTTATTAAAAACCTTTATGATATTTACTTATTTTTGTAATTTTATTTGGAGGCTGGCTTTAAATGCTTAACTAGAATATCAATGATTCCTATGCAAGTTTTAGTTTCCGACGAAGTATGCAACGTTAACTTAGACAATAAGATATTATAGGTTTTATTGATCATTCATTATTTAATTTATTATAGGTTAGAAAATCCAGGTATCAATTTTTTAATGGACAGCCTCATTTTCCCAGATTTTGAACTCAGCGCACATTAGCAAATCCGAGTTTTTTTTCTTTTTTTGAAAATAAGCAAATAGTCAGAATGGAGAATTGTATTTCTAAATTGCTTATTTTATGAAAGATAGATCTTATGAGGTATATATGGGTAAAATCGTATGAACCTTAGTGTAAAATTGAAACAGCTTTGCGCGCTTATTCAGTAAAGTGATATTAAAACTGCGTGATTTTAAATAAAAGGCACTTAAAACCAGTTATAATTGGTAATGTTGTAAAGTTAATGTTAGAACCTTCGGTAGCATAATAATTTTCTATTCTTATAAATTTTTATATCAGTCTTTATATTTTAATTTATATTTTCATCTTTTGATAATAGTAAAAAGGTTAATTCAGCTTACCTGAAATTTACCATCGCGCTAAGAATTTATATCCACAGTAAGATCCTAGTACTTATCCTTTTGATTCATCGTCGTATCACTATTTTGGGATAAGAAGTAATATTAGTAGTAAATAACAAATTGGCATGTAGTAAGTAGATATCCATTTTGGTTTGAATATATTATTATTCACTTTCTTGACTACATATATACATTTATTTCGCGTTTGGAGTCTGCTTATAAATGCTCCATTTTTACATTAAATTTAAGACATATCTAGGGCTGGGCAATATATCGATAAAATCGATAAAACCGATATAAAATGCATATCGTGATACCGATATCAAAAAATCCAACCCAACGGTATATCGGAAATATCATAAATCTGACGAAAACCATGAAAACCATGATATTAAAAGCGCTTCCTCCACTTCGAGTATTCATGAATTGACGATGTGAATTTTCCCAGCCTAAACCACGATATCAAACAGCGGTCCGTGGGATATCCGTATTCATGAATACTAACGGTGTGAGTTCTCGCAGCCGAAATGATTTTTGAAAAGGAGAAAGGGTGATTTGTTTGGTGTGTATGAGACGGCTGGGATACCGTATTCATGAATACTAACGGTGTGCGTTCTCGCAGCGGAAAAGGTTTTTTAAAAGGGGAAAGGGTGATTATTCGGTGTTTATGAGACGGGTAATAAATATCGTATAGTCTTGTTTACGGTTTCGCCAGCGACCACTGACAATAGATGATATATCTACTCGCATGCTATGCGGTGTGGATGAATATTTGCTCTTTGTTGTTGAATAATGTGTGAAATAGGCCGATGGAAAGAAAGGAAGTATTTTATTTGTAACAGTGGATTTAATGGGACACATGAATAAAGAATAATTCAGACGTTTTTATTTGTTCTTTATAATTATTCTTTTATGAAAAAAATTATTAACTTCTTAGTAGTATTCATTAATGTATATTCTAGGGCAAAGAAGGATTTTTAAAAATGCAGATATTTTTACTTCTATACCGCGAGTTTTTTCTTTCCAGAATTTATTTTTAAAATCGCGTTCACGTGATATATGTGAATATTTGGTATCTGACTGTCTCTGTATATATGACCATTGGTCACTGCCCAAAAATTGTTTGGTGGAAATTTTGCATTTAAAATTTTTAAAACCATTAAGAATTTTATTTGAAAACGGTGGAAAGGAATATTACGCAAAGTCTTTAATTAAAAAAAATAAATATATTGAAATGTTTCTTCCCTATTTTTATCCGATTTACACCCCCCCCCCCTTCTTTTTCACAAATGAGATATTAAAAAACAATTTACGCGAAGGCGCGGCAAAAAAAAAAAAAAAAAAAAAAAAAAAATATATATATATATATATATATATATATATATACATTATATATATATATATATATATATATATATATATATATTTATTTATTTTTGCATAATTATAGGTTGTAAAATATTAATGTACTGTCGGGTAAAAAATAATCGAACATGCTGATTATTCATTTTTTTTTTTTCACACTTCCATCCATTTTTAAGATTTTCTTCGTGCTTTTTTCCATTATCTTGAAACATGTGCTTGATGACTATATAATACTCTAATAAGTCTTGAATTCAAACATTTTTCTCTGGGAGGTATTTCGGAGGTTCGGGATGGCAGGTGGTGGTGGGGGGGGGGGATATCATAGGCGTCGGTGAGGGAGGACAATTAATTGCCCCTCCCTGAATTTTGAAATTTAAATCTTTAAATCTGTAAATTTTTATGTTGAAAAAAAATTTAATTTACTTACGCCCAAGTAGCATGATTAATTATGCAGTACCGGAAGAAAGAACTATGAAATTTTGTTCACGGGAGATCTGCCCCGCTGAAACTCCCATGGAACAAAGTTTTTATTTTTTAAATTTTGAGTTTATGTGTTAAAAAATTATCTACTCTGACGAAAAAGAAATGCAAATATATATATATATATATATATATATATATATATATGTAATAATAAAAAAAGTTCGCCATTTTTCCTTAGTTAAATTATTCCAAATTCTTACAATTCTAATTTTTTTCCCTGTTTTATTCCAATTTACTACTCTATATTCATTAAATCCTTATTCTTAATTTAGCTCTATCGTTAACTCTATTAAATTCCCTTTTATTTAATTCTAAATTGTCCAAATTTACTTAAATATAAAGCTTTTAGTTATTCTTAAATTCTATCATGATCCTCGATCATTTCTGGGTTTTAGAATGTTTTTTGAGAGCCATTTTCATTTTTATTCTTAAATTATTTTCCCGCTTTAAAGTCACTTTACTATAAAATTAATCCACTCATCTCTGTCCGAACTCTTTCACAAATTATCTTTCATTGGTTGTGACGTAGCATGACGCGTATTCTTTAATTCTTCATTGGTTCAGTGCGCGTTCTACGTCATAACTTGTGTTGTTCCGCGGGGTAACAAAAAGCAGCTGCCTGCGGCGCTCCCTCAGAATTAAGTCGTATTTTCAATTGTACACAACTCCCTGGCTGCTCGTTTTGAGAATTTGAGATGTTCTAATACTTACCCTCTATACAGTGATGATGTAGTGATGCCCAGATTTGATGGTTATGGTGGAAACTGCCCAAGAACAATACTTAATAAAGAATTTTCAGTGAAAGCTTCGTTCGTTGTATTATGGAGAAACGTCTCTGGATTTTAAATTCACTGCCGCTATGGCCGCGACGAAACTGCAACTAAAATGTACGACTGCTTCTAAATATTTATATCATCCAACAACCAACGTCTTAATTTCATTGTGCAACCATGTGAATTCTTTCTATAATCCACGTTACTGCAACTACAACATATGACGGTGAATCATCGTGATATAATATATATATATATATATATTTGTTAAATTTCTGTATTGCATGTTGGGGGCTAGCAGAACAACTGTTTTAATATCTTATACCTCCCTGTGTATCGTCAGCGTCCATGGTATTATGGTATTCAGAGTGTGTATAGGCGGGGGGGGTTGCACTTTCGGGACATTAAATAACCGAAAATGTGGAAACTCTAGGGGCTCAGTGTCACCCCTGAATTCATCACTGACTGTAATGCTAAAGTAAAACAAATTCTGTTTAAATATTTTACGTGATAGATAATGTTACTCTGAAGTGTTTATTTCAGTTATTTGGGATTTTGAATAGATCAGTACAGGAAATTGCTGATTGTTTTAATGTAATGTATACTGTTAAATTTATTATATTATAAATTGAGCGGAGTAGGGTGAGAAGCGAATCAATAATTACAACGAGCAAACCGGAAATATTTGTTTGAATTGTTGTAATAATCAGTCTCATTATTTTGTTAGAGATTTCGCAAGCAGCTAAAATTTCATAAAGCGCAAATTGGCAAATAAACTTATACACTTATTTTATAACTTATTTTATAAAACTTATTTTATGTTATTTAAAGAATTTTTTCATGCAAGTAATGCTCTCTAAAAAGATGTTATATATAGAAATTGTTCTCATAATAGAATATGGTGGTATTTAAAATTTCTATTTTTGGTGCCAGATGCGATTTTACTAGATCTGGTCCCTTGAAGGCAAAATTTTTATTCATTGCCACGAATGATATCTTTTAAATATATCTATCAGTTTTAACCATATATTTTGTCTATTTCAAGCAAGTATAATTTTAGCGACTCAAGCGGTCGCCCTAATTCGCTTTCGTCTAAAGCCAACCATATTGTGGAAATACGAGTAAAACTGATTTTTTATTATTCTTCTCAAAATGTTCTTTTATTTATTCAGTATATTCAGTTTTAAAATCACGATATATCGTCATATCGCGATATTTAGCTGACGATATATCACGATATTGAAATTGAGATATCGCCCAGGTCTAACATATACACATATTTACAGGGACGTCTTGACGGTACAGTTACATTTTGCATACTGAAAAAGTTTATATTAAGTTCACACGCGCGGTATCAGTTGAAGGTTGAAGTGGGACAGTCTGGAGTATTTCTGGGTTGATTAGTTTCGACATAAGGTCCATCTGGTTATATTCAGTTTGGTTCGCAGTTGCTGTTATCACTTGAGGTACTAGAGTTAATTGGGGTCTAGTTTTTAACATTTAGTGTTTTTCGCTGCGATGTTTACAAGTTTGCACTGAGTAATGTTCGATGCTTTCTTTCCATCGTTCACAACACCTGGAGATTATTAATGGGTAAAAAGGTTTCTCCGTCAGTTAATATTACATTTTTTTCGAGCATTCATTATATCTAATGGAACACGTTGAAATTTCAAACTGTTTTGAGAGAAATATGTACTTAAATGTAAACTTATTCATTCTTTAGCGGCTTCTCTGGAAATCTCTATATACTTATAATCAAAATCTACTGAATCAGCCCTCTTGAAATGCAGTCAATCTGTAGCTTAAATACCTGCTGCTCTGTTTATGAAGGTAGTCTAGGATCAAAAGGATTATTGACTTTTGTATGTGAACGTGTTGTTCTGATTCTAACGTCTGTGAATGATTTAGCCATCTATTCTCTCATTTCTTTTATTTTCGCAAAGTGGGATTGAATCTTCAGTAATCTGATTGTCGTGGTTATTTTATGCAATAATATGTTAACTGGGTTTTTGCGGTCGACTAGCTGGTTTAAATACGGCAGTAGTAGTGAGTATCGTCGGATTTTGTCGGATCTCGTCCTTCGTAGAGCATCAAGACAAGTTTGAGCTTTCAGCGAGCCGACCACATACCCTTAGCAGTGATGTTCCAGGGTGACTGAGTTTGGAATTAGATTCTTCAGTTGAGAAGTTTGCCTTTGTGGCAAGCTGTTGCGTTAATTACTTCAAATAAAGTAAATTTGGAATCCACGGGGTCTGCCACAGAACTTAAAATACTAAAAAAAGATCTCTAAAAATACACTTTTTAAGCATAAGGCTTGAAAACAGAAAATGTAGCTAAATTTGTGCATGGAAAGAATGCAAGCTTTATTTTCGGGTATTGACCAGCATTTTGGAAATTTTCGCTATTGTAAGGCATTCAATATTTCTTAATCAGGAACAACGGGACCTTGCCGATTCCTGAAAAGAGATTTTTTCCCCTTAAAATTGAATATACCGGATGTCCCAAAAATGACTGATGGGTTTTAAAATTCAATAACTTGCAGACGATGACAGATATTAAAACAATTCTTGCAGGAGGGTTATGTATGATGTCAGGAGTTTTTTTCTATGATTCTTGATTTTAGTTCGAATTTCGAACAATAGATGGCGCTGACGGTGATTGGCGCTCAGTTGAGGTCGAAACTGACGCCCCTCAGAATTGATGCACCACCCCCTGAATAGTAGGCCTGCGCGCTACGAGTTATAAATTTTATCAAAAAAACTGCTCTAACGATTTCGATTTTGCACTTGTTTAGATGTCTGCTCACTTTTGCGAGCTATTGTATTTTCTTTAACATGTTCATGTTTTTTCATTGTACATTTCATTGAATCACTGCTGATGCTTTAGGCCGAGTTAATATTCTGTTACTAAATAAACCTAAATGTACACTATTTATGTTCCGAAAAATTGTCTTTGATCAAAATATTTAAGATGTCCTCTTTTTAACAGTTAATAGCTCCGCCAGAAGGAGAAATAATAAATCAAGTTTATTCTAATCTGGTGTTAAGTCGATAATAATAATTATTATTACATTTTGTAATTTGAACAAATTTTTAGAGGTAGATCAGGGGTCAGTCATGGCATAAACTGGAGTCTAGTTAGGGTCCATTTCATAAAAATCCATTTAATATAGCAGGCCCTTCACAATTTTCTTTTTATAAAACAGGACTCTTCTCAAAATTCCTTTTAATAAAACAGGCACCTACAAAAATTTCTTTATATCAAAATACTCTTCATTAATTATTTTTATTTTGTTAGGATTTAGAATGTATGATTTAAGAAAAAAAACGAAAAAAAAAAACAAGTTTACTAGAAGGGAAAATATTAAAGTTTTTATTTAAAAGTTATTAAAAATGTTATTAATAAATGCTAGGTTCGAACTTCGGAACTTTAATTGATTTTTCGTTACAAAATTGTACTTTTTCACAAAAATATAATATATATATATATTTCTTTAAACTTTTACTTTTCTTAAATTGGTCCTCAAGAAAAGAAAATTATAATTTAACAAATTACAATAATCATTGGTAAAATGTTCCTAAAGTTTATATATATATATATAAAAAATACCGTACTTTTGTTTTATAGCGGCCCCCACAATTATGATTATACCAAGGTTGCAGTTATGATTTCGCCAAGATCATCTCAAAGTTTATACATGCATCCTATATACGCATATATGTATATTCCAAACACTTCTGTATGTGCCATATACGTCATTATACACATATTATTTACGTCTTATATGTCGTATATGCATTATATACACATGCCATGTATATACATCATATATGCATCCTATATGACTATAACTTGGCCACATACGTCAAGAAATGTTATATATATATCATATATTATTATAATGTCATACAGGCTTTATAATTTGGCGATAAATTCTTGGTCGCTTGGCGATTCATCCTTGGGGGCCACTATAACACGAAAGTACCAAATTTACAATATATTAATGAAAACAGAAACAAAAATATTTTATCGGGTCCTCCCTACAATGACTTTAACTCTTGTTTAGGTTGATGTCTGAGCTAAAGGTATTTTGAGTAAATTAAAGTTGAAGATCACGTTTTTTGCTTTATAAGACGATTTCTCATCCGACGTCCATTTTTGAATTCGGCTTTGTTTCATATCTGATAATTTGCATCTATCCTTTTTGTAACTTTAACATTTTTGTAACGATTTTATGCATTTCTATTGCCTATTCAAAGAAAAATTCCTCTAAACTTACAGAATTTCGTTAAAAATTCTTCTAAAGTTACAGAATTTCGTTAAAAACGTTTAAAAAAATAAAGTGACGTCTTCAAATAAAGTGACGACGTCAAACAAAATGACGACGTCAAGAGGTCCATTCTCGACCGAAAACAAATAAAATGACGACGTCAAGAGGTCTATTCTCGACCGAAAACAACAACCATTTTCCCAATGGTTAAAAAAAAAAAAAAAAAAAAAAAAAAAAATCTGCATCGACTCTTGTAGATTTTATGCATATTGATACAAACATATAATTGATATTAAAACAAAACTCTATTCAAAATTTGTGCCTTAAAAAAATACGTCTTCTTCTGTCAAGGTCATATCGGAAACGAGGAAATACTTTGTGTTACAGCTCGGAAATTTGACCTTGCTAAAAAGTGGGCGCCGAAAATTAAGCCGACAGGTGTGGGATTCTTTAATTAAAGCCCTGAACCACGACTTGCTCCTTCCATCTTGTCTGCTTAATTTGGGGGGAGAGATACTTAGATGAGTCTTATGACGTGACCATTAATATATGCAGTGGAATCTTGTTCAAGTGGGATCCGAAATTGAGTAGCTTGCAGCAGATTTCAGTTGTTTCGCTTCAAATTGCTACAAAAAGTACTAATTAGGTTTTTACGCAAACGTCTAATTGCTACTTAATATATCAGCAATCGCAAATTCTTTTTTAGCATCCCTAACTAAACAAGAATGACACGCAGAAAAATGTGGGTTCTCAAATTCCCTGCTCAACAACGCGAAACTTCTGACTCATTTTTAAACGTAAAGACGTAGAATTGACAGGCCTGTCTATTAAACCGTTTTGGAATCGAATTGCGTTTTCCATCTTTTGATAAATAAATTACTTATCGAGTTATGAGAGATTATTTTAACGTGACAAGTTTTCACAAGTTTTTCCTATTCCTCGTGCTATCGCGTCGGTAATGCGGTTCAAAACGTCGACTTATACAGTATTTTCTGAAAGATCTTCTGAAAATACGCAATATCTTTCTGAAAGAAAGATATAAAGTAGCTCTTTTGGATTTGAGAACAGCCTTAATACGAGAAGAAAGTGAGTTATAAAACCCCCCTTATTAACCGTTACTCGCCATACCCGTCAATATAATAAAAATCTTAAACACACACATAACACATATTTAAACTAATTACTACTCTTAAATGTTCTAATTATCTCAATGCTAAAATTAACTTAATAACATTAAGTTAACTTAAAATATTCAGTATTACCTTTGTGAATGTCATTTGCTTTACACGGATCTTTTCTTTAGATAAAATCAGAGTACTGAAGTCAAAGCCTTTAAAGAACCAGTAGGTTTAAAGCACATGAACGACGTACACTAATGCAGCTGATCACGTCCCTTTTTCCTAGAAAAACTCGGGGAACATAGCAATAGACACTGCAATTTTAGAGCTATTAATTTCACATATCCTTTTCATTTAAAGAATGCAATAAGAGACGTAAAAAGGCTAGTTAAGATGGCCTAGAGTTAGGATTTAAAGAAAGAAACAAAAAAAAGTTTTCTTCTATGCTCCTTCCTTTATATGGTTTAATTGTAAATCTTACAAAGGGGCGGTATTTGAAACGTTCTTATTTCTCCCTCCTTTCTTTCATTCTTTCAAGATCTCAGGACATTCCTTTGCATTTTCTTGGAGGGGGGAATGGGGGAGGGTCTCATTGAATGTTGAAATTCTGTCTTTCAAAATTGAAAAATTGCTACGTTTTGACGGGCAGTTGTAATGTAGAAATATTGTAGCTGCTATGACTTTTTTTTTCTTTTAAATCATTTTTAAAATTATTTTCAAGCATGGATTTTTTTTGAAAATCTACCTTGATTCCGTGTAACTCGATCACGAAAGATTAATCCGTTTGTACTTAAAGCAATATAAATAGTTCAGCGTTCGTTTCCGTCTAATATTCCATAACGAAATTAACACTAGAACTACCGGAAATGTTACTCAAGTTTTTTTAAACTACTTCACACCAGAAATTTTATTTAAAACTACTTAACTTATTCATTTAACGTATTTCTGTGAGTTTTATATTTAATTTATTTTAAAAAGAAATTTCTGGTTCGAATCGGGATATATTCATTTGGTAACCGTCAATATGACGGCTCATGGTAGCTCTAGTGTTAACACAGTATTAATTAAAATAATAATAATAATAATAATAACATAAATAAAACACAAATTTAACAGATGTGTAATCCAACTATGTGCTTAAACACTGAAATAGTCAGAATCGAAATGACTGCTGTAAGTAGCAAAATCTTTGGCTATTTCTTCGGCTATTAATCTCTGACATGCGACTAATACAAAAGTATCGCTTTTAATACATTTAAAAACTACATTGGAATACATAATTGACATTTTTCATATAAAATTATTTGTTGATGTTGTTACTGCACAACATAGAAAAATATACTAAATGTAAAAAAAAATATATTAGAATTTTCAATAATAATTTTAAAAAATGGTTTTACCCTGTGTACTGTATGCCGGACAGTATGTTCCTCTACTGTTCCTAATAATGATGTTCATTATAATACTGTTCATAATAATAATGTAGGATGTTCTATTGTTCATAAAAATAAACTGTCTAAATTAAGAACTTTGAAAACATTAACCCTTTGAATACTGATGTCTAAAAACGCAATAGTATTCAAAATACGGCAAGCGCCCGAACGCTGAAATATGCTGCGATATTTTTTCTCTCCCTTTTTTCTACCTGCGTACTTGTCAACTGTGCATTAAAAAGGCAGCTATCTTCGAAAGTGGAACCTCCCTAAAATAACTAGTACAAAAGGCTTCCCACCCGTTGATTGCAACAATCCCCTACTCTGCGACAATAGTTGGATATTTGCAAGGGGAGAAAATGCAACACCTGTTCCTCAGGCGCTCGGGCGGTCTGGAAGTAGTTTGCTTGAACGGGTGTCTTGGGCGGTTTAGTAGTGAAAGGGTTAAATAATATCCGTTACTAAACTTACTACAGAAGCAGTTTAGAAAAAAATTCCAATAAATGAAGTTAGCGTATAATAATGAATTCTTTTATGGGTAACAGACCTAACAAATAAATAATTAAAAATAAGTAAAACATTTTAAATTATACTTAGATCATATTACATATTTTATAGCTATTCTAGAACAATTCTTGGTGTAAAATATATTGAAAGTAATTTTAAATGAGGAAAACAAATTCGTGTAAAATTAAATTGTTCCAGTAACAAATTTGACATTTTTTTATGGGATTGTAGTTAAAACTCAAATAGCAGTAAAACTTGTAACGGAAAGATGCGAGTTTGATAGTAAAGGTTTACAGGAAATATGTATGTTCATAGAAATACAAATTAAACAAACATGATTATTTCTTTAAAAAAAAAAAACAACTCCCAGAGCTATGTAATGTAAATGACAAAGACATTTTATTTCTTTTTAGCAGTGTCCTATTCATATTACAGATACATAGAATAAAGTTATATATTATCTCTCAATTTGTTCACCAAATTTCCTTTTAAATATACTGAATTTACTAAAAGTTTATACTGAATTAACAATTATTTACGAATTCCAACAATGTATAACCACACAAACACAATACTATAAAGACAACATCAAATTACGATACTATACACTTACACTCAGGGACTGTTTACCGAATAGGTCCATGAAACACGAGCTTACCCACTGAAATTTAAAGGGGCCCCCAAATTTACTTTTCAAAACTAATTTTTAGGGGGGAAAATTTCAGTCGGGGTACAAAAT